>VXAK01009715.1:2127-55321 GCA_013399435.1 Arenaria interpres
GGCTGCCGGCCACGCAGGTGAGTCCCCTCCTGGGGGCAGGAGCGGGGCTCCGGCCGCGGGGGAGCGCCGTTCGGACCGTCCGTGGGGTCGTCTGTTCTGTTAATTCATTGTTATTATTATTAATAATAATTTTCATGTTCTGTATCCTCGCGCGGTTTCTCGGATACTTGATGTATGGTAGAAGGGGTGTCAGGCCTCCGTTACCTCATGCCTGAGGTAATCCCCCCCCTCTTCTGAGGAGGTGTCTTGCTGCCGGGAGAGACGGACAAGTTCTTAGGCTTTTGTTAATAACTACCACCTGTCGTAGCCCAAAGACTGGTGCCAACGGATACTCTGCCTTCCTGACAAACGTTAAACTTTAAGGCATTGTCTGCTTGAGCTTGGAAAGTCCGCTTAGCTACAGCTGCGTTCTCATCTCGCGATGTGAGGTGCTAATTCGGAGCATTTTGGTTCATTCCAGCCAACCCTTGCTGCTCAAACCCCTGTCAGAACAGAGGAGTGTGCATGACGACAGGATTTAATCAGTATGAATGCGACTGCACAAGGACGGGGTATTATGGGGAAAACTGCATGACACGTAAGTATCCTTAAATCGCTTCTCTTGTGGAAATGAAATTTGAGAACTCGCTTCTAGGACTGCGGATCGTTCTTTGTAGCTAACTTACAACCATCTTTCCATTGATGCTCGCAGCGGAATTCTTCACGTGGCTGAAGTTAATGTTGAAACCTTCGCCAAACACTGTCCACTACATCCTCACCCACTTCAAAGGAGCCTGGAATATTGTCAACAACATTCCCTTCTTACGAGATGCTATTATGAGATATGTATTAACATGTAAGTATAAGTTCTCTTATCTAGTCCTCTTAATTGGCAAAAGTTACTCGTAGGACTCCAGAATACTTCACCTGATTGGCCCGTGTGTAAAGTTAGCAAGCTGAAATGCACTAAGGTTAAAACACTCTAACAAAAACTTAAGATTTCTGCATGATGCAGGTTTATATAAAACATGCTTTCAAATGGAAATGCATTTTGTTCTAATATTCAAGAGAATCTAAGATTTTGGTACTGTAAACTTTGCATCAAACTGCTCAGGTTAATAGTTGGATCCAGCCGGTAGTCCACGACCTAGTCCTGTTATTCAGTAACTGTAATCCCATTTAACATCAGTAGATGATATGTGTGGAATTTGTGAACGCAGCTGCTGCCAAAATATATGGAAAAGATCTGGTCTTTTGACTTTCTTTTTGAGACTAAAATGTACACTTTAAAAAAAAAATAATAAAAAATCAAATACTCTTTTCTCTTACAGCAAGATCACACTTGATCGACAGCCCACCAACCTACAATAGTGATTATAATTACAAAAGCTGGGAAGCTTATTCCAATCTTTCTTATTACACAAGAAGCCTTCCACCAGTGGGACTTGACTGTCCAACACCAATGGGTGTTAAAGGTAAGGATTAAACCGAATGTGTAGTGCATAATTCCAGGAATTTCTACTTATCCTCTTTAAAAATACCGCAAAACCTGCTTGTCTATAACCTCAGTATAGCTGACTTCAAGAATAGTCATGTTTTGGATACACTCTGTGAAGACCTAAAAGATAACTATTCTGGCTCTCGTTATTGAGTTAGGTGCTAAAACCGGGGAATTTAGAAGTTTCTAATAAAATCAAGAAGGCAAGCGTAGAAAAGCAGATAATTCCCTGTACTTGTAAGCTGCTATAATTTGATGGTACATTTAAAGTCTTAAGCATTTTTGTTGTTAGCAACAAAACTAAGCATTGCATAAACATAGTTGTCTTGAATATCTCACTGTTTCTTTCTCTTGCAGGTAAGAAAGAGCTTCCAGATTCAAAACTGATCGTGGAAAAGTTTTTGCTGAGGAAAAAATTTATTCCTGACCCACAAGGCACAAATGTGATGTTCACATTCTTTGCCCAACACTTCACTCATCAGTTCTTTAAGACGGACCACAAAAAAGGACCTGCCTTCACCAAAGCTCTTGGCCACGGGGTACGATCACAGCTCTAACTTGAACAGTTCTTAGAAGTTCTTGAGTTCTTAGGAGCTACATAGCAGCCAGAATGGTATCTTACAGGTTGTCAGGGTACACAAACACCAGTGCACATGCTGTGCAAATGCTGTTTGCCACAAGCTGATGGGCTTACCCTTTCTGTAATTTCTCCTTAGGCAGAATTCCAGCACTCAATAGCACCTCTTCCTGGACCAGAACTGCTTGTGTAAAGCATGTGGTTCTGTTGAAAATATCTGCTTTCACCTAAAGCATGTTAGTTTAGAGAAGTTCTGGATACTCGCTAGATCTGTGTCAGTTGCAAAGAGCTGTATCCAGCACTGTAAAGTATTTTATGTGCGGCCAATTGGAGGGACTTAGGTTTAAAAAGAAGTTTAAAGGCAGACTTGGATTTAGGATCTTCATATACAGAACAAGCAGCTTTTGGACAAAGAATTCTTTGGTATAAGTGGAATGTGTATGTCCAAAACAAAGCTTTAAAATATATTTGTATCTACAAAGAGCCATCTGCATAATAGAAAGCTGCCGACACTTTAAACAGGGTCGTTTTAAATTGCCAGTCAACTTAACAACTTGTTCTATTGTAGAGGTGGCTCCAGATGCCAGGAAATAATTTGGCTTCATCTTTAAATACCAGTGTATTATACTTATAGGGTAACAATAATATAATTAAAAGATAAATGTCTAAGGTATGAACTCATATGGGTATCTATAGCAGTGGGACATATCCTAAAATAGCAAAAAGATGCAGGGTGGCTTCATGTTCCAAATGCTTTTATTTTATAGGTTGACTTGAACCATATTTATGGAGAGACTCTGGAGAGACAACTTAAGCTGAGACTTCTAAAAGATGGAAAGCTAAAATACCAGGTACGTCTCATCTCAAACTTCCTACCTTCTTATTGGATGACATACTTGCTAAAACTAGTGCTCTGTGCATGGTATAGTTGATCTAAAGTGTAAGCCTAAAGTCAGTACTAACAGAGTCAACACAGCTTAACTCATAAGCATCATAGCTTATGACTTTTTTTTTTCTTCTTTCTCCTCTCCTTCTGGCAGATGATTGATGGAGAAATGTATCCACCAACGGTGAAGGACACTCAGGCAGAGATGATCTACCCACCTCATGTACCTGAACACTTGCAGTTTTCCGTCGGGCAGGAGGTGTTTGGTTTGGTCCCAGGCTTGATGATGTACGCCACAATATGGCTGAGGGAACACAACCGGGTCTGTGACATCCTGAAACAGGAGCATCCAGAGTGGGATGACGAGCAGCTGTTCCAGACCACTAGACTCATATTGATAGGTGAGACTCGTACTGAGAAGGCGAGAACCTTCTCTTGAGCGTGACACTTCTACCCATTATCTACTGCAGTTGCAGTAGGTGTAGTAAGAGGGAAAGCTATTACTTAAATTGGTGTGTGAGGGCATACATCTGAGTCTTCGTGACTTCGCACTGAGATTGCATTAAGATACAGCTTCCTCCCAGCTACGTTAAAGATGGAACTAAAGAAAACTGAGCGAAGTGATGCTTGATTCCCTTATCTCGGGTAAACAGAACTGAAAGCAATGAAAAAGCAGGAAGTTAAGGCTCACTTCTCAGAGAGAGCATGTGAGCCTAGATGACCTCAGACTCAGATCTTGTGGGTTTCTGGTTTTTTTTTCCCCCCCTAAGGTTGGGTCAGTTCAGGTATGCTTTGAGAGAAAGGTTGTGATTAAGTCTAAAGTTCAGGAAGCACGTAAAACATAATTCTAAGGATTGCTCCTGTCTAACTGTTCTCTGGTATTTCATCTTATGTAAACGGTGATGTACACTAAGCTTGAAAAGACCTTGCCCAAATTGACTGAAATGATAAACCAGGACAACTGTATTAAGCAGCTCAGAAGCTAAGTGTTGCCTTCAGATACCAACTTTCTTCATTATTCCCTACCTCCACCTTGGGGAGTTGTATAACTGAACACAACATAGACACTGCTGTGTGCTGTTCTGTGGAATGTACAAGGAAGTGTATCTTGAGGGGGGGAAGCAGACTACAGAAAAGGCTTCTCTACCACAGCCAAAAACTCTTGGATCTAAAGTACTGCTCCACCCCTTAGTCATATAAAACAGATGAATTATTTTCTAGAAGAGATTACAGAATGTTGAAGTGCTTGTTATCCCGATCACTGTAGTTTAGGGTTGTGTGTGGTAGTTTTTTTTGTTTGTTTTTTTTTTTTTTTGGAACAGTTCAGAAACGGTATTTTCTCCCAGAGTAGGGTAACAATCTAAAGTTTCTCATGGAACCAGTACCAATATTTTCTCCTGTTTCATTGACCAATAGGAGAGACAATCAAGATTGTTATTGAGGACTACGTACAACACTTGAGTGGCTACCACTTCAAACTCAAGTTTGATCCTGAGCTGCTGTTCAACCAGCGATTTCAATACCAGAACCGAATTGCAGCTGAATTCAACACTCTCTACCACTGGCATCCGCTTTTGCCTGACACGTTCCAGATACACGACCAGGAGTACACTTTCCAGCAGTTCCTCTACAACAACTCTATAATGGTGGAACATGGCCTTTCCCATATGGTGAAATCCTTCTCCAAGCAAAGTGCTGGCAGGGTAGGTATCTTCTGAAGTTGCTACTGAGTCAACAGAGACATAAAGCGGGAGTGGGATAAGGGTAGAATAAAGCTATCCAAAACTAATGATATACTATAAAGGCACAACTGCCTCATTACTCTTCTCAAGAGATCTTACTACTCTTCATCTTTGTTAAATAGGTGGCTGGTGGGAAAAATGTTCCTGCTGCAGTACAGAAAGTAGCAAAGGCTTCAATTGACCAAAGCAGACAAATGAGATACCAGTCCTTGAACGAGTACAGGAAACGCTTCATGTTGAAACCATTCAAATCATTTGAAGAACTTACAGGTAACAGTTTTCATCCTTTCTAACAAGCAAGGATGCTTTTCTTAAAATGGCTAACAGAGTCCTGCAGTGCCATTAAGGGACTTGAATGGGATAGTCTTGAATGAAAATAGGATTTTTCCACTTACTGTTTTTATGCTTCAATAATTACAGGAGAAAAAGAAATGGCAGCTGAGCTGGAAGAGCTGTATGGCGACATTGATGCCATGGAGCTGTACCCAGGCCTTCTGGTAGAAAAGCCACGACCAGGTGCCATCTTTGGTGAAACAATGGTGGAGATTGGAGCACCGTTCTCGCTGAAAGGACTGATGGGAAATGCTATCTGCTCCCCTGAGTACTGGAAGCCTAGCACCTTCGGTGGAAAAGTGGGCTTTGAAATCATCAATACTGCCTCCTTACAGAAGCTCATCTGCAACAACGTGAAAGGCTGTCCTTTCACTGCTTTCCACATCTTAAATCCTGAACCCACAGAGGCAACTATTAATGTTAGTACCTCAAAAACAGCAATGGAAGATATCAACCCCACACTACTACTGAAAGAGCGATCTGCTGAGTTGTAAAAACCCACCTATTTATTTATTTAACTATATAATTTATTCTATTTATGGTTTTAAGTGTTTCAAAACAAAACCAAAAACTTGAGCATCTTCATTGTGGGGGTTACCCTAGATTCCTTACTTGGGTAAGGCTTCCACTTACAAAAGGGATTTTCTGTGTTTGAGCTCTACAGTGGTGAATCCCTTGTTTAAAGTCTTCTGTAACAGAACTATGTATTCCAAAGTGGACAAAGATTCCAACTTTTTTTAATGTTGTTTTAATACTTGACAAAGGGTGTTGGTGGTGTTTTGGGGTTTTTTTTTGTGTTTTCACTTGATAGGTCACATAACACTACAAAAACGAGTTACTGCCTCGGCAACTTACTAAATTTGAAAATGGGCAAACGAACTAAAAGAAAAATTTGACTTAATGAAAACTGCCAGAAAAGATCATGAATTCAGTATAAGCACTCCAAGATTAACAAAAAAAAAAAAAACTTGAAACTCACTTATTTATGTAAAGTCAGAAAATGCATTGCATTTATTGTTGATACTACCTCTCCCTCATTGCAAGCAAGGCACTTTGTATAGTAACTTATGTGTTCGGTTTTTTTATGTGTAAATCTATTTTCATGTGGCATTATACTTTAACTTAATTATTTAAAGAAAATATAACTTCTCTTGGATCCTCCTTGTTCTCGAAGTGGATGTACTGAGCTTAGAAATAACCGACTCTCAGGCTGCAATACAAGGCTGCTTGTATTTTCATACAGATGTTTCATTGTGGAAGTTTGGGGAGGTCTTTAAACTTAGCCCAAAGTACTGGTGTTTATTTTTATAGCTGTAGTTCTCTGGTCTACTTGTTAGTATAACTTTTAATCTCTGTCACTTTAAGGACAAACAGACAGTATGGCTTTAGTGAAGAACGTGACTATAGTATAGCTTTGTGTACCCAAAACACAGAGATTATTGGGGAATAGTGAAAACTGAGACATTGTGTAAACGTACATAGTAGAGAAACGAATGCAGAATAGATCTAGCAAAGCTTCAAGGCAGCGAGGCTTGGAAGGTCGCTTATATCGGTGTACACAAGCCATACTTGTTACTTACAGTTCTATTTAATGGGGGAAGGAGGGATAATGTTTTGTTTATAACTTATAAACAGAGGCATTTTAAGTAAATGACTGGCTAGCCAGCACAAAATCTCCTAGACATATGCGTCCTGGTCCAGCACCAAAATATCTATTCTCATCGGGGCACATAAGAAGTTACACAGGATTTTGTAGCAGCACTTTGCATATAAGGGTATCTTTTTTTTAATTTCTAGAGAGGAAATGTAGAAGATGATCTTCCCATAAAAACAGCTGGGGAACTATAGGTAAAAAGAAAAAGTCACTTCAGACGGGAATAGAGCAGCAACCTGGTATTCTGTGCCCCTGCCCAAAATTCCTTGACTACTTGTGGAAAAGGACTTGAGTTTTATATTTCTTCTGAATCTCTCAAACGTTTGTAGAGGCTCGTGCGTTGTAACGGCTATGGCGGTAGTGTAGTTTGACCGTGACTCTTTTTTATCTGTTGATTTGTTTAGAGACAGTGATTACCTTATGTTGTGTAAGTTTGTAGTTGTTAGCACGAATAGCTGAATCGAGATCTCCTGCAGCAATCAATACCAGTGACTGATTTTAGGTGGTCTTTAGTATGAGTGCTTTGGGAAAAAGAAGGGCATTTGTTTTCCTTTTTTCTCTTTAAAGCATGAAGAAGGGGAAAAAACTTTAACAACCTTGTATTAAAAGGTGGTCACTGATGTGTAGGCTAATAAGTGAAAACTACTTGGCCACTTGTTAAACATGTCATTGTCGTTCAGATCTATCTTTGGAACGTGCTTCTTCAGAGCACCCTTCTGCCATTAACAAGGAAAAGTTAGCTGAGCTTTAGAGTCAAAGGGAGACAAGCCTGGACACATCGAGTTATTTTGGGGTAGGTAAAGAGGAATTCCTCAGACCATGTCACTTGAGTTATGTTTTCAGAAAAGTATCATGTTCACTTTGCATTTTGTACTTTGCAGCCACATTTCAACAGTCACTTACCTGTGACCCAACCTGCTGGGTTTGGCTGGGTTCAAGTTGCTCATGATAAACGTGTATGTTTGAGATTTATTTATTTAAAATCCCGTGAATTGTTTTTCACTTTATTTTTGTAGGTCAAGAATGTTTTTAAAATGCAATTGTTTATACAAATAAATTGAAAACATTATCTGTATGGGCTCATTTCCTTGTGATTTCCTTCAGCGATATTTAGTATGAAACAACTCTTTCACCTCATTTGCCACTCAGGGTTAAATGGAGAATTCCAGGGAATTACTAACAGCATTAAGGTCTCTCGTACATCAAACCCAAGATGCCTGTAGCTTAAATCATCCAAATGTAGTTACTTTTTTTCCCTTTGGTCACTAGTGAAAAGGGATTTTGCTATGACACCCCTGGAGAAGGCAGCTGCTCTTGACCGTAGTGAAGATGCCAGCAGTGCTATCTCCTGAGCACCCAGAGGTGCTTTAGAGGGGAAAGTCCACTATTGGAGTTGCACGACACCAAGTCCGTGTAACCAACCTCCCTTCACCGCTGTTGAGCGGTGAGGCTTCTCCCAAGCAAGAACACCCCAGGAGTGTTAGTCTTCAAGCCTGGTGTACTCCAGACAGGGAAACTGCTTTGGGATAAAAGCCACCACTGGATGAGGTCTTTGCACTTGGGTGTGTTTTCCAACAGTGGTAGCTTGTCCCTGGTGACAGACACCAAACTCTGAAGCTGTGACAGCCACTTCCTCATTGACCACCTTCCCTCCGCACAAGGGTCCTGTTTTTTTATCTTTATTGCAATTACTGATGAGCTTTGCAAAGAGTGATGGAAGATGGACAGTGGGGCTAGGACAAGAGCCGTGGTGTGCTGAGTGAAAACAGAGGCAGGAGCTGCGTGAGTTGGTGTAACGTGTTCCTCTCCTACAAAGAGCACCCAATCTTCTCCCTGTATTTTCACTTCTGATAAAAAATGAGGGGAATCTATGAAGTAGACAACCTAGGGGACTGTGGACCTTGTACTGCCTCCACCCAGCCACTGCCCAAATGTCACCTCCAGTACCCTTATGTGTCCAGCCTCCCTCTATCAACCCACTGTTGACAGTCTCCGATAACCCCCCATCTCAATATTGGTGCCCTGTCGTCTATAGACTTCTTCCTAGTGACCAACACTGTAGCCACAGTCCTTCACCCAGAGCCACCTTCCTTCTAACCACCCCAAATCCTCTTTGGTCCAAGGCTCATCCCAGTGACCCACAACTCTATATCCACAATGACGCTCCAGCCCTGGGAATATCACAGTCCTCCTGCCTCTGTAGCTCCATCCATCTCCACCACTGTGCAGTTCTCTAATATTCTTATTGTACCCAGGCACATAAAAACCTTCAGTAACCCTCCTCAATTTAAAACTCAGTCCTCATCACTTCAATGGCCATCTTCAGCCCCAAAAATTCAATATCCTGAGGACCCTACTGGGAGCATCACTCCTGTCCTTCTCTTGGCCACACACTGTTGGTGAACAGAGGCATGTGCAGCTCATGTATGAGCAATGTGGGGTTTTTTTTCTTTAATAACTAGTCAACTAATTTTCTCTACAAGTTAATTCATTTTTGACATGTTTCTCTTTTGAGGAGAAGTTGAGAAAGGGAGTGAATGAAGATGAGGCTGGTTGCTTCAGTTGGAGGAGGACAGGCTGGGCTGCTGCCACCAGGATGGCGAGGCACAACACAGGGAGGGCACAGCATGGAGAAGGCAAGAGCGAGGTCATCCATGGAGAAGGTGTTTCAGGTGACTGCTGCCCTAATTAGGGAAGGGCCAGTGCGGATGGATTCAGTGCACAATGGATGAGATAGCTGGATGGTGGAGGAGCTCCTCCTTCCCTTTGAGCAGGGGCATGTCCTGATGATACAAAAGGCAAGAATGCTTCTCAGAGGAAACCTGCCCTGTGAAATACTTGCTATCCAGCCTGAGTTGAGGTAACTGTTTCACCCAAGGCAATGTGGTAAAGGAGGGGGGCTCAGGGTTTAAGTCATACCCTTGGAGGGAAGCCCATCAAGGAGCACAAAGTTACGTGTTCTGGGAGCAGGTCACCATACACCGTCACCTTTACCGAGGGCTTTTGCCGTACGTCGTTTGCTCACTTGCCCACTGTGCAAGAGATCTTTCAGGTACTGAGTCAGAGCCCTGCAGGCATCTGACCAGGCTTATTACCTCTGATACACTCACTGGGGGGGCGCTGACCTTTATGCTGGAGCACCAATGCTCCCACGGCAGCCACTTGACCAGATTTCACCAGACATTTGTATCACAAGCGGCTACTGCTTTGCAAGAAAATACCCCTTCGGCTTTTGTCATCAATCTGAAAAAGTCAACAAGGAGTTTGACCAAGCTGCAGGAAGAGCACGAAGGAGAGAAGGAACTCGGGTAGACTGGGACAGCCACATCACTCATTCCTTGCCTATTCACAGCTACTGAAGTATCACTAGCTCTGGAAAAGCTTATTGCAAAGACTTACTGTTTCTTTTGGAAGACCAGAAAGGAAAAAAAAAATGCAAGTTGTAAAAAAAAAATAATATATATATATAGAACAGAAAGAAGCACACTGCAGCTATATACTCTAAATATGGAAAAGGAGGTGAATGGAGAGATCCTAACCTTTACGCTAAAAGGCATGAAAAGAGCCACACAAGGCAGAAATGCAGCAGCATCACGAAGAAGCATCATATGGAAAAATCTCTCACTGGAAAGAGCTACGTACTCCTCTTCCTTTAATCTGGAGTTTCAGTTTAGAAATAGAATTACACTGAGAGGCAACATGATTGACTTCAAATTGTACTTTTTTTCCTCTGATACTTATTTTTTAAAATTAGTCCTGTGACTCCTGTGCTTGCTTACTCTGTAGGTCCACACATTTTCATTAATATTAGCAAGAGACTGATCACAACCAGAAAAAAAACCCTAACCCTGCTGTTCAGGAGCAAGACAAACAAGAAGGTAGATGTCAAGAACACTAGAAGGAAAAAGGTAGCACAAGAATCATGGGATCAGGGAATTGTCAGAGTTGGAAGGGACCTCTAGAGATCATCTGGTCCAACTCCCGGGCCAAAGCCGGGTTGCCCAGAGCACATTACTCAGGACTGCATCCAGGTGGGTCTTGAAGATCTCCAGAGAAGGGGACTCCACAATCTCCCTGGGCAGCCTGTTCCAGTGCTCCGTCACCCTCACCGCAAAGAAGTTTTTCCTCAAAAGAAGTTCACAAATTTTCCTTCCTGGGATTTTCTTGGTTGAAAATCCTGAGACTGCACTGAAAATCTCAGCATTCACTCGCAGCCGTGAGAGACCAGACAGTCAGAGGTGGCCTGGGCAAGTTGGGAGCTGAGCAGCCTCAGCACAGAGAGGATATTAATGCTTATGAGATCTCACTAGTTTACCATCAGGAACGGGCAAGGTACAAAGTACTCAAGGCTTGACTCATGCTGGTTGCTTGTCCTCAGTTCTGGGTGAACTGAGCCATTTTATCCAGCCATCAGATAGAAAGCAGTGCATGGAAACCCCAAATCTGGGGGAAGGCAGCTAATAATGTTCAAAGCATCTTCTTTCAAACCAACCACCTGCATACCAGCTGAAGATCTAGCCCATTGCAGGGCACATCCACAGAAAGTTGATTGCATCTTCTAACCAACTATAATCCTAATCCTCGTATTCTTTATTCTGCTAACTAGTAGCTGTTATCAGAAAGGCACTGGGAAAATACAAAGTGTCCCACAGCTAGGATCATCTTGCTTGCAAGTGTCTCAGATCCGTACTTAATACAGTAGCAAAGTAGTGGTACATGCTTCTGTCTCAGGATAAAACCAAAAATAGTTGCAAAAAGTGAAGGAGGATCCTGCAGGAAAGGCATTCTTGCTCTGCACTTTATTTTTTTCACGGTAACCAGGTGTAGCTCATTACTTCAGGCTTACACAGTAGTGGATATAGGTGTGTGCAAGCATCCTTGTTCAAACTTGCCCTGCTGACAGGCAATTTTAACACCCATTCATTTTCCGCAAAAGGACTGCATTTGTGGTAGACCTTTCTATACGAGAACACGAGACTTTTTAAATGCACGCAACCCCCGAGATGGGCAAAAAAAAGTGAAAGCATTGCGCCCCTCACCCTGAGCACCGCGGAACAGCCGGGTGGCAGTTGGAGAAGGCATGTTCCCCAAACGGCATGTCGTCTCATCTTGCTTTCCCCTATACCATGAAGATCTACCCAAAGAAAATATTTTCATAACCATTCATCAAGAAAACATTGTGCAAGTCATACTGGCTTTAGCGTAAAGCCATAATGTGTGGCTGCTAGGATATAAAAGGATACACAAGGAAATAAGGATATTTCTGAATTATGCTGGCAAGTCTTCAGAGATGGGAGGTGAGACCAAGACCCTGAAAAGTTACATATCTTTGGTGTAAAAACCCAGCTCTGTGAGACTGCAAAAGCATTGACCTTTCAGTATGATTTTAAGCCTCAAAAGGCTTCAGTGAAACGTGACAGCAACAAAACACACCTAAAAACCATGACGCTGATTCTAGATATGTTCTCCGGCACCTTCAAAACCTTACCCTGAGAACCGACACAACTTGATATCATTTCAGTTGTGGCTTTCCAGCCTGTTGCCTAGACAATATTAATTAATCCTGCCTAACAAATAAGGGCAGAATTGCTAAGTAGCAGTCATAGGTAGTAATTAAAATAAAATTGCCTTGAGCTTGAACTGCTGTGAAATACTAGTTCTTACATAAGGCTGGGATGTAACACGAGATGATCCAATCATGTCTTAGAGAAGCTGTTAAAAAGGTATTACATTCAATGAGGCAGGGAAGTAGAGACCACCCCAAGTAAATCAGGGCTGAGATTTTTATAGTCCAGAGAATTTCAGTGAAAGCAGGAAAAAGAAAAAAAAGCATTTCTAAATTAGAAATGGTCTGGATTTTCTCAGTATCCAATTAATTGGTAGAATTTCAGACAGATTGAGGACCTATTTTATGGCTCTGAAACCATAAAAACAACTTATTTTCACTGTTTGCTAGGTGAAATACTTCAGTGTTTGTTGTCGTAACTGACCCAGTCTTAATGGTAAACAAAACATTTCCCAACCTGATGATGAAATGGAGGGTCCTTTTACAGATCAAGCAAAGTATATAAAACCATCCAAAAAGCAAGCTGGAATTACTGTATAGTAAATAATCTTGGATTTTCTCAATAATCTTCACTTCATGTCAGATAATTTTTTCATTAGATTAGAAACCTCTCCTACTCAGTAGACAAGAGATGGATAAAACACCGTACTGAAGTTTCCATGCATTCTTGCTCGGTCTGAAGAAAGAAAAAGGATGCTCACCTCACTTGGAGGAAAATTTAAGGACCCTGTCAACAACCCCCATGAAGACCAAGTTAGTGTCTCCTATAACTACAAAACAAACATCAGAACATTTAGCGAGAGATGAGACACTGAAAAGCAACTTTGCTTTGGCAGAGGCTGGGGTTTTGGTTGCTGCAACTCTTTGGCACTTCTGAAAGCATCCCTGGAGATCTTCTGTTTGATATTGAAGTCCAGAGCTCCCTCAGAGTGTTGGGAGGTGCTCTGGATCACTTAGTAACTAGGTGCCAAACGTGTAAACTTTTCAGTTAAAATACCACTTTTAATAAGAAATAGAAAAAATAAGAGCTGGCAACGGTCTACCAATAAGCTAAGATCAACAGTGTTTCACAGACAAATTTCTAAAAGCAAAAGCAAAAATATAACCATTTCTCATACGAAGGTTTTGTGAATAGAGAATTAAAATCCCCAAGGTTCCTTGTTTTTTAGGAAGTTGATTTCCTCTTTAAAGTCACTTCCTCAGTCACCCTTTGTTCCGAATATTTCTCTTAACTCCCTTTAAACCTTTATGCAAACAAGCGAACGTTTATTACCGTCTTCTTAAATATTTGCTTATTTGATAGTCAGGTCTACAATGCCTTCAGCTGTCACATCGAATTTGACATCGGTGAAGTTGCACACGATTTGAATAACGTTGTTCTGCAAACATCATTTGCGAAGTTTATATCCTTTCCTAGAAACAAGGGGCAGCTATTATAGTGGTACTTTCCAGTCTCTATCTTCAGTGGGATGCAATGGAAGGACAGGTACAAAGCCATTTTCCTATGTAATTTGTTAGGGAACTGAAAAATCTTCAGGCATCGTTCAATATAAACCACCACCTTGGGATACTTAGTACTACAAAGCAATTTGAAAAACTCTTCCGTAACTGCATATTAGACTTAGAACTGAGTTCTGAAAAACTAAAGAGCTCATCTGCATCTCCTGACTTTGCAAAAATGGCAGAGAAGGTCACTAGAAAAGGTTCCCATGAGATTTCTGTCACTTCTGCTTTCCACCACAGTGAGATACTACAAGACCAGCCTCTAGTACAGAATTATTTTTTTCGGTTTTATTTTTCTCTTCTTCACTTACATACCAGGAACCAGAAGATAGACCCAGGAACTATTTGCTCCAGCACTTTCATAACAGTTGGTCTGAGAAAAAATTAGATTGAGAGAAGGATGAACTACTCCCCACCACATTAAATTTTCAATTCTCAATAACTATAAAATTTACTGGGGGAACTGGAAGCCAGAAAAAGATGTAAATTTTTTTGAATGACTAATAAGATTTTTATTTCTTTGCCACTAGCTCCAATTTCACGGAAAAGTCCTTCCTTTAGAAAATAAGTTACATTACTTATGATTCAGCACATAAAGGGGTAGGCAACATTGGAGATTATGAATAAGATTCTTTATTATTAAGTGGCCATAAATGCACCCACTTGAATAAAGCTTTGACAGCGCAATCCATCATCAGATTTTAGACTAGTCTAGATTTGTGTGGCTTGCACAAAGACAACCCCACCTTCCAGTTCACAGCAAAGCTCGATTCTCCTCACATCGGGTCAAGTTCTCCTTACTCCACTATTGACGTTTAATCAAAACGAATTTAATGACTGCACGCTTTCAGTTCCTTAACAAAATCCCCTCTCCCTTTCCCTACTGCACTCCCTGTTTCTCATAACCCTTAGGGCACAGACTGTAAGAGGGTAAGAAGTTCATTTACTTGTAAAAATGACTTGCATAAAAGTCATTTTTTCTGAACATTTTGCTTTTTAGCTTATTTTATTCAGCTGGTTTTTACCGATCTAAATATAGAGAAAAGCTTGTATTTTCTGCTTTTAGATGCAGTCCATAACTGTTCCAGTTTCTGTTCTCCTCTACTAGGAGAAGACAATCTATAGAAATTTGACAGCCAGCCAAGGACTGAAGCCAAGGTTGAGCACAGTTTTTTAGTCAGCACTGTCACAAGCGTCCTGCTTGAGGTAAGCAATATGAACATTTGGATTTGGAACACACTTTTTTTTTTTCAGGCAAAGCTGGTATGGTCTAGAATGGTCTAAAAATGGCAGAGTCATATTTATTATCAGAAGGTGAAGGTGGTCAGCTGGAGTCTTCTGCAGGGATTCAGACTTTGGGCTTGCTACCTCAATCTGCAATTCTCACAATACAGTGCAGAACGACTTAGTATCTGTTGGGCAGAGGCACCAGGATGGGTTTCCTACAATAAATTATTTTTTTTTAAATGAAGATTTTCTTCTCTTTCCCGCAAAGTGGGAAGACATTCTTCCTGAGTAATGGAAATCTGTCCAGCAACTCAACTTTCACTTGAAGTGCTAATGCAGCACTTCCTTTGCCTGTTGCATATTCTGCTGTCTAGAAGATAGGCATTTTGCATGTGCCTGACAAACAAAAATCTCATGCTAACATTCACTTACCAGTATAACTGCTTAAATTTCATATACCAGCAAATGTTGTCAGGTTATTTTTGTGGTACATAGGTACCACAGCTAACTGTGATTTGGCCAAATGCTTTATGTGTGATTTGCAATATGATAAGCAATGAATGCGGTAGACTCGCAGGATAACTCCGGCTGGAAGGGACCTCCGGAGCTCTCTGGTCCATCCTCCGGTGCAAAACAGGGGCATCACTGGGGTCAGACACCAGATGTTCAGTCCATGATGGGTTTGACTGTGTTTCTGTTTTTCTCAGGTTTATGGGTACCTTCATTTCTACTATAAAACTACTACCCTGCCCTAAAGGTAGTTTCTGTCTTCAGACCTATTTTTAAGGAGGAGTACAATGACCATTCCTAATGGAAAGGGAGAAGACAGATCAACCAGATGAGAAACTTCCAGTGTTAAACCAGAACTACAAAGATGATCTCTGTAAAAGCTGCCCATTCACCCAGAGCTCCTCAGCAGACGTCAAAAATAATGTCTGTACATGTACACATGCACGTGTATGCATGCTGGCATCCTAACGACACGTTATCCCACAGGCAGGAGCATGAGTTCGCATTCAGGGAATGCAGCAACACACCAAGGACAAGCAGCAGAACAAACCAGTCTAATTTTTATGCTATATTTAAGGCTATTTACTGCCCTGGCAAAACTAGTTCAACTGTTTTGTGTTTATTGCTTTACAAGGTAAAAACTGGCATGCATCTCCGAATCCCATTGTAAAAATTATAATAAACATCTTCCAAGTTTTAATTTTCATAATTTAAAATACTCCAGAACAGCATACAATAAGATTTCTTTTAACCTTCTTGTTTAGTATTTACACAAGAAGACACTAAAAGAAAAAGAACAATTTTAATTTAGACTAGAGTATAACATAGGAATGTTGCAATGAATAAAAATAATGCTAAAGAGAGGTATAAACCTATGAAGATAAAAAAATGCATATTAGGCAATAAAGGACTTCAGGCCTTCACAATGATACCAGAAGTCAAAACAGGTGAAGTGAAACCAATTCTAAATTAAATATATTAATGGTAACAGAGGTCCACAACAGGAAAAATCTATGAAACGGCAGTGCTAAGGTCACCTTGGTTGAGTTTAATATTTAGGTAAGCAATGTGGTATTTCACTCTCAATTTTTAATTTTTTATAAAAATATATTTCCAATCTACTTACAAAAAGTCCCTCCATCTCTACCCAAATTTTAACCCTCCCATCAACATAATCCTTAAACTGAAAAGCACTGCTTCTAGACACAATAATAGAGCAGCTCTTTTCAGATGTTGTGGGCCACAGCCAGGGCTGCAGAAACTCATTCTTTTCCCCACGCATTTAACCTTTTTCAAGCTGGGTCCTGGGCTATTCCTGATCTCAAACAACAGCATCTTTAACGGGAAGTTTGTTTTGCTTAATAATATGATGTGTATTGAGTGGACTCATGATGAGTAAGGAACGGACACGTTGAGCCATGTTCATTCAGAACTGGAAGACACTTCCTTCTTCCCCCCACCCCCCAACCCCTCCCGAATATATGAGGTTGTTTTTACCTCTTTCGTACTCTGGAAAGCAAGGAAATGTCTCCACCTGAGCCCAGTGGAAATTTTTGGAAAAATCTGTCCTTTGTTGGAAAGTAACGTTTTTATGGAAACAAGCCAAGTTCAACTAAATCGTCCTTGGGAAATATTTCTCAGGTCTAGCAAGGAATTTCTTGGTCAAAACACAGCCGAGACCTTCCCCCTCCCCTCCATCTGATAGTGAGGAGGTTTCCACTCTCATGGAGGCTCTCAGACAAGCGCTCAGGATAAGTTTTTGCAATGCCTTAATCCTCCAGCTAAGTATGTTAACTACCAATAAATTCACTGTTGCAGGATCACTCTTTTCCCACACCATCTGCCTTGGTTTTTCATTTAAAAAAAAGTTAATGAATTTAAATTTCCATTTCTGTTCCATCATAAAATGTGAGAATTTTTGTAGGATGACAAATCTTCTCCTACTTACCGTTAGTGCATGCAAATGATTTCTCACTTCATAATCGGCCTCATACTGCACAGAAAGGAATTTCTCTGCAAAAGCAGCTTTCCTGGAAAAGTAAAATATAGAGTTCAGCATGAACACCAATTTTGGATCAGAAAGTTAATGAATCATTACAATTACAGAAAAGATGCAAGGATTTACCTGTTGTCTCCTGCTAAAATACTCCAAAGTGACACTAGTTGTTATTGAATCTCTCACAATCTATCCTTTTTCAAAATTATAATGCGGTTAGTTGCTAACCAGGTCCAGAAGATAGCAGGCCAGGAGCCAAACTTTACCTTTATTCTTCTGGTGAGCAGACTTGCTTTTCTCATGCCAGCATTTATACCTGGAGCCTTTCCTTCCTAGTGGGAGCTACCCTATCTTGTTGGTCTACAAGATCCACCTGCTGTATCCTGGCTTTCCCCCTCCTTTTCTGCCCTTAATGATTTACTGGAGGATGGGAGGGGGCAGGGGGGTTTCAGCAGGTGTTGGCTGGATTGCCAAATCCAGCTCACCCACCTCCTGTGGGGAAACCCACCTTTTGAACAGAAGCGCCAAAGAGTGGAGTCTGGAGCAAAGCACAGCTCAAACAGGTTTTGCAAGAGGCCAAGGAAATTTTTTGGCAACAAAAAGAGGCTATGAATGTCATACAAGGAGAGTCTGTAATGGAGTTATTTGGGCCAATTGGCTGAGATAGCATCGTCTGGACAGGACAGCACACTCCCAGGCCCATTATGGTCTAAAAAGAAGCATCCAGGCCAAAATACAATTGCGTCACTTGAACAATGTTTCTTAAATTATAACAGAAAAAAAAAAAAAGGTGTTTAAAATGGTACATATAAGTTGTTTGGGGGACATAAGACTAAGGAAGTACTAGAGATATTTTATACCATCCTCAAGTGAACTGGGACAAGGAGAAAGTTTTTAAAATTCACCCTCTATGTAAAGTAGAGTCATTGTCAAGCACAAAAAGTCATGCTGGCAGCACAGTAAAAGTGCCTCTGGGAAGCAAAACATATATTTAAATTGGCTAGGGGAAAAAAAAAAACCTGTTTGTTTGTTCTAAACTATTATGCTAACCTTTCTTAAGTAGGCTTGTGAAGCTATAGTAACCAATCAGTCAACTGTTCGTACCAAGTCCATTTTAGCCAGATGTGGCGTATCTGACACTTCAGGGTGCACAGGAGCAGGTTGTGAGGAGCACAAGCTTTGGCATGCCATCACGTCTTCCTCCTCCCCCTCGTTCCCAGAGGCTGGCAGGAAGCAAAGTGCTGAAGTGCCGGGGGCGTCAGGTTGATCATGGACCGGAACCGTGCAGTCAACAAGCAAAGTTCAGCCACAGAGCAGCCCCCCCGCAGGAAACCAGACAGCCTTTTGTTCAACAGAAAATGGAGACTCAGGCTGCCTGTGTGACTGAAAATGATCTCAGAGTTACAAGAAACTTGGGAATATAAACCCAAAAAAATCTTTTATATGACGTGATGGTCTTTGGGGCTACCACCGCAGAGCGACAGTACTGCTGCGGTGTCGGTGGTGGGAACAGCACGGTGTTACAACATGAGAGGGTCACCCCAGCACATCCAAAGTGTAAGAAAGCCCCTGACACCTGCTATACACCTCTCAAAGGACACCTATACAGGACACCAATTTAAGCATGTCATCCAAGGATCAGGCAATGGGCACATGGGCACCAAGGAAGATGGGGAGAACTGGAGCTTGCTGCTGCCGATCTCAGGTGTCATTGCAGTAAGACAGTGCACTGACAGCCCAACCGGGCTGTGTAGATTTAAATTAAATGCATTGGGGTTTGACTGGTAATCCAGAAGCCTGGAAAAAAGAAGCAGCTCCTGGATGCAGGTGGAAGAGGTCCCTCCTGCTGTTCCTCCACGTCTCCTCAGACACCTCTCCTGTAGCAGAGCTCTCTGCCGGCACAAAGACCTCAAGAAGCTTCCAGTAAAGGCTGCGCAGAGCAGACACACAACTTAATGGACAGCTTTCACTGCTCAG
The DNA here is from genome assembly GCA_013399435.1 of Arenaria interpres. Classification (NCBI taxonomy): domain Eukaryota; kingdom Metazoa; phylum Chordata; class Aves; order Charadriiformes; family Scolopacidae; genus Arenaria; species Arenaria interpres. Next base: position 21,576 of record VXAK01009715.1, read on the forward strand.
CTCAGTGCCTTTTGAAGAGTGCCACAAGCACGCTTGGTGGTGCATCAATGCATGTCACCTCAGTACACCAGAGGAAACCCAGAAATACCTCTTTTCAGGTGGGAATGTTTTGGAAGAAAGATACGGGAAAGGGTATTGCCTTGTGAGCTTTTTCGTCATGTTCTGCTGACAGACATATGTTGATAGACATTGCTGTATGGAAAAGCAATTTAGAGTTCTTAAGGCCTTGGCTGGTGTTTACTTTGGCCAATGGCAATTGGGTAGACCTTGCAAGGACCTGGCCTAATGTGTTTATTTCCATCTGTGACTCTCATTCATTAAATTTGTTTATGCATGTATTTCTTCTGTATTTAAATACCCGTAGCTCGGTGCCTTCTTGTGTTAATGGGTAACTCCTGGGAGTTAACACCAGTCTGAAGCGGTGAGCGCTTCCGCAATTGCAGGGGAAACATCTCAGCAGCCGTTTGTTAATGGCCATATATGTTCCCAATTGTCCACTTGATGTTGTCAGTTCTCTCACCTCTTCTGTACGTGCAGTGCTCCATTAAGTATTACTGTTTATATTGTCATGGTGCCTAGAGGCCTCCACGGGGAGTAGCTTTTGTGGTCCAGAAATGAAAGAAACAACACAGACCCCTATGCAAAGGACTTCCTTTTCAGAAAGTCACAACATAGCAGAGAAGCAAAACATCAGCAATGAGGTGGGCTACTTTCCTTGTGTAGGAAAAAAGAAATATCACAAGGAGGCAGAGTCAAAGATGGAGCAAAGGGAGGTGACGGGGAAACGGGTGGAAGAGGAGAAAGGGAGTGATGAAGAGATAGCAGAGGAGAAAAAAGGAGATGGTGAGAGCAAAGAAAAGATGGCAAGGGAAAGGTCTGGGAAGGGGAGAAAAAGAGAAGCTGTAGCATGAGGCTGGGCAAACAGGCACAGAGCATGAGCAGCCATCAGTGGACAGCACTCAGTGTCCAGCTGTGTAAGAAGCCTGACATCATGCTCATCCAGGTGCCGGAAGGGGCGGCAGATATGACATCAACCTCTGGCTGCATCCGAGGACAGCCCCCTGAGGCAGTCGTGCTCACCCAGCATGTCTGTGGGGCCACCACGGGGCCACACTTCCTGCCCTCCCTCCACCGCCTCTGCTTTCCAGCTCTTTCCCCTGCTTTTTATTTTCTTTTTCTTTCCCTTTCGCTGAAGAGCCCTTTGTTTTGACTGCTCTACCAAAGAGGTTTTTCTCCAGAAGATGACAGCTCAGCTCTGACCGGGAAAGTTGGATCATGAAGGCCATGTGGAAACAATTTAGAAATGCCTCTCCCAAAAATGGGGCAAAACCACCCCAGATTATGTGTTTGAAATGGTGTTGGAATCCCGGAGATGCCTGCGATGCCCCACAGAGCCGTTTCATACTTGAGTGCTTAGTGTGTGGGACTCTCCTCTCCAAGCTCACTACGGAGGTTGCCAAAGGATTCAAAGGCAAAGGCCAACTTATCTTTTTAACAGATGTGTTTCTGTCACAACCTAACCAAATATCTTTCAGATAAAAACCATGTGAGGGGCCTTGAGTGTTGTAGTCATTTTCCTACAAGCACAACAGATTTTCCAGCTGCAGAGAACATCTGGAAAAGCCCTTCATCCTTCCGGGGGCTGGGAGCTCCCTGTCTCCACCAGCAATAGCCCTTCTTTTTGCAGCTCACTGGCAAACCAGCTGAGCGAGACATGCTAGAAGAGTTCTGTAAGAAAACCCAAGTTTTTTGTGTCACTGTGCTCCAAGACAGGGCAAAAGGGGACACCAAGGATTAGAAAGAGGTTTGTGGAAATGTTGGTAGGAGATGTTTGTTACATTCTGGGTTCTAGAATAAGCTGGAAGTGTTACATGGTGGGCTACATAAGTAGACAGAAAAATTAATTATGGGCTACTGGTAGGAAACCATATCAAGATGGGGGAAAATAGCTTGTGCTGTTCTTACCAAGCACCACTGTAGGACACAGGTATAGGGCTGGAAGGATCCTTGATGTGAAACTGCGCACAGTTCTGGGCTCTCCAGTTCCAGAAGGACAGGGAACTGCTGGAGAGGGTACAGCAGAGGGCTACAAAGATGATGAGGGGCCTGGAGCATCTCTCTTACGAGGAGAGGCTGAGGCACTTGGCTCTTTTTAGTCTGGAGAAGAGAAGACTGAGGGGGGATCTGATCAATGCTTATAAATACTTAAAGGGAGGGTGTCAGGAGGACGGGGCTGGTCTATTTTCAGTGGTGCCCAGTGACAGAACAAGAGGAAATGGGCACAAACTTGAACATAAGAAGTTCTATTTAAACATGAGGAGGAACATCTTCACTTTGAGGGTGGCAGAGCCCTAGAATAGGCTGCCCAGGGAGGTGGTGGAGTCTCCTTTGGAGACATTCAAAACCTGCCTGGATATGTTCCTGTGCAACCTGCTCTAGGTGGACCTGCTTCAGCAGAGTGTTGGACTAGATAACCTCCAGAGGTCCCTTCCAACCCCATATGATTCTGTGATTCTGTCCATCCTTGTGTTATACTGATTAGTTGCAAGCACATCTGATCATTAGAGACCATATTCCATGGAAGTAAGATTTTTTGTTACAAGCCCGTTTGGGGCTGCTTTGCTCTGCTGGCCGCGGTGTTCCCACATGATGTCAGGGCTCCTTTTGACAAACCCCAGAAATTTTTCCTCCCTGAGGAAGGAGGCAAATGCATGGTCCCCCTCCCATCTGATCCTCCTCCTCCTGCTGCTTTAGGAATCCAACTGAGCTGTGACTCGGAAGACTAAAAAAAGAACCTTTTCTCCCCAGTGTACCAGTGGACAGAGCTGTGCACTTACAAAGGATGATTCAGAGCATCTTGGATGTCTAAAACCCCTTGATTTTTGGAAAAATCTTCTTAAATCGTCTGGAATTGTAAAGCTTTCTGTGGTTGCCTAAACTATCTATGACTTGTACTAAAGCATAGTACAGAGCCATACAGACTGAGCCACTTGGTAGTGACAGAATAAGATGAAAATTTCATTATTCCTCCTTACATGGTGTGGAATAACAACTTTCCTGGCTTTTAGAGGGATTTGAATGTATAGAATAACCAAAAAGGATAAGAACTGTAAAGGCAGAAACTGTTGCTGTCTTCTCAGGCATTAATGCTCTCATTCAAGCAGGAAGAAACTACCCAGAGTAAGGCATTTTATAATAAGAAGAGTGTAATCACATCATCTCGAGCCAGAAGGGCTGTGAGGACTCTGATAAAGTAAAATCCCTCTGATTTGCAGCCAAAGTGCGGCAGAGTAGAGGCTAGGAAGGATCTGTGAAAGTATGCAGACTTAGACAGCCAGGAGCTGCATTGTGATGCTTGAAAAGCTTTTTGCAAACACGTCTGTCTTTGTCTAGCTCCTGAGCAGTGGCGTCACACCACACTCATTCCAGCATTTTGGAACAGCAGCAATGATTTCTTTTTTAATTCCTGGACTATGACATCGTCTGGCGATTGTTGGTAAAAACGTATGACTTCCAGAAAAATGCAGCTCTACAGACTAATTGCTTTCCCATTGCTTCTCTGCCCATTGAGATGCAGTGCTAGCGCAGCAGCACCCGTACCTGGCTAAGGCTGCAAGCACTGCCATAGGACAAACCAATATCTTTCTTTCAAGTCCACGAAAAAGAAAGCCTTTAGCGACCTGTACTTATTGTAGCTGTCTGGCTTCATGTCATTTTCTATCATACTTTTGCCCATTGTCATCCCCATTTGAAATACTGTCCTAAATGAGAAGTACTGTATTACAGTATATGTCATAAAGACACACATTATAAACTCAACTAAAATTCAAACAAGCACCAAAAGTCTTCTAATGATGACATCTGAAATGTTTTTAAGACTGCAGCATAGTGGATTACATATGTAATGTAGTTGCATTATATATGTAACTGTAATCCACTGTTCCTGACCCATTTCATTTCTATGCATTGCGTGCATTAAGAGTCTGAATTAAAAGAAACTTTAACTTTCATAACTGAATCATCAGTCTTTTGTGAATCATTAATCCTGAAACTCTTTCTTTTACCGGAAACAGACATCAGGTCTGTCCAACAGAAGGCTTAGGTGTGCCTAAGCGAGTGTAGCAGAACGGGCAAGTCTGAATCTAAATTCTGAAACCCATTCAAATGTTCCTTCTCTCACTTCTGACAGGAAACCCTATTTTACTGGTATTTATGCGGTATCTGTGCAGTCATCCCACATGCTAAAATGGAATAATCTATAATTCATAAACTTAGATCCCTAACAAAATAGCAAGGTCTAGTTAACTTTTGAAACTCATGATAGAGTAAAAAAAATTTGCTTCCTAGATCTGGACCCTGGAGCGGGTCCAGAGAAGAGCAACAAAGATGGTGAGGGGTCTGGAGCACAAGTCTTGTGAGGAGAGGCTGAGGGAGCTGGGGTTGTTCAGCCTGGAGAAGAGGAGGCTGAGGGGAGACCTTATTGCTCTCTCCAACTACCTGAAAGGAGGTTGTAGACAGGTGGGGGTCGGTCTCTTCTCCCAAGTCACAGGCGACAGGACTAGAGGAAATGGCCTCAAGTTACGCCAGGGGAGGTTCAGGCTGGATATTAGGAAAAATTTTTTCACCAAAAGGGTGATCAGACATTGGAATGGGCTGCCCAGGGAGGGGGTTGAGGCACCATCCCTGGAGGTGTTCAAAAGACGGGTTGATGTGGTGCTGGGAGATATGGTTTAGTGATGGTGTTGCTTTTTGTTTGTTGTGTGGGGGTTTATTTTTGTCAAAATTAGGTTGACGGTTGGACAAGATGATCTTTAAGGTCCCTTCCAACCTAGAAGATTCTGTGATTCTGTGATCATGAGTTTAAATGCATGAGAAGCCATTAGAGACCTAAAATAATTTACTTCCAGGCACTATTATATGGTCTGTCTCTGTGCAGTTCCCCATGTTAGTTGTCTACATGAGCAGTGTCTACATGAACAAGTGCTATTAGAGCAGAACAATCCTTCAGTGCAAATTTTGGCAACTGAATTTATTTTCATAAGCACAAATATAGCCTGAAGAGATCCAATCTCAATGTTGGCTGCTAGACAATCTGCAGGAGTAGACAAAAGATCTGTGTGCAAGACACGTGCCACGGAAAAATTAATACAAGCAACTGAGACTCTTGGATTTTTTACCAGTTTCCCCCCATGATAAAAAGGATTGGGGAAAAAAAAAAAAAGGAAAGGCAGAAAGACAAGGATGACAAAAAATATGATAATAATATAATTATAATATATGCCACAATATAATATAATGTAATATAATGTAATGGAATATAATATAGTTTGGAAGAGAGCAGGCTCATGGAAGATACAGGTTCACAGGAAAAGTCAAGCTGGAGGGGACCTTAGGAGGTCCCTAGTCCAACCTCTGGCTCAAAACAGGTCAGCTCTGGGGTCAGATGAGGTTGCCCAGAGCTTGATCCATGACGCAAATATGATCGGATGGCATTTGGAAGGTGACTAGCACTGGAGTAGTCACTGTTTCTCACTACCCAGCTTGAGAGCTACTCAAATTATGTGATGCAATTTTAAAACAAAAGCACACAACTTATAAAACTACGCAACATTTTGCCACAGTATACTGGTAAAGCCTAAAGTATAAATAGATTGAATCATTAGTCAGATTAATGGAAGAAGGGTAATTCATTGATTAGTAACCATAAATAAATGGAATTCAGTATGGTCACCCTTATACTATGGTGCTCTGCTAGTGTATCCCTCAACGAGTGTGGTGGGTTGACCCTGGCTGGATACCAGGTGCCCACCAAAGTTGGTCTTTCACTGCACCTCTTCAACTGGACAGGGAAGAGGCGATATAACAAAAGGCTTGTGGGTTGAGACAAGGACCGGGAGGTCACTCAGCAATTACTGTCACAGGCAAACAGGCTCGACTTTGGGAAATTAGTCTCATTTATTATCAATCAAATCAGAGCAGGATAACGAGAAATAAAACCACATCTTAAAAAAACACCTTCCCCACACCCTGTCACCCTTGTGACACAAAGAATGAACCCTGAGATGTGAACAAAAGAAAAATCCTGCTAAAAAGAATTACTGGCATTGATAAAGAACCAACAAATTTGGGTGTCCAAAACATCCACTATTCTGATCTCCTAAAAGCTGCTTTCAAGGCAGAGAAGCAAGGGCTAACACCATCACCACACCTGCAGGGGTTTCATTTTGCAAGGATGCTTGTCTACTTGTTTGCAAACAACCCCTCCCTGGATGACAATAACACTCCAGCCACATACCCTAGGGAAAGTCCATTTTACGACACCAGGTTTTTAGAGAAACTCCCATTAGCTCACAAAAAACTTTACAAATACATATTTTTAATGGCTTAATGTGTTCACAAAAGTATTGTTTATGGTGACGGGCTGTAAAACTTTGCAATTACCTGCCAAGGGAAATTTCAGAAATATTCTTGTCTGAGTCATCTCCATCGAGGTCATAAAATGGAGAAAGCCTTTGAAATGAATTACTGGCTCTGGGACGGAAAAAGCTACCACCACCCTGCCACGCACACACACCAATAGACAAATAAGATCTTTCCCATCATTTACTATTGTTTTTCTGTTGTCACAGAACTGCACTATTGACTCAGTCTTGTTCTATGGCCCAGAGGGAAGACCGCCACATTCAGCACATTAAAACTCAGCATTTCCAATTTGCAGAGATTTTCAACATTTTCAGCTTGCATTCAACTTGGTTGTTGCAATTCAAAGAAAAACAGGCTTTCAAGATTTCGTGTAGAGTAGAAATTCTCTAAAAAGTGCTTTCGGAAATACAGCATCAGGAATAATATAAGAAATAATAGTGGCTGGGATCAGTAGCTGTTGAAAGATGTATTTCATCATCTTGTTGCTATGGTCATGCAGTAATATTGCAACTCTACACTCTCTCATAAGAAGGCTTGCTACAATAGAATTAATTTAAATTCCTATTCACATCCATGTGTTCACCCACAGCTCACAAGGAAGTGAGTTTTAGGAAGCTGTTCTGACATTGATCAAGAAACTCTATATTCTTACATACAATTTAACATTACGCAGTATCTGTTTCTCACAGTTCTCCTGATTAGAATTTATTTCCAGTTTTCAAAGATACTGAGCTATCTTCTAATAGCCCCTATTAATATCTGGGCTAACAGATATCAATGGGTAAACAAAATTCTCTAATTTCCAGTATTTACATGGTTAACTGTGCACATGGAAGTTAATTCAGTTCTCTGTATCTGAGAAGTTAAAAAAAATAAGGGCCTAGGAGAATATGAAAACAGATGAATTATCTGTCCAAGAACCACATGCTCAAAAACTTAAAGAACTGAAATAAAATGTTTAAAGGAACTCACTACCCCAAGAGGTGGAAGGTAACAGAGCACAGAAAATCCTTTAATCCTTTAATCTGTTCAATGCTTGAGCACATCCTTCCTTGAATACACCTTGTTTCAATACAATGGAAATAAAAATATCACACACCAAGTAGCAGTACAGGACTGATTACCTTGAAAAGGAACTTTGCAAAGCCGTGAACTATTATCTTCTGCTCTCCTCAGATTTTTGGCACTTATCTAGTGAATCACAGATTATGTATATAAACATGGATGAATTCGTTTACCAGCATGTATGCAAATAATGTCTCTTTTTCTTTAATTTGCCATTAAACACAGCATGTAAAGGTCACCACAGCCACAGAAAAAATGTCCAGGGATCTGCCCAGGCCTGCAGAATATCAACAGCATCATGTAATCATATGAGAGTTAAACTCTGCCTTCAAGAATAAACACTTTTAAGAACTTTTTTTTTTTTATGTGTAAGCAAAGTTTCCTATGTTTCTTCACTTCTATAAACATCAATGGCAGCTATAAATACTCTCTTCTGGCAACTCATGATTCAGTAGCACTACTTACAAGTGAACACTCATCCAAATATCATCCTGAATATTTGGCAGGGTTAATAGCCAGGTAAGGAGCTGAAGACACAGTGCTTTCCCAGTACAACGAGAAAACAGAAATTCAAGAGTCACAATGTGCTCTTAGATCTAAACACAGAAGGAAATATCTGCCTTTACACTTTTTCTCTCTTCAAAACTGAAAGCAAATTCTCACAAAAATAGGAAGCATGATTTGGGGATGCAGTAACCCATGGCAGCCTCATCTAGACTGAGTTCCAAACCAAGAAGGCAGCGTACAGAGCTGGGAGCAGGGACAGGCTACAAGGAAAGAACTTGGCAACATGGCCCAGGTGTGCAGGGATGGCACCAGGAAGGTCATAGTTTGCCTCAAGCTGAGACTTGCAAGGGTTGTAAAGGGCAGTGAGAAGAGTTCCTACACTTGCATAGGCACTAAAAGGCTGAACAAGGAAAATGTGGGTCCTCAGCTGAGTGGGGTAGATGATTTAGGGACAGTTGATGCAGATGGGGATGAGGTACTCAATGCCTCCTTTGTCTTGTTCTTCACCAGGAAGGTCTCCCAGGCTCCTGAGCTTAGAGACAAGGTTCATGGTGGAGAGGATCTACAAATGGAAAAATATGAACGGAGGTTGTTCTCTTGAGAAATCTTAGCCCATATAAATTACAAGCAAAACTCACTCGTATTTGGAATTGACTTATTTTTTTTAAAAGTGTGAATCCATTCAGATATAAGAGAAGCATCCGTAGGCTTCTAACTAGGGAGTTGTTAGTAAAAGAAAGTGTTGGGCTGTAATCAGGTTTATGAGGAAAATCCTGATTTCAAAATAGTGCAGAAAGGTTGGTCACCCTGCCAATAATCACTGACACAAAGAAACGAAACAGAATAAAAGCAGGAAAAGAAAAAACGCAAAGCATTTTGCAGTGCATAGCAGCCATTGAACAAATAGGCCCATCCAAAGCTCTGACAGTACAAAGCTGAAGGAACAGCGTGAACAGTTTAGCACACTGGAAAGAACATTTCACTTCCATGGATCTGCCTCTGCAGCCCTTCGGCCAGCAGAAGAGCCATTGTGTTCAAGAGAATTTTTGTTTGCTTACATAGGCTATAATTAGGCACAAAAGATTTACGTAATTTCCAGTATTTCCATCATTCTAACAGAAATCTTTGCAGGACAGCAATCTGCTGGAGGGCCATTGAGGAAGCATTTATTGGTATTGAAGTGCCATTGACAACTTGGCTAATGACATGCCAGTTTGATAGCTATTTCTTCATTATGGCACTTTTGTAAAAGTGTGCTATTTTAGCTGACTTACAGCTGGGAATAAAATTAATTCTTTTGGGTGGAGAATAAATGACACCAGCTAAGATACCTTCCTTACTTGAGTTTATTTTAGAAAGTTTACAGCTCAAGAATAAACCTGAATGCCTCATATATCTAAAATAATTTGAAATATAGAATATAGCTAGATTTAGAGGCAGCCACAAATGGAAAAAATCCATTCAAAGGTGGCAGCAAAGGCAGCAGAGCATCCCCACTGACCGGGGTGCTCTCCCACCACATCTGAGCAGGTTGAGCAGAGCACACCTAGTGGCCAGGGTCATGCACAGCCTTGAGAACACCAGACAAGCCCTTAGAGATGGGGAAGGGCGGGACAAGCCCATGGTGGTGATCAGGTCTGTCCTTGTAGGACCAAAGGTGGGGGCCTGAGCTGAAGTCAAGCTCCCTAGCAGAGATGGAGGAACCACCCACTTCTACCAGCTTTCTCCAACAGCTGCTGTCACCATGGTCTGGTCCGTATGGTTGGCACCATACCAGAGCTGGTCAGTATGGGCAGCCTGACCCCTTAAATGGGGGCAACATTTCACTCAAGGCCCTGAAAACTGAACCTTCCCAGGGTGGTCTTGAAAATATCTGTCCTCAAGTGGCAGCAGGAGGCAGTAACAGATCAGGACAATGATTCCTTGACCCCCAGCTCTCTACTGCTGCAGAACAGGTCAACTGATTTGCACAGGCCAAGGATCCGTCTCTGAATAACCTAGCTGCTCATGACTCCAAAGTAGGCAGAGATTGCAAATCAGCTGTGAATTAAAACTGACTGATGTGTAAGTTGTTGCAGTCTAATTCCAGTATTCCTGTCAAATGGCTTCAGCCAAAATACTTCAGGAGCATTAACCACTTGTCCCTACATGAAGCACAGAACACACGCTGGAATTCACTGTGAAGTGTGCCATTGTGAAAGTTATTCTTTTTTATTTTAATGAACAAAAAGTCCTAAGTTTTTAATTAAATATTCCAGGCCCAAAGTGTTTCAATTAAACTTAGTCACACTGATATTAAACCTGAAAAATGCTTTTCAGATTGATCTAAAACTTTTTCAAACTTTTAAGAAATCTGTATGTGTAACAGCTATGCTGATAAACATGTTCCCAGTGGCAACATCCTGAGGACTCTGAAACACCCACATTAGCAAAGCTGCCTAGCAGTCCTTTCTTAAACATTATTCCAATTCAAATTGACTAGCTAATTTAAAGAAAATACAGTCTTATTCTTGGCAGTCCAATTTTAAATATATAGTTCAAGTGAATTAAGTGGTTTTTAAAAAGGATTTGAACGGACCATGAACTTCACCAACTCTTTCAAAATTTACTTAAGCAATATGTCAGCATTATTAGAAGTTGCAATCAGAAGAATGAATTTTACTTTAATTTTGTTGCCTTGAGCAGTATGTTGCAATGTGTTTCACACTGTAACACTTCCTGTTACATTAGCTACTGTAAATCACTTCAATTTTGTTTGCACTGTGTATAAGAATCATTTTTCATGCATAATAGTTCTACAAATGGCATTGAAACAGGTGAATTTCAGTTTATTCCTTGAACAGTTACTGACAATAATAAAATTGACCATAAAAAAGAGTAAATAAAAATACTTTGATCATCTCCATGGTCTTAGGGAATCTTTTTTCTTTTACGTCCTGCCTAGGGCAGGGGACAAAAAAGATTTAATTCAAGTGATCATCCTTGAAGACTTTAGGAAGGACAATAGAAATAGTGGAATGATGTTATGGCCTCTGAATCTGCAGTCTTAAGATAAACTAGATTTGTACAGAGAAGAACCTGATCTTGAAAAGAAGCTCAGGAAAAAAAAAAATAAAAAAAAAATATGAAAGAATATTGTCTCAAGAAGGAATAGTTCAGCCTGTAGGTCCTATTGCCTGGCACAGAGAGGAAAGCCCACATCCACAAAGCAGATCCTGACACGCTTCCCACCTCTCCTCCAACCTACCATTGGTGCACTCACCAAGACCTGGCTCTGGGATTATCTTGAGGGGGATTCTTCATATTATGGTACAAAAACCATAGCAGACCATTTTAGCACATAATTTTTGTTTCCTAAGAATCTACGTAATCTACTTAAGAGACCAGTAGAATAGCAACAATGGATTTGGGGCCAAAACATGTCATATTTCAAATAAACAACGATTAGCAGCAAAGGAATTGATTTTAGAAACAGACATTACAACGGCAATTTGGACAGGAGTAACTGACCCAAACCTCACCACTCATTCTGGAAGGAAGGAAGGTACAACATGACACACATGCTCACATTGCCCAGGGAGGCTGTGCCATCTCCATCCTTGGAGGTTCATAAGACCCAACTGGAACAAGCCCTGAGCAGCCTTGTTTGACCCCAGAGCTGAGCTACTTTGAGCAGGAGGTTGAACAGGGACCTCCTGAGGTCACTTCCAGCCTGATTTATCCTGTGACCCTATGCCACCGAAATTGTACTTTTTGCATACATTAGTCAGCAAACATAGTATGTCACTAATCTTTGACGCAATTTTTTAGACTTCTGCACTTATGCAAAGACACTTCACTGCAGGAGGCATGATCCATGAGATCTAGTAGGATCATCACGCTGACGACATGAACAGTTTCCTCACGCTTACACAACCAGTGACTTAGCAAAGAATTACACACTGTAAATTCTTTCCTCTTCATGAATGAAATACGAGTATTCTTGGATTAACTGTATTTTTCCCATGACAAAATGTAGTCACTGTTAAGATGTGTTAACCTATGCCACAATACTAAGTGCAACCGCTGTTGATCGTGTAGTTATTAGCATTGTGTTAATTATGCATCCATTTTCATTGCAATTGAAAAAAACAAATAGCTGTATAAAGGTCAGATCCTGTTTTGCAGCAGATGACAGCTCTGATCCAAACAGTTACACTTGATTCCATTGTTATAACTAGCTTTGTACAGGAATGTGATCTGGGGAAGCCTTTACAGATCATGGAGAAAAAGAAATACTGAAATTGCAACCAAAAGTATTCCTCTGGTCTCTGAGAGCAGGAAGAGCAGCCACATGTTGCCTATTGCAAAATGTCCATCTAACTTGATGGGGCAACACCACACGCAAGCAGCCCTGTGATGAATCCTGTGCAAGATCCTTCATCCACCTCAAGGTTAGCACTAAGCCCTAGATCCATGCAGAAATGCTCAATATTCAACATTATCATTAGAGTCTGGAGGTATTTTTGCAAAATTATTAAATACATCCTCACTGTACAGCTCACTATTTCATTGCAAATAGCAAACTCATTCTCCCTGTTATAAGTGAGCAGAGGAGAGACAATCAGGATATGTTGATACCCACTGCAACCACATTCTGAAAAAGGGATGCCCACGCTACAACCAAAAAGTATCACTGAGGCCCAGAAATTCTTGCATCCTTTTTCTTTGCTATAAAAATCCCCCTTGATCAAGCTTATAGGCTTAAAACAGACGGACCAGATCAGCAGAACTTGATGCAACTTAAGTCCAGCTCCACCAAGGCTCACGAGCAGTAGTATCAAGCCCCCATGGGGTCGTTATCAAGCTCAAGTTACACAAGAGAACAAACTGACTAATTATGCTGGTTTGCATCATATCCCTCAGTCTGCCCTTCCTCTCAGATCCTTTCTAATAAAATGCTAGAAGTATTTTCTTGTTGATGAACACACTGTTCTGAACCCTGCAGTTGCACTTATTTTCAGAGTTTTTGATAAGATACATAGAAGTGTTTCATAAAACCCAAATCTTTCAGTAGGTCCGTCACATTGTTCAGTAAATTTAGTGGCTAAGTTTGTTCCTAGAGGCAAGGCATGAGACATGAAAAGCGATCCTTCCCTAATATCTGTATTCAATCAAGTTAGTCATATCATTAAGTGCTGAACTTGCACAGCAAGTTCTGCACATAAATAAAAGTGCAATAAATCATTTCCCCTATCTCTGAGCAGACAGTATAGAGCAATGCAAGTGCTTTGGGCCCTTTCAGCAACTTTTATATCTGTGTGTTTCTGGTGCTTGACAATCAAATACATTGATAGTTGACCAAGGCTGTGTCACTTCAACTTTCCTAAATATAGAAAACCACAATAGGCTGGTTTTATTATTAAAACCTTCACTGTCTCTTGATGTGAGTTAGGATCAACTTTTAAATATACCCCACTGTGAATCTGAGTATAAAAGAGCCAGCTAGTACCCTGAATGGAAACCACTGAATAACTAACAAGATTTAAAGACCCCCAACTCTCTCCATAAGTTATCTACTATAGTTTGCCATTATACAGAGTAAACTTTTTCTGTCCATTCACCAGGGTATGGGGAATAATAGCAAATAGATAGCCACTTTCAGTGTCTGGGACTGCGGAACAGTGATCAACAGGCAGGTGAAAGCTGGCTGAAATCAACTGGCTAATGCAGATTTTAACAGGATTTTAGGAGAGCTGAGTCTCCGTTCATCATCTCTGCTTGCATAAAGCAGGTCATATTGTTACCATTTTGCAGAAATATAAACAGTTCCTGGACACACTGAGAGCATGTGAGCAGTGACTAGAAAAAGGGGAACCCCTAAATTTCTTAGACCTACAGCCAGAGAGGCTGGGGTTTTCTTACCCGGTCAAGGGGCTGACACAGGATGCCTGAATCACGCATGCGTTGCCAGCACGCTATTACTCTGCTATGCAAAGCACTGCTACATGCCTAACACACTCACAGGGGCATTTGCCAGGGCTGACGGGGTTTTGCAAGCCGTCCTCACTCATGGCCAGGAGAGGAAATAGCTGCTTTCCTTCAGCCTTTAACCTGCTGTGCGTGGGAAGGCAGGGCAGGGGCAGGGAAAGCAAGCAGAGGCTGTTGGGCTTTGCTGGGCAGAAAGCACCATCATGGGTTGGCGAGCGAAGGCAGGACATTGACAGTGGCACAGGCATTGGCACTGGCTGCTCAGGCAGACTATCATATGGTCTATGTTATACTCTAAAAGAACATCCCTGTCTAAGAGACAGAGAGGCCCGTGGACTGATCCTGGCTGAAAAAGCCACAGACTAACATTGTGCATCGGGAGACCCATCTGGAAAGGCTGTTTTTGACACACAACCTCAGATCAGCTTCCTACATGACCCTCAGAGTTTAAATCCTGACATATTTCCTTGAAAAGTGAACACCAAACCACATTACAAAGGTTATTTCCAAAAGGCACTAGTAAGTACTTTTTATTTAAGCCTTCTGTTTGAGAGATCACCAAGATAGATCTGAAGGATCTATCATGTCTGAAGGAGGAGGGGAAGATGCTTTTCAGCAAGTCAGATACCTCTAGCACTACCGAATTTGTCACCGAGCCAGTCGCTGCATGGACCAGCAGCAGTCGGCAGAAGCCATTGTGCTGAGAACCCAGAAACACTCCGCGGAACTTTTCTATATTTTGAAGAATTGTCTCCTGAAGGCTGATGCAGCTGAAGTGGTGGTTTCTGTGAGTCAATCAACATGAAACTTTTTGCATTGGATGAGTAGGAAAGTCATCAAGAAGGGATGTGCTGAGCCCCTTTCTCTCCCACCGGGAATGGGAAAGTCCAAACAGCATCCGCCTGTCTCCCTGTACAGGCACAGCAGGAACAGTCCTCACTGGGGACAAGAAGTTTCACCATTTTTTCCCCAGTTTGGCAAACATTTTTTCATGCAAGGAAAATTTCTTGTCAGTGACTGTCACCGCAAAACTTTGTATAAGATACTGATGTTGTAATCCTATGCTTTACCTCAAGCTTAACCCAAAATTTCTGGAAGTTTACTGTAAATGCAGTGGTGGGGAAGCGGATACACCTTAGCTGACATGTTGCCAAGAAAAAGGGGAAAACCACTATTAGTAAGTGGAGGATAATTGTTGGTAATTGCTGAGGTTCATGCAAATTTTTTCAAATAGGAAGAATGTTCCTTTATAGAAGAGGTCTTTTAAAACATTCACTGAGACTGAACTCTGAAATAGAAGTTATGCCATGTGTTTCCAGGGGAAAATGTCCAATTTTCAGTCCCCAGAAGAGGCTTTTTTCTATCTATCAACAAGTGACAATACATTCAGCACATTAGACAACCATTTGACTCAAAAGTTTACAGCCAAATGTGGATTTCAACCAGCAACAGCTCCCCATCACTGACACCTACAACTGTTGAGAAACAAAGTTATTAAACTAAAGAAGGTGCTTTGGGTTTCTGCATCGATTTGCCTTCAAACTCCTTATTCAAACTGTTTCGAAGTTAGAGAATATGAACTAATCAAATCAAAAGAGGTTTTGCATGGGGCACTGTACAATAAGAAATTTGCTACTACATACTATCAGCACTGTTGAATAAGACCACTGCGTTGCCAATTCACATGACAAGTGCTGTATAGATTTCATCTTCCTTGTACTAGATCAGATTAGATCACAAACTAGATTTGTGCTTGAGATTGCTCCGACTCACCTGCAGGACCTTGCACTTGGCTTTGTTGAACTTATGAGCTTCACACGGGCTGACCTCTCCAGCCTTGCAATGTCCCTCTGAATACCATCCCTTCCCTCCAGTGTGTTGACAGCTCCACACAGGTTGGTGTCACTGGTGAACTTGCTGAGGGTGCACTCAATCCCACTGTCCACATCTCTGAAAAAGGTATTAAACAGCACTGGTACTGACCCCTGAGGAACACCACTCATCACTGGTTTCCACTTGGACATTGAGCCATCGACCACAACCCTTTGACTATGGCCATCCAGCCAGTTCCTTATCTACCAAGTGGTCCATCCATCAAACCCATACCTTTCCGATTTAGAGACCAGAATGTTGTGCGGGACATTGTCAAACACTTTGCATAAGTCCAGGTAAATGACGTCTGTTGCTCTCTCCTTATTCCACCAATGCTGAAGCACCATCTTCTAGCCATGCTGAAATAGAAGACAATAAATATCAGGTAGTGTGACCCAATTCCCTAACAGCTGGCATAGGCAAGTGACCAGAGCAATGAAAACCTGAAGACCTCTCTAATTATGTGATCTGATTCATATACTACATGTGCAGTGTGAGCTGAAGAGAAAACTTCTGCGCTTCCAAGACATTCATCATCATCTACCTGTTAAACCAAACAGGATTGTCAGGCTATACCAACTGCACTTCCTTGGACCTAAATTGCTCACCTTGTGCTAGGCTTAAACTGTGACTCAAAAGGTAGATGATGACTTCCTAGATGCTGAAAACCTACAAACGGGGAGAGGTCAAATGATCCTACATCTGAGTGCTCTTATCTGGCTGTGGACAGGGTGGCTCAACCCGGCAAAGCCTAAAAACAGCAAGGTAGTTTGGGTAGAGCATGGAAAAAGCTTGTGGGAGATGAAACACCAGTCACACCTACACAGATAATGATTTGCCACAAGCCTTCATTGTCCAAATTGGTTCAAAGCTTCCTGCATCAAACTTTTCAGAGCCTCCAAACTCCCTGGTCTTGGAAATCCATGGACAGGAACAAGACCACCCAGTCATTTTCAGCCACCAATAATAGCTCTCTTCCAAGAACTGTACAGCCTGTCCGGTCCAGTTCTAGCTCTCTTCTGAGAACTGGACACTCTTACTGGTCCAGTTCTACTTCTCTTCCAAGAAATGGAAACCCTTAACTGGTCTAATAATACCTCTCTTCTGAAAATTGGATACCCTGACTGGTCAGACTAGAAAGCAGTATGATTCCCAGCCTCCCAGTCATCCCCTTGACAGCTTTCCCAAAACCACAAGTTGTGGTCACTGGGATTCCCAATGGCTCCCTCTCCCAAGGGCAGGTAACCGGGCAGGTTTATACCAAAACCCTAGGTGCTTTGGCCATGAGTTGCTCAGAAATTACATACTTTCCTGAATAATTTTTTTGTGTCAGGAACTTAATATCATGCCTCCCTTCTCCATTATGGATTTCTTCAGTTGAGATAAATCACAGGATGTCTTCCTTCTGTCTTTGACAGGAGTATTCTAGTTTTTCCTCCATTTTTTTTTCCTTGAAAGTAGACACACCGTTTTGAAGACACACCCATATTCTGTATTTATACGCCATATAAAAGGAATAGATTCCACAACTGCCTTGTGCTGAATGAGAACCAAAATCGGAGGAAGCTGTATGATCTGCAATATGAAATATGGGTTGAGTAGCTTTGCAGAGTCCAAAAGGCAACTTGTAACAGCCCAGCTTATTTTTCTGACTGATAAAAAAGAGGATAAACCTGGGCAGGATGTGGTTTCTCTTCACCTCCTTTCAGAAGATATAAACTTTGTAAAACAAAACCCAGAACTCTTATGCTAAGGAAAACATCCAAAAGCCCCAAGAAATCTGAGGGGAATCCCAAGGAAACAAACAAACAAAAACCCTTTTTTCTTAATGAGACATTTCATTAGCAAGTTGTGTGCAACACTCCCAGTATATCTATCCCTGACTACGTCTGACTCAGAGGCACTACACTTTTTCAGAGGATTAAGATATGCCTGCCCTCTGAAAAGTGAAATAGAGAAGTCTGCTTCAGTGTTCGTCGCTTATTTCAATAATAACCATGGTGAAATAACCCTGCAGACGCTAAAATGCTCTTTGACCAGCATTATCTCAAATTTGTCATGGGAGCAAACCAATGTGAATCATAATGTCATTTACTATTTGTTACCTTTCTTTAGTTAATTCAGAACAGAGTTAGGCTTCTCATCTGTATATTTAACATGCCATATGAATCCAGGCAAACACGACAAATAATCTAATTTAACCTAGGTCAAAAAGTAATTTGTAATGATGGATGATTTTACATTTTACATCTACTAACACAACTTCAACCCAGTAGAGCCAAACCATGTATCATGACCAAAAGGCAACATCAAAACCAAAATTTGCAGTCTGGGCAGTGCTGTGTCTAGTTGGAGAAGATCTTACTCTTATCTTCCTGGGATTTTAGAGTGCTCTGGAAACAAATTATTATAAAATTAGCTACAAATTATTTCAGGTGTCTCATTCAACTTCAGAGTATTAATAAAAATGCAGCAGGGAGGAAAATTTTATACTAATTGTACTTTCAGGTGACCTAGGAGTAGTGTGACTGACTATGATGAGGAAGACAGACAAAAAGTCAAATCCTTCTAGAAAGTTTCTGTTACACTCAATGGTTTTAGGATCAGCTTGTTACAAAAGGAAAGGGGCCTTTGAAAAGAATGTTATTCTTTTTAATGAAATCACCTTTTTCTACTGTATTTCTGGCATTTTCTCTCTCCTAAAAGTGATTTTGCCAATTAAACTAAGGGCTAAAATGGCAGACGAAAGAGAAGACAGGCACTGAAACAGACATAAGGAACACTTGAAATTTCCAATTATTTTACCTACTTGGAAAAGTATTTTTAAAAAACCATCCTCTGACACAATTCCACCTTAAATAAGTCCAATGAGTCTGATAATAATTTCAAATAAATAAATGAACTTCCTCCTTGAGAAAAATCTGAGGTCAAGCTATCATTTGCCCTTTTACAGTATCTTGAAAACTTTAACCTTTATACATAAGAGTTCAGGGATCAAAAAAAGGAAATTCATCAAAATATGCAGCATCCAGAAGGAGGAAACTATTTTTCAATGCTCATCAAATTAAACATTAGTCATAATAACACACAGAAGAGGAAATTCGGGAACTGAAACTGCACTTTAGTATTCCAAGCTGATATACTTCAAGTTTCTGATCAGTCACTAGGTTTGGGGGATTCCCTGCCTCCATTCAAGCTGAAGATAGAAGTTATGGAGTTTGCTTTATCTGTGAGTTAGGGTTCCATTTAAAGCAAGTATTTAAATATAATTATGGACCAAAACCACTTTGTGACAAAAAAAACCTGATTTTGGCAGATCCAGAAATAGTTTTTAGTTTTATTTTCTGTAGCTACTAAGACACAGAAATACAACTCACCCAATCCTGCTTTAAAACAGCACAAATAGCAGAGTTTCAACAAGCTGCCTCGTTGCGATCTAGATCAGGGCTGTAGAAACAAGCTGGTTTGATTGGACGGATCCAGAAGAATTGGTGGCCTAGGAACATGGATCAGCTTGCAGGGTCTATACTGCTTGAGAGCCTGTCCAAAACCGAAAGAAAACAGAACCACTATGTAAATACAAGCTGTAACAACCATAAAGTTCAGATTGACGAGAGAGGACTAACTAGATCACTTTATTTCTCATCTACCAGAAAACATGATTTGCAGATTCACACAAGACACACCGTGCATCATTGTTAGCTAGAGAGTTTAGAGATGGACCCTCCCGGGACACTCTCACCCCCAAAGCCCCACTAAAAATAATGTAGCTGAGACTTCATTTTTTCCCCATAAAGACTCATCACATTTTATTCACAGCCCACGCCGCAGACTCCATCTAGAATGCACATCAGTGGAAGGTGGACACATCAGAGGAGGTGATGACATGTGCCAAGCACACAGTGCCATAGGATGGGATGGAGCTGGTGGCACAAGCTGCATCTAGGACTTTCCAAGCTCCCTACAGAGCTTCATAGGAGCATCATCCCAAATTGATGGAAACCTACTCTTCACCAGCCACTGAGCTGCATGTGGCAGAAAAGGGCAGAAAAGATACTGTCAGAGCAGCAGGAAATACTTAGACATGAACTTCATCATACATTGAAGGTCTGACCACTCACCCAAACCATGCCTCCAGTGTCAGCCTCAGGTCTCTTGGCCCTATAGGCAAGTATGAAGGGATGGGCTGTTGCTTTTGGCAAATGGTGTGGGGCTAGGCTGGAGGAGAAAGGTGGCTGATCAAGAACCCTTTGTCTTAGTTCTATAAAGATTTAGTGAAGCTGTATTTACTGTCTCATTATATTCAGGTGCATATGGCACATCCCATTTAATGTGTAAGATATGGAAGCAAGCTTTTTAAAGGTTAGCAGCATCTCATTTTTTATCTGCACTAGAAACTATTATACACATAGCAACTTTGGTTTGTTCTGTGCCTCAAACAGTATTTTTTTTAGAGAAAGTTAATTAAAAAGCAATTCAAATGATAGAGAATGAAGGCAGTTAATTTAACCCACCACAAAATCAGCATTTGACCCACAAAGGAGGGAGAGCTCCAATAGCGAGATGTCAAGCTTTACCATGCCTGACTCCAGCAGTTCAGCCCACATGTAAAATGAGAAAAGTTCAGGTCTCTGTTTCCCAGATGCATATCCAGCATCTCCCTAAATGGCAGATGTTCAGCACGCACCTTTCCTACTGTCCCTCTCTTCTTTCTTCCCCTGGTTTCAAACAGAAACATCTCAGATAATCTGCTTTCCTAAATGTCTCCTGTCCAGAGAGGCAAGAAGCACATGCTTTCTACTGGTCTTGAATTACAAGCATTGAGCTTCTTGCCAGAAGGAGCGCCGGAGACAGCAAGATGGATTTCTGCATGGAGAAGAATGTGAAGTTCAAGCCCTGAGGCAAAAGAGAAGTTTTTGTTCCAGTGAGACAAGTTTAGTTATTACAGGCTCCTTTAAATTGTAAGACACTTTTAACCACAGTTTTAAGAGTGTCTCTTTGCAAAGAACTCAAAGCAGCTGTCTGGCAAGCAGAAGTGGCTGGAGTGGTCAGTGCACACTAGAAGATACTCAGACGCCTAGAAGAAATGCACCGTTAGTAAACACATTGGGGGGGATTCAGATCACCTATCTTTACAAGTACTAAAGTTAAACAATTTGGTCATCCAGGCTCCATCTATGGTCAACAGATAAGAGATGGATGTGTTCAGAGGATGAGTCATCTTACTCAGAGACAGATGTTCAAGATGTGCGGTGTGAGCCTCGTTTAGACAAGACTTACTTTCAGATGGCTAAACTTAGACTAAATTAATTCTATTCAGGCATTATCTCATCCCAAACCTGTGAAGTCTTGCCCTTCTTACATCAACACTACAGGAGATTTGCTCATATTCAGATGTTAGCATTTCATCATCACTGAATGGTCTGTTCACAATCCAGTCTTAATTCCATTCATGCCACATGCCATTTACCATTGGTGAATTAGTCATCCTGAAGATTTCTGAGGCAAATACAAAATTCCCCTTTTCTACATCAGCATGCACCAAACTGAACTTAATGTCCAGGAATATTGACTATCTTAATGACTCTAGATGAAGTTAGATAGGAAGCATATAATTTCTTCAATTCTGCAATTAGCACAAATTCTAAAACCACTAATACCCACTAGCTGGATCACCCAGGACTCACCATCACTTTCCTCTGACAAACAAACAAACAGAAAACCAACAAACAAACAAACAAACAAAAACTGCTGGAGGAGCAGGCCATTTTCAAGACTGGGTGAATATTTTCATGCAGATTCCTGGCCCCGTCAACAGTGACAAGGGACCAGCATTCTCCTCACTGTCTCAGTAAACAAAATAGCCTTATATTGAACCCAACTATTTAATAAAAATTGTTTATTTCAGTGAACTGCCCTCAAAGCAAACCCAGCACAGGAAGCCTCACAGCTTTGAAGTTCCATGACCCAGTACAGAGCTCACCCTCTTCCAAATGAAAAAGAAGAGGAACGACTTGCAGGGGGAGAGAAGGAAGAAAGAAGTTTTATAATTTTCTAGTCTGTATTTAATTAATAATAAAATCTCTTTCAAAGGGCTCAAGCTTTCCATGGAAGAGAATGGCTGTGTTTTAACCCAAATCTCATGGGCACTGATGTGTGAGTGGATGAGGTGCTCCAGCCCAGCCAGACACTCCTCCTGCAGCAAGATGTTTGAGGGAATGTGAGGTTTCATTATAAAATTGAGTTTCTGTAGCACAACCAATTTAATATAGATCTGAAAAAACATCAGAGCTTATTATTCATTTTAACCACTGACTACTTTATAGGAGACCTCCCAGGAGATGAAAGCAAGTCTTCAGTGAGAAGAAGCGACAGAGGATTTCTTTCTCTCTGTTCCTTTGGGAGTCTCTGCCAAGTTGCATGATTACAGTAAGAAATACCCCTGAGAAGAGCGGGGGCTGTTAAGCAGAGGCTGTCTGCACACTGACACAAAAGGAGGGTGGTTTTCCCCCGTTAAAAGCTGATTCTTGGCAGTGGGGGCACATACTGCAGTGCCCCATGAAGAAAATAAGAAACACAACTCTTCCTGACATGGCTTATGCCTATCCCTTCACCCCCCAAGATAACCAGAAGTATTTCTGGGTTGAGGGACACCTGTGCCACTAGGAAACAGCTTTCACCCCCCTAATTAAAAGTAGACTCCAGGTCATGACAGCAAGTACACTGAGAACCAGAGCTGTATATTGAATTCATGATGGATCACGCTGAGCATTGAAGAGAGAAAGCACGGCTGCTCCCACTCATCCTTGAGGTGTGGCCAGGGCAAATGCAGAATATCATGCAAAGTTCAGATCCGTTTCCCTAAGTTATCATCTCTTGTTAACATCCCAGCCTTTGCAAGGCCTACTTACTCCGGCACTCAGTGTGTGCAAGCCAAAATCTGGTTGGTGGTCATGACTGCGATTTCTCATCTGAGCAAGTAGGTGAATCCGCCTGGTAATTGGGAAATTGTTTCCGTGAACAGACAACAAAATCTTATTTTAATTTTGCTCAGAGCAATTAAGGAAATGGGTTAATTGTATAAAATTAATTAATAGTGCTTGAATCATTAAAATCTATGTTAGGAGCATCAATAGAATCATAGAATCACGTGGGGTTGGAAGGGACCTCTGGAAATCACCTAGTCCAACCCCCCCGCCAAAGCGGGTCTACCTAGAGCGGGTTGCACAGGAACTTGTCCAGGCAGGGTTTGAATGTCTCCAAAGAAGGAGACTCCACCGCCTCTCTGGGCAGCTTGTTCCAGTGCTCTACCACTCTCACAGTAAAGAAGTTCCTCCTCGTGTTTGGATGGAACTTCTTACGTTCAAGTTTGTGCCCATTTCCTCTTGTCCTGTCACTGGGCACCACTGAAAAAAGACCAGCCCCGTCCTCCTGACACCCTCCCTTCAAGTATTTGTAAGCATTGATTAGATTCCCCCTAAGAATTCTTTTCTCAAGACTAAAAAGACCCAAGTCCAGCTATTGTATTTCACATCTTTTCATTGCTTCCCTCTCTAGGGTAAAAAAAAGGAAAATTAAGTATGATAGAAATGGCCAAAAACCAAAACTTATCTAGTGCCAGAAAAAAAACTTAGTTCTGGAACTGTTTTTGAGGCAAATAATTTGAGGAAAACTTATCTTAGGTCAGATTGGACAATAAGAGTAAGCAGCAACAGGAAGGCGCTGCACTGCTGCACTTCAGGGTTACTCCGACTTTCCCAGCTCTGTTGTTTGTTTGCTCAAATTACAGCCCTGTCAAAACCCACGCACACTCATGTCGATGCCTCCATCTGTACCTCTTCAAAGCATTCTTTTTTTTCCTTCTCGCTTTCCTTCCACCTTTCACAGCCTCAAGCTCCAAGCAACATGTTGTTTATTCTGCCTTTCCCTCACCCCTTTTCCTTTTTATGTTGGGTTTTTTTTTTTCCCCTTAAAAGAATACACGCAGGCTGAGAAATAGACTTTCTCGGATGAGTTCAGATTCTCTGCCAAGGACTGGCTGCTGCCAGCTGAAGAGGAATTTTCTCCTACTCATTTTCCCATCAGCTGGTCTGCGAGTAACTCAATGACCGAAACACCCACTGCCAGATGAATTACAGGGAGAACCCCTATTTTATCATCTCGCTCGTTACAACAAACAAACAAACAAGCACACGCATGGGTGAGCTGTATGTTAAAACTGGTCAGACCCAGTTTGCTTCCCCCGTGAGACGGATGCTGTTGCAGTCACAGGGTTGCTGCACAGACAGCTGCGCACGTACAATATGCCTGCCTGCTCTGCCTTCCCACAATCACATCACACCCCCTCCCTGGGCGTGGAGGCCCTCACGTTGCCCATACGAGTAACGAACTAAGGAAACCCCATGTTTCCCTTGCAGCACATGTTCCTGCCTGCTAAGGAGTGGGTTTTCAGTAGCGCCTGCCACATCACAAGGATCAGATACACTTACACACACACACATGCTTCTAAATTCACATGTCATGCCAGAGGTTCCTGAGGGTCTCTGAGCATCTTGCAATTTAAGCAATAAAAATTTACAACGAGGTGACCACAGCAAGAAAAGACGAGGGGAAAAGGGCAAAGGGATGACAAGTTTCTCTTAGGTAAATGTCCCCTTAAGGAAACACTTCTCTGCTAAGCTAAAGATGCTCAGATTTATAAAGCTCACATGAGCATCCAAATATTCGCTTATTCCCCCAACACAGATGCTGAGTGCAGGCTGGCAGCTCTGGAGTTCACTGCTCCTTCTGTTCTCACAAAGACCCCTTACAGCAGACCTAAGGGGCAGGGAAGGGAGGTTTTTCTTATGTCAAAACACAACAGTTTGTTTGCTTGTTTGTTTGTTTGTTTTATTTATTACCTTAGCGTGAATTTACTTATATCACATGCTTTGTGGCAAGGACAGGCTTCTTGGAAAAGGGGTGAAGTGAGTAGGTGAACACTCATGGGTGACCATCACGCACAGTGAGAACACTCATCCTGTTCTCTTGCAGTGAATGTAAAAGCAAGCAGCCATTTTTCAGCAGTTAACATAGAAACACATCCAGTAGAATAAGCAGTTAATTTCACTGTAAATAAAAGGCACACTACATTAATATATGCTTACATTTTGAGGACCCAGATGAGCAGGCACAGCTGAACTTGCCTGATGAAGTGGAGGCTGAAAAGCACCTCTTTGGATATATGAGAAGTCTGGTGGATCTCATCCCATCTCCTGTGAGAGATTTTGGAAGAACTGGTGAATGGTAAGCTCTTCCCTACTTCTGGATGTATCCCCCAAGCTAACAAAATTGCCAGTATCATCAGCACCAAGTCTACAAATCACTTAATTGCTGTAGTAGTACCAACACCTGCAGTTGATTATGGTCCACCAATTGGCGATAACTTCACACTGCAGCCTCTTACAGGCTTCAAACATACCAACTATGAATGCTCCTGGCAAAAAACATACAGCCTCCTTCTGAACAAAACTGCAGACATGAAGAACTCCTGTAATTTGGTTCAAGTCTTTAAAAAAGTCATTGTACACTCTGAAGTAAAAAAATGCCAACAATATTTAGAAGCCAGGGTTTTTATTCTATTGCAACCATAACTGGAGGAAAATCTCCTATCATAGGTCCTGCAGTTGCTAATAAACTAGTTTCTGATGAGGAGAAAGCATAGACAAAGTAAAAACCAAACAACAGCAGAAACCCAAAAAAGGTAGACTCTGTAAAAGTTTTATACACAGAGGAGAGCAAGGGGCTGGCAAGAGCTACCCTTGTTGGAAGTGAGGAACCAGATGCATAAGGAAAGGGAATGGTGCTTATTTCCTAAGGGATGCTCAGTCCAAGATGGCTAGACATGGTCGCTCCCACTGCCTCAAGCTATGATCAGTTTTACCCAAATAATTTGACAGATGCTGGTCCAGCCTATTCTTAAAAACCTCAGCAGTGGAGACACCACACCCTTAGACCCATGCTTTGCTTTCATCAGAGAAATGCAGTGGTGTTTCCTACTGGAAATTAAACCCTCAACTTCTTTCTCTATTGCCTGCGGCCAGGAAGAAACAGCTCATTCCCTTAATCCCTGCAAGAGACTTTTCCAGACTAGAGGACATCCTTCTTTCCTCCAGGCTCCACAAACCTGTCCCCCATAAAACACAACTTAAAACTAAGTCTACAGAACAAAGTCCATAAAATATAGCTTAGAAAAGCAGGACTATAGTTACAAGATTCAGGATCCTCCATAACTGTTGAAAAAATTCTTGGTTCAAAAAACTTTAAAAGCAGGGTGTAAACTAATCCACTTTTCCATTTTTCTTTGGTGATCAAAGTTCTCCAGACGTTGCTCATTCTTACCAACATCCTCTCCACTTTAACTGAACCAGACCTTCTTAGAATCACTCAGCCAAAACATCCAGAGCACCCCAAACACAAAGGCCGGCCCCTATCCACCAGCCAACACCTAATGCGGCACCAGGAGTCAGCCAAGAAGCCACTTTGGGACTCAACTCAGGAAATCAGCCAGCAGTGCTAGGAAAGGGGTCCGACAATAGCACCAGAGCAAAGGACATGCCCCTCCACAACAGGACTTCATAATCCTTTTGTCTTCTCCAATCCTTACCCCTAGAAACACAGGAATTTTCAGATCTCAACTAATTGGCACACCTAGTATCATACTCAAACCAACCCTGAGGCTCCAGGGCTGAGCTGAAATGGAGCCCTGGGTCCACAGGCAGGGGTGCGAGAGGCCCCAGCTGAGGCAACCCAGCACCTCAACACACACTACATGTGAACATACTTGTTAGCTGTTAAATTCAGATTTTACAGGTATTTCCACTCTTCTCAGTATCTGGGTTATATTAACTTAAATATCCCATCTGTGTTACTGATTATAGCACCCTATAACATCTATCTTTTCCTGAAAGCATTTTCTGCACCCACAAACATACTTTTAATTTTATTTGGCTTGTCTGTTAAAATTCATCAATGTTAACACTTAAATCATAAAAGAAGAGCTGCACTTAAGGTGAAACAAAGCTTTCAGGAAACAAAATGCTTCCGTTTAGGAAATTTTTTAAAAAAGATCACATGGAACAGCAAACTTAATAATATGCTTTGCTGCATTATTATTTACTGTGCTTTAGTCTCACAAGCAGTTTTACTGGCTGACTTGTCTTCAAACTCTGAGCTGGTCTGAAATCACCCCACGCTTCTAGAGGGCTCATAAAACTTCAAGCCAGCAGGTTCATATTCTATAAAAATCAAAACTGCCTTTGAAGCACTGTGGGAGCATGTCTTCTTTATCCTTCACCTGCTTGTGTCCCAGGCTGGCAGCATCCATCCTGATCATCCTGTTTCAATGGGTACTTAAAAAAGGGGGGCAAGCTGGAATATCAAATGATTCTTAGCAATTTCCTAAGTATTTTACTTTTCTTTATTTTAGTGTTAGATTCATCTAAGTTCAAGACAAACACCATGATGACCCTGGAAATCAGTCAGGAAAATAAACAAGATGCTAACAAAATACAGGTTGTACAGAGGGCCTGGGGGCCAAGGTACTGGAAAAAAAAACCAAAAAAACAAACAGTCTTGTGAAGACAGCATGATTCAACATTTGGACTAGGTAGGCTTCAGAAAGGAAAGGGAAAATATTACCTACAATGAAATCTACATAAAAATTAGTTGATGTCACTCATAAACCTAAAACCTGTGTGCCGAAAGGCATGCAAAAAAGAGCAAGCTCAGAGACCTGGCACAGAGTCTGGATTGCCCCCAGTGAAATAGCTGCTAGATTAGAAGCAAAGCTGGCCATAAAATGGGGATTTTGTCTTGTGAAAATAACACAAGGTTTTGACATTCTTCCTGAATGTGCCTGCATGTGTACATGTGCGTGTCCAGCTCTGTTTGCATGTGTGCCAGTGTAGCTGCCCCCTGAAAAGGCAATGCAGCCACAACTGTGGGCACCTCCCAGTTGAGATGGTCAACTGGGTTGTTGGGAGGTCACTCTTCCTTTCAATTGGAAGTGGGGATAGGAACCTTCTTCTCATCTTTTTTATGTGCCAAGGGAATGAAATACACCTTTTAGTTGCCATCAATTGCATGTTATTGAAAAAGAATATATATATTTTATATTCCTACATAAACTTACCACATTGTCCAGCCCAGAGGGTCTGTCAGGAGCCATGTGGCTTTTGCCTGTCCATTCACATGTTTCATCTTTGAGAAAAGCTTTTTTTCCCTTCCCCCGTAGCTGCTCAAGAAGAAAGATGGTACCCACTCCCAAAATCCCCATCCAGCCCCTGTGCACATCTGGGGAGCAGGGCTGGATCTCACCTGACCCACAGGGAGCATGTATAGTCATGGTCCTCCCACGGCGTGATCACAGACAGGGTTCAGCTCACTTCTGAGGCACGTCCTGAGGAAGCTGCAAAGGACACATTCATGAGAACTAAGCATCATTGAAAAAAAATCTCCCCTTTTTTTCCCTCCAAAAGCCATGTGCTGCCTGCTCTGCTGTGCTCCACAAACAGTTGCTCACCAACATGTGGACAAATAGGTGAAAGAGAAACTTCTCCAACTTGTTCAAGTTGAGCACAGTAATTATTGTGAAAAAGGTGAATTTCTTATACAATGAGAAAGCTTTCCGTGCCTAAGTTCTGAGAAGTGGTTATGAAGAAAATCTTTCTCAGAAAGATTTCCTGAGCAGTACTGCATTCTGGAGAAGCTGGGGGGGAGGTCAGGGTTGCGTAAAGGTTTTGTGCCACAAAACCTCCCTAATACCCTAAAAGCCAGGATTGCTTTCCCGGCCTTAGTGCTGCTCTGCACTGCAAATCCACCAAAATCACTTCCTCCTCATTCCTCAGCTTCCAAGTTGTAACATGGAGAGACACCGGACTTCCTTGTGAACCTATGGGGACCTACACACTGGTGGTACCCAAGTGCCACCACACAAAGACAGATGGATGGATGGATCCCTCATCCTTCGCAGAACATGAGGAGGAACTTCTTCACTTTGAGGGTGGCAGAGCACTCGAACAGGCTGCCCAGGGAGGTGGTGGAGTCTCTGTCTCTGGAGACATGCAAAACCCACCTGGACAAGTTCCTGTGCAACGTGCTCTAGGTGGACCTACTTTGGTAGGGGGGTTGGACCAGATGATCTCCAGTGGTCCCTTCCAACCCCATATCACTCTGTGATTCTGTGACCAGCACTGGGGCGAGGTAAATTTTTCATGTTCCCAGTCATCGCTTCCAAGTTACAACATTGCCCAAACTCTCCATCACTCTGCAGCACTACAACTTGCACCACTCATGTTGCTCAGAGGAACACACCTCATATACAAGGGATTTTGCATTAGCCTAATTAAAACTCTGAAAGTCAAATCACAGAGTTACTGTTCGTCCTGTTACACCTACGCCAACAATTACGGCGTCTCTTGTCCTGCACTGGCTCTCCTCTGCTGGGGGTCCCTGAATAACCCCTTGCTGTTACTAGTTGTCGGCTAAGAAATATGGCCGTGTGACACCACACTGCATTGTGAAGCTGAGCAAATGCTACAACAAACCAAAGACTCGTCATCTGGTCTGTGGAAAATTGCTTTTGTAACAGGACAACCTGAAAACAAGGTCTGGGCGGGCCGTGTCAGACTCAGATGAGGCTGAGAGGTCAGTCGGCACTTAGCACAAAGCCTGTTACGAGCAGAGGTGACCGCATGTTTAACTGGGCTACGAGAGCTCATAGGAGCAAAAGGCCCTCACAGGAAATTCCCAATTAAAAATTCTCTCACTGACTCATTACCCAATGCTGTATTTAAAGGCCAGAGGGGAAAGGTGCTGGGGCTGTTCCCATCAGGCCTCATCTACAATCAACAGAGGTCTTAAGAATTTCTGTTTCAGAGAAAACACGTTGTTTTGCCCTTTCCAAATCAGAATAACAGAGACCTGTTAAATACAGGCATTGTGTGTTTTTTTCTGTTTCATGTTTTAATATTCTATTATTTTAATCTTAATGATGCATGTTGAGTAACAAATCAGCCAAAGGCACAACGAGAAACTCTTCAGATAGTAAAGATGCTCCAGTCTGTACTATTGGCTGCATTACTGTGTAAAACCTAACTAGATCACAAAGGAGGGTATTAAAGCACATGATCATAATAATGAGAGAAATAAAATTTCATTGCTGCCACCAACACATCATACAGAAAATAAAAAATATGAATGTGACGAATGAGTAAATTGAACTCCATCTTTTCAGTCACACATGAGAGTTATTGAAACCTTTTTTTTTCTTCTGCAAATATTTTCCCCAGAGGAAAAATGCAAAAAATATGCAGAAAAACTAAAAAGAACAAAGGAAAAATTAATCAAGACAGCTTTCAACAAACCAATTATTTCAGTACTAACTTCTTGGCTGGGTTTTGAGGTGGGATTGTTAGCAGCCCTAGCGTTGCCTTGCTGGCACACGCACCCTGACGCTTTGCCATGGCTGCCCCATGCCCTTCCCCATAACGCTCCACGCCATGGCCAACACATGCCAGCCCTGGCTCATCAGCCTCCCTGGCAGCAAGCATCGTTGGTGGGACTGGGCTGGTGGGGCACAGGGAAGAGGCAAGCTCCAGACCACCCCGATCCCAGATGTCGTCTTCCCTGTGCGTTCACCACCCTCCATGGCCTCTCCCCCTCCACTGACAACGTCCCTGCCCGGGATGCAAGTCCTGCCAGAAAGCTGCAGGAGGGCAGGGTTAGCTTCAGAAGCTATAATTAAACTTCAGAGCTCTGTGACACCACTCTCTAAGCATGTCTGACAAGAACGCCACTGCGGGTCCTCCAGTGTGGAGTGTCTGTAGACGGATATTTCCGACGGTGCCTCGGAGTACGACGAGGTTGCGTGGTGAAGAGCCCTGCTGACATACACGGCCCTTCAGCAAACCCCTGTCATTATGGGCTGCTGAGACTGTGAAGTCAGTGCAATGCCGCAGGGGGGTTATTTTATTTATTTATCCTACTATTATTTTTTTTTTTTCTTTGCAAAGGGAGAGTGTGAGTCTGTCAAGGAACAAGAGGTATGGTTTGCAAGCATAGAGCAAGGGAGGACAGGCAACCCAAGTTAGCCCAGGACATGCCTCAAAACATTTTGTAGAGATGTGTGAGGCCATTCATCCTTGTAATTATGTTTTTTTGCATTTATGTTTAGATCCCTTGTTGCTCTCCTTTTTTTTTTACATGTCTTGGACCAGCTGGGAAGGTGGACGCAGCTCTTTGTACGCACAGCGCAAGGAAAATGCCAGACTTCGAGGCATATAAATAGACATCAGTGCTGGGTTTTGGTGTTTCTAACGCTCGCCTGAAATACTTGGAGGGGAAAAAAGGCATCAGTCATCATGTATCGTTCACAAATGGCTCTTTTCTGGAGAGGGATGCCAGAGGAGTGAAACAGGTTCAGGAAACACACGTATCAGTTTCTTTACTTTTTTCCACATAGCAAAGACATTTTATGCATTGCCCTATTTTCACTCAGTGCTTCTCTGAGCCTACGCAGCTCTTCTTAGTCAACCTGAATCAACCAGGAAATCTTGCTGAAAAATACCCATCCCCTGGAAGGTCTCAGCATTTCCCACGTTACACTGTTCAAACATCATCCCACCCCAGCACTTCTCTCTCCGTCCCCCTTCACAGCCCCAGCAACAAGAAGACTTGTGAAAATGCAAATAAGGCCATCAGGAAAGACAGTTTGTTTTCAGATCATGTTTTGCATGAAGTTTGCAGTTTAAATTTATCCAATTTCTCCCTCTTGTATGTGATACCCTGCTAAAATTTGGAAATTATAATGTGCAATCATTTGTAAGGGAGATAAAAATCACATGTAAAGGAGGTACTTTTTAGTAATGTAAGCGAAACAGAGGCAGGAAAGTGAGAGAATATAAAATATATTAAAAAAAAAAATCAATCCCAGTACTTATTTTCTAGATTGAGATGGTCTAAATATCGACCTAAGTACCTGGTAGCCTCAGAGGGTAGAGGTAACTGGGCAACTCAACCCAAGAAATAAGTCTCCACTGCAAATGCTGTGCGTCTCTGCACTATGCAGTCTGCAATCACTTGTGCACACACCATTTAGTCAGCACATCATCATCCCACCATGAAAGTACTTTTCCCTGTGTCCTTGTGGCCACACCACACTATTTGGAAAGGCAGGCATCGGCGTAACAGCCAGGCATGTCATGGTGGCTCTGGGCTGGAGGCACATGGGCTTCTCTGCAAGGGGCAATGGCACTTCCCTCAAACCACAGGCTGGAGTCCGAGGGGACAATTATGAAAATGTTTTGTCATCTTCAGTTCTGCCCTAGGCTGGGAATAGCCCACATTGCAGAACTGAATGTGGGTGATGAAAAAAAAATAATCAAAATCATCAATAACATTTAATTATTCTTAGCAGAGAGAGTGTATTTCTCAAAACAGCCTACTGCCCCTGGCAATTGAGGCTCAGACTGAATAACTCCCGTGACAGTTTCTCTCTTCCCACCCACCTTGTTTTTGCTAGTCAGGTTGCCTGCAGGACACAGGCATCCTGGAGGACCAAGGCAAGTATACTCAGACTAGCAGCTGCCATGCATTAAACGGTCTAGAGACTGTCTGATAGAGGCTGATAATGAGATGAGAAGTTTTCTACTTTATTTTCTCTGTTGGAAGGACCGTTCACACACTACCAAGCAGCAAAAACTGATCAGAGAAGAGAGAAACTTCAGGATGCCAAAAAACCAGCTTCCTAGAAGTCAGGAGAACAAGTATTTCCCTTTCTATAACGTGGCCACAGAAGAGAAGTTGTCTGGACAACATTTTGGGGAAAGAAATACCTCAGACTATGTAAGCCTCACGAGGTTTTGGATAGAGATGTGCTACAGAGAATCCTTACGAAGATGTATTTTTCTGCAAACAACAGCAATTCTGGCTGTGATGTTCCACCTGACTCCTTTTCTCCCTTTCATGCTTCAGCAATCA
Organism: Arenaria interpres; assembly: GCA_013399435.1. NCBI lineage: Eukaryota > Metazoa > Chordata > Aves > Charadriiformes > Scolopacidae > Arenaria > Arenaria interpres. The sequence goes on from VXAK01009715.1 coordinate 54,432, forward strand.
TCGACTCTATCACATTCTCTGACTTTCTCTCACTTGGGATACACCAGCTCTTGAACCGTCTCATCTCCTGGTATCTTCCCCCAGTGTAGCCTGCAATAAGCATCCATTAAATCAAGAAAACTAGCCCTGGAGCAGACTAGGAAGTTTCAGAAATCCCTGCTTCTAGATGATTAGTTAAGAATCTGTAGCAAAAGAGTGAACTTGTTGCTATCATGACCAAATTCTGCATTTCCTCCTCCTGTGCTTGTGGAACATGGTACAAACAGATTTCCAGGACCAGCTCCAGGTAGATGCCAGAGGGCCATGTGGGTGAGGAACACGGATTGAAGAAGACCCACGTGTCTTATAGGCATATCATAGAATCATAGAATGGTTAGAGTTGGAAGGGACCTTAAAGATCATCGAGTTCCAACCCCCCTGCCATGGCCTGGCCTTGAACACTTCCAGGGATGGGGCATCCACAACTTCCCTGGGCAACCTGTTCCAGTGGCTTACCACCCTCATAGTAAAAAATTTCTTCCTGATATCTAATCTAAATCTCTTCTCTTCCAATTTAAAACCGTTGCCCCTTGTCCTGTCACTACACTTCCTGACAAAGAGTCTCTCTCCAGCTCTTCTGTAGGCTCCCTTCAGATATTGATAGGCTGTTATAAGGCCTCTGAAAAAGGTATACATGTCTCAGACTCCAGCTTGCTTCTCCCTACACCACTGTTCACGTTCCCAAATAGACAGGAAAGCATATATAAACGCTGCCTATGTGGAGACACAGTAAGTTAGGAGAGTTGTTTCTCTGCTTTCCATCCTTGCTTAAAAAAGGCTCTTTGCTTCTTGCCCACCTTTCTTCCCTATTTCTTTACACTTTACATTGCTCTGTGCAATGGGGCAGGGGT
>VXAK01009725.1:0-14604 GCA_013399435.1 Arenaria interpres
CCAAACCTCAAATCACTGTTAAAAGGAAGTGCAAGTTGTCTCCTGCTAAAGGGGTTAACAGTCTTAGCTAAGCAAAGAACCCGCTGCTTTTAACTGTTTAATGCAAGATGCAAAAAATATCAGGGTTTGTCTCATTAGTTTTAATAGAAGTTACATACCTAAATCCATATATCCTGAAACAGGGAAAAGGTTTACTAAAAGTTTGCTGAACAACTTCCCAGTTACAATAATTTTTGGTTTAATACCTACTTCCCTAAAATATTCACATAAAAGTACATCTATGTAGTTGTTTTTCAGACCTCTTGGTGTAGTTCATCTTCTGTAGGTGGCTTAGTCTCTGGTACTGGTGTGTGGGTAGGGCTGTGACTTCGAATGTCGTTTTGTAAGCCATAGACAGACTATGCAAAAGATACGGAACAATGATAGTTGCTTTCAGACAATGCTTTCTACATATACCCATAGTAACTGTGATGTTTTAGTGCAGCGTGCTCAAGAAGTTAGCCAAGATCATCTTTTTCTGAGGAACTGCAAATAAGCCATGCACACAGATAGAATACCGCTTCTGTACCATGGTGTAAAATAAAGAAAACCCCCACAGTTTCATAATGCCATAGAACACAGGATCTATTTTTATTATCTCTCTATATTAACAGCATAGTAACATGGGGAACAACACAGAAAAACAGTTATTACAGTAAGTGGACCAGTAAGAAAAAAAGAAACAGTATCATGAAAGGTAGACTATTACAATTTATTATTTGGATGACTCCCAAATTTGCAATTGCTGCTTGGTAAACTACAGTAATCTGGATCTTTCACTAATATAAATAAACTAAGCTAAAACTTTCTCTAAATCTATTTTCCTTTTTAAAACATATATTCCAATGGGTTGACAAGAAAATATACCTCAAAGGGAGTACTTTAAAGTTGGAGTCAATCTACATTTTCATGATACAAAGGATTTGAAAGAAAGTTCCAATCCATCTATAAATCCCCAGAGAAGTTACACTGTTCATGTCTGGATCCTAATTTAGATGAATCTTATTTCCTCCACAATTTCTGGTCATCCATTAGGGGCATAACTGTAAACTAGAGACACCCTTTTCATTAAGACCAGCAGCAGAAGAATTGCTGTTATAGTTCACACTGCATTTTTAATTTATTTTTCCTTAATTACTGACAGAAACATTTTAACATGCTTTATTCAATCTACTAAACAACATGAATAAAGCGCGTAAAAATGAACTTTATTTTCATATTCTCTGTGTATTTCTCCAAAGCATTTCTTATTTGATAACATTTACTTAGCAAATTTGTTAATACTAATTCATTTAAGAGCTTATGAAATAATAATGTATGTTCACGCAGATGTAAGAAAAAAATATTTTAAGAAACTATGGAACTTCATGCTATAAATTACCTGCACCTCCTGCTTTTAATATAATAACAGTACTTACCTTTCTTGTTTTATGTGGATTTCTCATTCTTGAAGATTTTTTTATATCCACTTCAGTAGTGTTCACACATCCAGGCTATTAAAAGAACAAGAAAGGAAAGCACAAGGATAAAAACTGGGAAGGAACTCCATATTATTTTCATTGACATACTCCTCCTCAGTTTGTAAGGCTAAGAAAATAAATAACCAGAGGCATATAATAACTTCATGTCCTTCTGCAATAGTGCCTGAAACCTAAATAACATACAGTCTAAGGAAGCATCTCAAGTACCATTTTATCTGGTTTATTATAGGAGAGAATCTTTTTCTATTCAGCTTTGTTTGCTGGACTTTATGATAGTTTTTAGGACAAGCTTTACTGTATATCTTTATGCTGAAAGTATTGAAAGCAATTTACAGAGGAGCAAAAAATATCCAAATGCATATTATAAGACACGCTTGCGGCACAGAGAGGTACTAATTCAAATTAAATTGCTGTTGGCAGTATTTCAGAATTTTGCAGTTAGACACTGAAGACCACATGCTTAGAGCTTGTGACGTCATGGATTTGAAATAAAATAAATTCTCAAGATAACAGAAACAAATCGCATATTTCTGCTTCATATTCTTGTTTTGCCAAGGAAGCCATACAATGTGCTCTATAGCTATCCCTCTAAGAAGCATGGTTGACCTAATGGGACAAAATACACAGAATTGAGCAATACCCTTCTCAGCCCAGGGTGAACCCCAGGCTTCCTTGAGGAGCATCTGGTTTTGGGTCACTTTTTCAAAGATGATCTTTTTAAAAAGAAAAATGAAAAAAAATGTGCCAAAATAGGATTTTTTTTTTTAAGAGAACAGAAGGGGAAGAGGAAGGGAAAGCAGGCTTCAGCAGCTTAACCAGAAGACATACAGTCTAAACATAATGACACTCAACACATCTCATTTGGCCTTCAAAGATTCATTCTCGCAACTCTGTAGCTTCCCAAAGGACACAAGTCCTCTAGTTTCTTCTAATTCATCTTCCTTTGACACTTCCCTCTAAGTACAAACTCTGCAGAAATCTGTTCTTTACCCATTGCTGGAAACAACTAATAATAAGTGTTATGCTCTCAGGTGAGTTTGATCTATTGATTTTAGAGGGGTTACACTTGTCACTGAGAGTGGGAAGTAAAAAATCTGCTCTCTAGTGGGAGCAGATTTTTAATGGAAGTAGGTTGTTTGGATTTTTAGCTGGAGTAGGTAGATGTAGAATTTACCTGTCAGACAACCAAGCTGGACTTATTATCACAGTAATCATACAAGCTTCATTTTCTCACCATGATCTAAAGTGCTTGATGTGGCTGTAAATCTTCAGAGAAAAACTTTAAACATTTCTTATATAGGCAGAGCCAAGAAACAGATACTTTACCTCTGGTAAATAATTTAAATAAGACTGATTTTTTTTTATCCAGTATCATCTTTAAATTAATAAATAAGTTTTTATTTTAAACTAATACTATAATGTTTGTTTGATCATATTACATTTGGAGTATAAATAGTTCCTCGTCACTAAGAATGAAAATAGGCACTTAGATAATATTTTCAAGACTGCATCTGACATGCCTATTGAGCTAGATTTGGGAAGGTACGCTTTGTGCTTGTGAACAAAAATGATAGTTTTTTAGTTCAGAATAACTTCTAACTCTCAAAGACAATGACAGATTGAAAAATACAAAATTTTACATGATGGTCAATATAAAGGCAGAAAGCAATTTCATAGGGCAATATACCGATATACCAAGTTAAAAAGAAAACAATTAATCTACTTTAGGATTATGGCAGCAACTGGCAGTGAAGAAGACACAAGATTTTAATGATATCTACAGCCCTTGAGTGCAGCCATTTGAATAGCAGGCATACTTACCTAAGGCAAAACCTGTTACTTGTTTAGTTTTCAGTTATGGTTTGTTAAAAGCATGTCCTAAAAATGCAGAGGGAAAAAAAAAAAGCCAAAAAAGGGAGCATAAAACTCATCCGAAGCCTCTTATTTTCAAAGATTTTAAGTCCACCGGAATTAAATTGGTACGAACAGTCCTAGCACCTTCCCCACGTAACTTAAATGCCAGAGCTGTGCAGATTGATGCAAGGGACACAACAAAAAATTCTGGGAGATTTTTAGGAATGGAACAAGGCTGAAACTTTTGCCGGTTGGAAAGAGACCCAACCCAATACTGACCTTCTCCAGCATCTAGTGAATTCTTACTAAAACCTCTCACTAGATTCTTAGCAAGAATCTAGTGGATTCTTACCAAAACCTCTCATGCTTGAAGCACAGCTGCTGTGGCATATTTCAGCAGGGGCACTCATAAGAGGCTGTGAGGGCAGAAACTGGACCAAGGGGTGAGTGAAGAGGAGCCGAGAGGAGAGCAGCAGCAGGAACATACAGGCAGGGAAGCGTCAAGAAGCTTCAGTGCAAAAGGGAAGGCAGCTAAAGGGCGTATCACTACTCTGACAACCTGGGGTAACAATAGGAGTTTAAGACATGTATCACCAGCACTATACAATACCATTCTCATAATTTGATTTAAATTATGTGACTGGAAGTACCTAATATACTTGGGGCCACAATTCATGTTTTCTTCTCAACCAAAGAATATATATTAAAATGATACTGAATATGAGATGGGATTTATTGTTGCTCTGGTGTTGCCACACTTCATCTGTCAATTTTTAGGAATAAATATCAAACATCTTTTCAAATAAAACAAACATAAAAGCTTGCATTATTTAAACATTTCGCTAAAATAACTCAGAGTCTTTCTGGGAAAACCTTTGCTGGACAACATTTCATTTTATTCATATGCCCCCATTAACATAATAAGTATGTGTGTGGATACAATTACATCCAGCTGTGTTTTCTTTTTGTGTTGTTTTTTTAACTGGACTACCATAGTTCAAACAGTGAGATGCCTGTCAGAGTACTCTGCTGCAAGATTCCCATTTAGTGTGTAATATATAATTTGCATACTAATACTGTAAATAGTTTTCAAACACATTTCCTGGAAGACTTGAAACCTCTTCTATATGTGTAAATAGAATGTTTATTTCTTTCAGGACTAATGTTCTGTATGAAAACAGTTCCCCCTCCACACACAGAGAGGAAAGTCTTGTGACCTTGTTGAAATTATCATACAGCAAGTTTGCAACCAGGGTAGAATTTGGCCCTCATCTGTTTTTAAATACCTGGCTGAAAAACTGACACATATTCAAAGGAAACTTAGTTTCTTTTCATCCATCTGTTAGTATACCCTTATCTCAAAGTACAAATGCCATTGTATTAATTTACAGTAAAGGACATGTCAGTCCAGCCATGCGAAAATCACTGCTGAGAAAAATGGATGCAGATAAATAATATATTAAAAAAAAATCCCTACATCAATTATTGGATAATTACATTAGTATGAATTCCAAGCAGCACAATTTTCTATTGGTGCTGTCTAGGAGGCTGCATAATAGGATTCTGCCAAGAAACAGCGGGAGGGAGAAGCCTCTTCTGCAAGGACAGGAAGACCAAGAACTCCAGGTCCAAGCCCTTATACGCTTGGATCTGGCTACAACCAACAGCTGAAAACAGCAACCGCCTGAGAGTATGTTTAGTTAAAAAAATCCACTTGGTGTTCATAATCTTCCCCTGATAACTGTGGCAACAGTGAATTAATTAATAAAGCCCTTGTATCAGTTCTAAGAGAATTAATTTTTTGACACCTGTAGTAACTCTTTGGAAGAATTTGTTGCTTACACCAAAATGGATGATTTAGCCATGGTACATTTCCATCCAAATAGTGCAGAACACCTAATATTTATAATTTTTTTGCTGTACAAAGTTGCACACTCCAAGGGCCCTTTTTATTGCATGGCCACATAGCCAAAATCAATTGCTATCAACACCTTTTTGGGTAGAAATCTCTTCACTGTGATGTACTTGTAATTCTAGTAAGTATGAAATCCTTAACAGAAAGTAAATTAATGCTTATAATGACATCAGTTTAAGTTTTGATATTTTTTTTTCTTTCTTAAAAAATATGGCAATTTAACTGTGAATCTACTTAAGCCAGAATAACCACAAGTTTTCTTGTATCTGAGAAAAATATACCCATGTATGTGGGAGGGAATAAGCTCATTCATTGCAATAGGCTGGGAACTGTCTGTCTGTATTGCTCTGTAGAATGAGGGAGATCTGAGGGAGAAGCTGAACATGAGTCAGCAGTACTTCCTTGCAGCAATGCAGAGAACCACACACCCAGCTGCATTAGCAATAGCATAGACAGCAGGCAAAGGAAATGGTTATTTCTTTCCACTTGGCATCATGAGGATACATCTGGGATACCAAGACTACTTTTGGGCCCCAAAAACAACACAAGAAATATCTTCAAAATAGAAAAGTCCTGTGGAGGAACAGACGGGAGAGCTGTTACCTTCTGCTGCCTAAATGGGGCTTGCAGAGCTAGACCTGTTCCAGAGGTGCATCATGAAAGGACAGGAGGCAATAGTCAGAAATTGCAGTAAAGGAAATTCCAGTTAGCTATAAAGAAATATTCTTCATAATAAGAGGAAGAAGTTGCTTAGGAAAGGCTTTGGAATCTCCATCCTCGGTGATTTTCAAAGCTTGTTTAACCAAGGGCCTAAACAATCATATTCAGCTTAGAAGTTAGCATTCTCAGTCTACATTTCTGGTACAGCCTGTGATCTTCAAAACCTGCAGGGACTGAAATTCAAATAATCCACCTTACAGAACACTCCAATCAAGTATTCATGGCAGTGTGAAATTCATCACCCTGCCTTCCTCTCCCCACAGCAGCATGATGGAAAGACGTGACTGGTATGTGCTTCCTCTGCTGCCTCTGGTCTCTGGAAGCCTGTGGTACGTACTCAATCCGTACAAACAAACCTAGTAATAATTTAGAGGAAATGTAATTTCACAGCCTCTTTAGCTAAAAACACATAGGTGCTATTTAAAATAATTACCTCATTTCAATATGCACACCCATAAACTCAGGGTGCATTAAGGCTGTAAATATTTAGGCTGATTGATTCACATCCCTTACAAAATTTCATTGCATTTCACTGTCAATACACTATGAAATAGATCTTTTTATTTGTTGAGCAAGCATGAGCTAATTTGGTAAGTTTAATTAGAAAATACTAAATTTCAAGATCTGCAGGCTTTCAAAATCTAAACACTATAAATTTAAATCATGGACATGGATACAAACATGACAGAACTTGGCTTCCACTTGGAAAAGAGAAAGTCAGACAGGCAAACATAGACAAGGCAGAGATCAAAAGCTGTCTTTTATATTATTTATAATAGCAGACTATCACAAATATAGTAAGCTTAATATATGAAATATCCTGAGTTCCAAATATTAGCATTGCCTTCCGCAACAATCTATTCTGCTATTTCTGACATTGTTGCTATTTCTGTCAATTTTTCTAGGAAAGGAGGCTTCTAACCCTCAGCAGTCACTATTCATATCACTCACTCCTAAAGTAGGGAAAGGAAACTAATAAAGTGGATGATAAGCAGGATACCAGAGTTCATTTTTATTTCTAGCTTTTATATTCCAGTTTACTCAGGTAGCTAGCTGACCTGTACATAGTTAAAAATCAAGGAGAGAATAAGGATATGATAGGTTATAAAAAAGAAAGGAGACAAAGAAGGAATACCCAGTTTGATTCTGGTTATGTGGGAAAGTTTATTTTTTCTCATACTAGAGAAATTTTTTCTTATCTCTAGCTTCAAAGGACACATTAAAATCCTATATTAGTAAGTTGTGAGTAATGGCTAAAACTGAGGCTCTCACAGAGAAAAGCACAGGCTGTATTTACCTGCAATGCATCAGTTTGTCATTTCCCAGAGATGGAAGTTATTGGCGTGTGCAGAACCTGCTAAGCCTTATAAGGAAAGGCTGAGGTTTAGGTATAGATTATATGGATATTTTGGAGTTTTACCTCATTTTACACACCTCAGGGTCATGAGTAAAAAGGCTTTGCAGTAGAAGAGCTGCACCATTAATTACTTTGCTGGTGCAATAGAAAGTCTCAGAGAAACATTTCAAATGTGCTGAGTACAAGTGGTCAGCTCTTTCAACAGGATTTGGAAAACCAGCTGTTATCTTAAGGTCCAGTCAAAGCAGGGCTGCACAGTTCCAACTGTTTACAAGGTTCAGAAAACTGTTTTCCGGGTGGTTATGTGATAGGACACGAAAGCTGTTTCAGATGTAGCTCATTTTATAGCTATTAGATCAATCAACCTCAATTAAGTAATGAAAAGATATTACCCATTAGCCATAGTTGCCAGAACCTGCAAATATGTAGAAACTTGTATTGCCACGCTGCTAGGGGGGAAATCTCGCCTCTGTCACACCAACCAAGGCAGTAAAGCCAAAACAGTGATTGCAGGGACTGGGGTACGGGAACCACTTCCTTTTGGTTGGAAAAAAATATTGTTATTTACAACAGAAGCACTTAACCATGGGTTTAACTTACAATCAGCTAGGTGTACATGATCTGAAACACTTTTATGAACTTTATTAGCCTCTCCAAAAGTCTACGGCTTAATTACAATTTCCAATTGGTTCAACAGTTCTCTGAAAATAACTCTTGGAAATCAAATGTGTAAGCATTGGGATTTCTCTTGACAACATCTCTAGTCACAAGACCCCCAGTAAATTAGCAGATGTCTGAAGAAAGAGGAAACATATTATGGTGAGTTTAATTATTAGGATACAAGTGATGGACTATTTTTTTTTTCATTTTGCACCTTATGCCCCATCTATCACGAATGTAGCATAACCCAATAACTACAAACTCTAAACTAAGTTGGGTGTGTATCCCTACCGCAGGGTCTAGCTACCCAATGTATATAGTCTTTGTTCTACAGTTGAAATTGATGATACCAGATAATTTTTTTTTCTTCCTGTATAGGTAGTGGCACGGTAAGTTCTAGAAAAGTTTCAAGAGACTATCATGCAATAGAAGGGACCAGCACCAACTTTTCTTCTCTCTACTTGGATTTCCAAGAGTAGCTATGTGTATCAAACAAACTTCTTTTTTTTTTTTTTTTTAAATAGTATCATATTCCCAGCTTCTGCACAATTGCTTTTAGCACAACTTTCTCTGGAAACGTGCCTTTTTGAATCAGGTGTGTGATTGACACACAAGCACTGTGACTGGACTTTTGATACTTGCTGTTAAGATACAGTGCTTTTATGGAGGTCCCACTTGCATTATACTTCTAATAAGAAGCAAACACAGAAAGGTAAATATTTGGATTACAGTCCATTACAGCCACTGTAACTTCATTTATAAATTGTAGTATGTAAGTTTGATGATGACTTTTTATGCAGCTTCTGCCATGTTTTCACCTCCCTAGAACTCCAGACCAAACTTCTCTAAAATTAGCTCACAGTTTTTCTAGTGTTTCCTATAGACTCTCCTGTTAGAAAGTAGGTCATTCAGGAAGTACAGCTATACATTCCAATTAACACCTATAAATCATATTTAATGATTAGGAAGCAAATCCCAAGATCGTTTTCTAGTATAAATTCTGTAGCAGCATGTTTCAGATTTCATTCCCAGATGCCTCATAAATTTGGCAGTTAATCAGGGAAAAATTATTAAAACCTGCTTGTTCTACTAAAGCATTACATATTTTCCCCAATTTCTTCAGCCTTTTCATTTTGTATCTTAAAAGAGATGGGTTATGCTACTAAGTACTATCTTTATGAAACCCATAAATAATTATAATGTATGGATTCAGTGTGACATTGAAATAAGCAAACACAAATTGGAACTGGACTTGCGTAGAAAAGCCTCAAATTTGGTTATATTCCTTAATATGGATCTACTTTTTAAACATGTGATACATCTGACAACATGCTGCAAATATCCCTGAATCTACAGTCAAGTAGTGGTATGGAAACAAATTAGTCGTACACAGCTTAACAGTTAAATCCTGTCTATATCAGCTGATGAAGATGTACAACCTGTTGGCTTTCGATTAAGTAAATATAGCTTTTCATATTTTTTTTTTTCCTTATTCATTCCCTGAACTTGTATTTCAGGCCACAGAATGTTCAATTTTAAATCTTATTGAATTGCTTCCTTCAAAGAAAGGGATTGTCTTAATTCATGAGAATTAATAAAAGCTTTGTTAGGATTAAGTGTTCTGATGAAGGTTTTAGTAGAGAATTATGCAGGAAGCATAGAATGAATTTAAATGCTCAATACATCTCCTCGTTAGTTAATTTCATTTTGACTCATTACAGAACAGAGATAAATAATATAAAGTTCCAGACTTATTTATTGAATCAAAAGGAATAAGCAATAAATCTGATAGAAAAATATCAATGCAGAAATAATGAATTCTTGATAAACTGCAGAGAAAGGCATAAGTTAAACCCACTATAGACAGCCCCACGCGAAGGACAGAAAATTTGCCATTTGGACCAGTTAGTAAAAGCAATACATGCTATATTCAAGGATTAATTTGAAGATCACTGACTACTGTCAAAATAGCAGTGTTGTTCTGCAGTGGACTTAATCAACAAGTGGCAAAGAGTGCAATTAATGAATAAAAGTTTAACTACAAGTTGGTTCTCTAGTTTGGAAAGACAAATGAGGTTCAAAGACCATCAGACAAAGGAGATACATTTGATCAATTAGTTTGACTGAACTTTAATTATATTTGCAGCATGGTAAAACTCAGATGGGTTTTCAAAACTAAGTGATGGGAAGTCTCAGCACAGAACGTAGGAACACTTAAAGTTTCAACGATTTTCAGCACCTTTCCAAAGAAGAGGAACCTATGCTGTACCAGTTTCCTGTTTATACCTATTTGTCTTCTCAAACTAGAGTTCAGATCTTTTCCCTGAATAGTATCAGACACACAAGGAATTCGAGTAGATGTGCAAACCTAGAACCTGCTTGGAACAGGAGAAAAAGAGATAAAGAGAGATTTTCAAGAAATATAATACTAATAAATTAAACCCTAAAAATAATCTACAGGAGACAGAGCATCTTGAATTTTGCCAGGGATTCTCATGTTCTCACATACTTGCTTGTTTAAGGACAGATCCAGTGCAAAGATGGGCTTTCACTCTAAGAGAACAGGATTTTACGAGATTGTTTTTTCAAAAAAAAGTCTTTTAGTGGACTGTGTGTCAGAGAAACACATAATATGCAAAGTGCATATGAAAAGTATGTTGAAATTTAATTTTGGGGACAAGTCACATGAAACTAAATTAGAAGCTGTACTAAAGAATACACTACTGCATGGAAGTTAAACACTTAACTCTTTTTGAAAGACAATTTAATTTCTAATTACTCTTAATTTACAATAGACTACTTTAGATTTGTAGTGGCTGGTTTTCAGAACCAGAAATTATTGTACAGAAATTATATCCATTGTACTTACTGAAATGGTGCCTTTAGTAGTATTAATTTTAATTAAGGCTATATTAATGTGATTTTTGTGTATATGAAGGTTCCAGTATTTGCAACACTGTTGCATACGGAAACCTGTTAAATTTATCTGGTTCATTGCCCCTATGCGAAACACTCAGAGTCATTATTGCTTTCTCAATTTTTTTCACCCAAAAAGGCAGGAAACTGCTGTGTTACAGATTCCACACAGAAAAATTTAGGTTATTCACTTGAAAAGAAGAGACAACAAGAAAGTCTGACCTTAAGTCTATGAAAATTCTGATGGCAAATATAGGTGACATTTAGAAAATTATTATCTGCCTTTTGACTTATAAGAAGATCCTTGACAGAATGTTTTGGATTAAAGCAGCAAATTTAGTTCACACAGAAACAAAAATCAATGTATAAACATTGTACTTATTAAAAAAATTCAAAAACTTCAGCTTATTTTCCTAGTTGCTACCAGAACTGGGTCTTACTAAAAACCGTAACATCATCTCATTTTCCTGTGTCCTTCCACCATCTCATGTTAGCTATTTCACAATTCCTGAACTCTCCATAATCATCAGTTTCAACTCGAGAACTTTCAGTTGCACTACTGCAAGAAAGCTGGCTTCTTTTTCCTCATCTGTCCCACCCTTCCTTACTGAAGTGTCAGACTAAACAACAATGCAAAATAACGTGAGTACAAATTCTTCCATAACAGTCTTAGTTTGCAGGCTTTCTACAAGGTCTCAAACAGATGTGAGTATGGATCATAAACATTATAACCATTTTCTGGAAATAAAACATTGTACAAGGCTTTGTTTCATTACCAGAAGTGCGATTATCTGAGACTGCCAATTTCTGCTTTGGCTGCATTCCCTGTCTGCTGCAGAGGTAACTCCGTTGTAAGGCTATACAACGTAACAGGTGCAAAAGAAGACAAGAAAATTGTATGCAGAGACTTCACTAGAGAAGTTCGATGGCACGATTCACATTCGTTTCCTGGAGATGTTTAAAAACTTTCTGAAAATATTATGAAAAACCAGACAGAAATGTTCCCTGGCTAAACAAGCGACTGGCCCAGAAAAGCCTAGAATTTGTAGCACGCGAAGTGTGAAATGAAGGATTGCACCACCCTAGCCAAGTTAAATTCAGTCTTTTGCCGAGTCTTTGAGGCTGATCTTGAAGGACAGGATGGAAAAGTCATTAAAAACAAAAGCAATAAAACGAAAAAAAAACAACCCTAGAACAAATAACCACAAGTATCCGCCTCATGACCCTAGACACCCAGTAATTTACCCACTGGCTCAGACGCTGAGGGTCATGTTCAGACCACATAAAATATAACTTTAAAATATAAACAGATATAATTAGACTAATAGAGATGGAATCTCATAAAAAAACTAAATAAAGAGACAAGAAAAATAATACGGCATGCGTGACAAGGTTTAAAATATTTAAAATTACTGTTTTCCTAGTTTGCTACTAGGAAACAATGGCATGAACCCCTCAAATCCAGAAATCATACATATTTCTGAATTTTAAATCATCAGTGAATTATCTTAAACCCAAACTTACCCTCAACATTGCTGCTGTCCCTACCACACCCACCCTGGATAACTTGTCTTATTGTATTAAATCACGCAAATATTGGTTTGGTTTTTCACAGATTCACAGAATTATTTAGGTTGGAAAAGACCTTTAAGATCATGACGTTTAACCCTTATCAATATTTGTTATTCATTTTTTCCACACAGAAACAAAATGTTCCCCATAATTCGTCAAACCAGTGGTAGCAATGGGAAGAGAAGTCCGGAGGATCAGATTTAACCAAGCTATGAATGGCAGAATGGAAGAACTGGATCACACCTTGATTCCTGATTTATTAAATGACAGTGTAACTGAACCAGAGCCAGATTTCAAACTTTGGAGAGGGACACACACCAGTGTATTTTTCTAGCACATCTTATAAAACTGTTGCATATTTCCCATCTTCCTTTTAAAAACAACTGCACACAAACCTGCAAAATATGACTGCAATACAGCCAACAAAGCTGACAAAGCTCAAAGACATTGGAGAAAATAAAAAGTTTTTTCACTTTATTATAGTTAAGATGTATACTGATGACTTTCAGAAGAAAAGGATACTTCCCCTGCTATCTTCTGAATTAATCTGAATCTCAATAAGCACCAAACAGACCTTTATTATGCATTTCATTTAAATTACATTAATGTGTAACTTAGGAAGAAAAGTGAATCGTTTGTGGCAGCAAGACATCAGCTGTCCTTGCTCACTACCTAAAAGAGTTAATTTTACAGCACGCCATGGCTACTCTGCTCCTACTGTATTTCATGCGGGTTTGAGAATGTTTCACGAGATCTAGTGTTTCAGTACCTGTTTGTCCCTTTTAAACAAGGGCAAGATTATGGGTTTTAAACAGAGATAATAATTCAGGAAAGCTATGAGTTCTTTCATTAAGACTTTAATCAGGAGCATGACATTTCCTTACAAACAATGGCAGTTTCATAATTTATTTTGCCTGGAAGGAACTGACTTCCCCAATTTAGCTTGATTTGTTATCGCTTTTTGACTAACACCCTAATCCTCCTAACCAATTTTTGCTCAGTTCCATAGTCTGTTACCAAGAGAAGTTTCAAAATTATGAAAATGACACACTTTAGGCAGGCAGAAAGCAAAGCAAGGTTTTTAAGATATGTTTACTCTGCCATCAAAAATGTGTCACTATATGTGAATAATATTAATCTCAAACCTGTGTTAGGAACTGGCTATACCTTAGAAATAATGGCATGGACTTTATTCTAGGATCTCAAGGGAGTCTATGCACACACTCCCTGACACACATTTCCATGGTTTTACTGCAATTGGTATCTGAACAAGTAAGATTAAAACTTCTTCAGGCATGTCTCTTCAGGCTGCAGTACCTACAGTTGAAGCTCAGTCATGCTCTTTCTAGCTACAAACTAAGGTCTTTCTACATAAAACAGCACCTGGAATTTGCAGAAATGACCAACATTACCCTCTACATTACCCTTAAATACACAGCAAAATGAAAAATTAAATACATAGTGAAACTGCAATTAAATATTGGAATGGAAACCCATCAGTGAGATATCAAAGCTCTTCTCTTAACTGCCTCTCAAAAGAAAACTGAAGAACAGGCGACTATTTGAAAAAAATCCTCTCCAAATCCACTTCTCTCTGGTTTATCTCCAAGCATCATCTCAGTCTGAAAATCTAGGAAAAAGTTCCTAGGCCAGCCAGGTGATCAAAAGTAACAGCCATGATGACTTTCAAGCATTTGTCTGTCTCTCAGATTATGGCCTAAATCTTCTAGGGCCTCTGTAACCACCTGCAGGACTGACTTTGACTTTGACCCATGACATAAAGGTGCTTTTCGAGGCAAATATTCTTTACACATCAAACCTTGGTTCACTTTCTTCATTTTAAAATTATCAGCCACAGTGGCATTTCTGATACTCAAATCATGCTCTTTTTCTGCAGCTACACTCTTCTGGTTTCACTGTCATGTCGTTCTTTTCTCATGTCTACCATTTTTGCAGTACACTGCTGCACTTCCCTGTTGGACTGATGGCTTGGTTCCCTCTTCTATCCCTTTCATCACCTTAAAGTGTCTCTTTTTTCAAATTAAATATATATTTAATATTAATAGATTATATTCTATAGGTATAGGTTC
>VXAK01009725.1:14617-54794 GCA_013399435.1 Arenaria interpres
AAAAAAAAAAAAGCAATTAACGAAATATTTGGTTCTCAAAATTCATTTTCAGTAAAAAAAATATCAAATTGGGGTGGATTTTAAACATTATTCTCACTGCCCTTAGCCTCTGTTTTTTTTATCAAAAGATGAAAAACTATAAATAAAAATAAGCATGAACACCAGATTCTTATCCAAACACTATCTAATTTTCCAAAATCAGCTCTCCAGAGTTGAAGCAACATTTCTGTGAGTTTTTAGTAGGCTTTTGGGGGGCTTTAAAAGCCATTATAAATTGTAATTAGCTCTAGGATCTAATCACCTTCCTCTTTTCAGTCTGTTCCTCTTTTATTTTCTATTCTTTCTAATAGAAGCTTCTGGCTTTTACTGTGACACTAAAAATTCATAACAATGTTTTCAAAATGAGTATTTCACTAACTAGTGAGATGAACTGGTTGGCCAAAGTACGAACCTCTATATTCTTCTATTTATATGTCCTGAAGTCAGGATCCTACATTGTTGACTGTAAGCCAATCTTTTGGTCCTGATATTTCCTAGGTATGTGTACAATCAGATTAAAAACATCTGCTGGACCAGTCAGATTTAGCCAAAGCCCTTAATCAGATTCAATTTCCTCTTGTCTTGGTTCCCTTAATTCTCTCCTTATTTTCTGCCTATATCTTAACTTGAAACTTCAACAACTCATCTTCTCTTCCAAACCTGGAAATAGCATCTCATTCCCAGATTCAAAACCCTTAGATCCATTTCTGCAGCTAATATAAAAGCTGTCTGCACCTTCAGAGTTTTCAGGTCCACAGAAACTTTCTATGTCTATTCTATTTGTAGCTCCCATCAAGATCAGATGGCAGATGTTTTCTTTGCTCCTTATTTTATGTCAGTGACTAGACAATAATGTCCCAGTCTTCTTGTATCTAATGCCTGTGGTTTGAATCTTTCACTTCAAATGATTTTCTCTACCTGATGTTCTAAATCCTACCTAAAAATCCATTTCTTCTTCTGCTCCTTCAATTCCACAGTCACAAATACAAGCTGACCCTGTCCAAGTTTATTTTTTTTCACTTGAAACTTTCTTACTGTATTCAGTGATACCTTCTACAGGTATTATCGATTGAACTTTCCGTCCCCAAAACAATTAATTTTAGTTAAGTAACTTTTCCCAGTATCACAGTGGAAGACATAGTTCATACTCGGTTTCATTGGTAATGATACCAAACTCATCACAAAGAAAATGAAAGCTTGACTCTAGGTAAGGGAAATAGACATAATGCTGTAGTAAAGCAAAAAAAGTGTGATTATGGAGTTCTCACAGTTTAATTGGAAGTCTTCTGACATTTGACATTCTTTCTCAAAGTTTAGCCCTCAAAGGCAGTTGATTACATAAGATTCTTTTTTTAAAATTTTGTTTCAGATGGATTTTGACAAACAACTCAGACAAATGTTGTTTAGACAGTGTATGACTCCCACAGCTCAAAGCCAACAATATCTAACCTTTATGTACATTAAAAATAGCTTGGAAATATGACCAGAGTGAAACTGAAAGGCTTAGTGAGCAAAAAAGCAGATTAAAGAAAAAGAGTTTTAAAAAGGTATTTTTAGCTATGTTGATAATTTTGGTTGTGTGACTCATACCTTGGTAAACCTTTGAGATGGCAATAGTCAAAGACAGGTATCTTCTGATTCACGAAATCAGACACAACAAATCTATTCATTGAAAACCCCAAACTGAGTGTACACACATCTGCAGTCTTCAACAGTAGAATGATATAAACCATAGATCCTGCAAAAAGGGAGGTGGACCCATGGGCCCTAATACCTGGCCCTACAGCCCTTTTACTTGTTCCCAGGCTACCCCAATGCTCCCCAGAGGCTGACATTTATCAGTGGCTCCACTCACAGCTGGAGCGGCCCCACTAGCACTCACCACCGGCCGGTGCACGTCCCAGAATGCTCGCTCCTGGCTGTCAAGAATCTTCCTCTCTATCTTGTCTCTCTTTTTGTCCACTCTGTCAAGGTTATAGGATATTTAAAAGAAACGGTGTTAATGACAGTAATTTGAAACATAAGAAGTGTCCGATCACTTTTCCCTCCCCGCCTGCTTTCAAAAAGCATGCAAAGCCAAACCTCTTCATCTTCAAAGGAACTTACTTTGCTTGTGCTTCAGCTTGCATAAAAATAAACTCCCATTTCCGAGCAAATGCTCGCTGTAGCCTGGCCAAACTCTCCTGAAAATACATCATAATTTTAGTGAGTTAGGTTGTAAGTTACTTACTATTTAATAGCTTTTATGGTATCTTTCCCTCCTCCCCTTGAATCCCCCAAGATGTAATACGTGTCATAATATCTGTGCCAGTGTAAATGTATGTTGCTTACCTGATATAAAGTCTTTGCTTGACACCAAATGGGATGGAATACTAGATCTATCTACTTTTGAATGTCTCGGCTATTCTAGCTTTGAAATTCTGTCAATAAGGGTGGATGCAATCTTCATAACATGGGATTTCTGAAGCATTTTTATATACTGGGTGCTGGCTGAGTAATTTTGTAATAATATGAAGAAACCTTCTTGTTTTGAAAGTACCTAATACTGAAAGATAACAGCAGTGCTTTCCATACTGGATGATCCACATGACAATTCCCATCAGTCATCTATAAAAACAGTTTGCATCGAACAATGTTGGCTACATATCAATTTATTTAAAATGCAATAAAAAGAATCTATGAATATTTTGGTAGTATAGGACTCTTCCAAGAACTCCACAGCTATCCTCATTTTTTAAAAACACAGACTATAGTACTTCACTAATGCACAGGAGACGTATAAATCCTACAGCCTACTAATAATAACAGGAAGAAGATTTGTAAAAGCTTAGCAAAATTCTTTCCTCTCGTGATGCTGGAACAGCTTCACTGTCTGTAACAATCTCTGATTTTCCAATCTCTCTGGCTTAAATGGCAGCAGTGAGCATTCTGTTAACAGGGAGAAGGCTGAGGTTCTTATCTTCCTCCAAAAAGACCCCAGTTATGGTTGTGTGTTGCTTTTACTGAGACTAAGAGAAAAATTGTCTGTAAACTTCCTAACAAAAAGTGTTGCTTTAACTGTATTTTTATGCATTGCAAATGTATCTCTATGTCATACTTACTGAAAATAAATACTGTAGAGAACAAAGAGGAGACTTTCTAGAGATCTTGTCAATACCAGTAAATGCTCTCATGGACAGTGTGCTGGAGATGAATTTTCTAAGGCATGTAAGTATAAAATTATGCATACCCCACAGTGCAGTACACTGAAAAGCAAGCTTGTGCCAGAAGAAGCAATAAAGTGTGTCAGCATGGTGCTGCGGCTGGAGTATTTGGCATGTTGAGAGGCCTGGCTGACTATCCTGCTATCATGTCACAATAGCACAGCTGGGCAGCTTTCAGCGCAGAGCCAGGGCTGTGCATGAATTTTATGTTGACATTTTCATGAAAAATTCAGGAACTTTGGGGGGGATATAAATGGAATTCAAGATCTCTCCCTCCTTAGCCAGTGCCATCCTCATCAGCTAATCAAACTCCCTCTTTTTCTATCTTTTCCTGACCCCAATTATCTTACCTTGCCTGGGGCACCACACAACTTTCAGGGAGTGGGAAGTGCCTCTAGTCTGACTCTCTGCATCTCGTCTAACTGAGGGACAAGGACTCATGCACCAGCATCACTTTTAGAGAATGAGATTTATATTTCTACAGCTACCAATTGCTTTTGAAAATGTTGCCAGAGATCCTTCATTCAAACCTTACATCACGTAGAGTACGATTGCTTTCAAACACTCATAGCATATCTGGGATTTGTGAACAGTTCTTTCTTATCCTGGCACAGTGACCCGAGCACTAAGATTAGAGATAGACCAAAATCTCAACTTTTGCCCAGCGAGTCTTTACTACAGTCTCTCAAACAGCATTTATGACTACTGAGCACTGTCAGACCCACATGCAAGCAAAAGTGAATAACTAATAAATTTTAGCATATAATGCCTATCTCCTGCTTAACATTATTTCACATGCTCATTAGGCCAAGCAGAGAAATTTACTTTTCCCCAGGTACTTACAGCTTCGTAGTCTGCTAGCTCTAGTCTTGCTTTGTTTTGCATTGTCCGCTTGCAGAGGTAAACAGCTGGAACAGAATGAAATAACACAGAATTTGCTACTATCTCGCAATCGCAGCAGACCAGAAATCTAGAGGCTTCACTGCTATTTCACTGCCAGCTTTTTTTGCTTTGATTTCTCCCTCTATTCTAAAACGCTTTTAATATGGGATCAATGCTAACAGTATTGTAACTAAAATGATGGGTCAGACAAAGAGATTCATTAAATAATTATAAAATATGCTTTATGCAACAGACTTCCTATACAAAATGCATGAGATACTTGGGGCGAAGTTGTTTAATGGCCAGGGAACTAGCACATAAAAGAAAAAATGGGAAAAATATTTTTAAACTGTGTATGTATAACTTGTAATTCATAAGAGTTTTATCAGATGCTGCTGCTATATTAAGAACATGTATAGATGGGTTTATTTATTTTTACTTTATATTTAGAAATCACAAAATTTCAACCTAACAAGATTTTAGCTAAAAATAAATTCCAGATAAAATTCAAGTCTCATCCAGTATAGTTCTGGTATAACCAATATTTTAAAAAGAAAATACTGTGAGACCAAAAAAATGAAATAAAGTAGTTAAACAAATTCTATTTTACAGCTCCATGGAAGCATTTATTTCTGACAAGTCACCTGCAAATGCATGCAAACCCAGTTCAGTGGATGCTATTTCAGTGGAATTGATGACAAGCACTCCTAGAAACTCCTGCTGCAGTTACAGTTGTTACTTGATGCAAAATGAAGTTATATTTTAATGCATTTTTTGTCTAAGTGTTCCTCATTTTTTTGGTGTTATCTGGTCTATCTTCTTTCACATTTTTTCTCTTTCCACTCCCGTAAGAAGCCATGACCTCTTCCTCTATTCCCTACAGTCCCATATCCCCTCTGGTTCCAAAGCAATGTCTGTATCTACAAAATCTACAAATACAGATACAAATCCATGTCACACACCAAGTATAGCGGGCAAACAGTCTCTATAGCCTCAGTTTCCATGCATTTTAATATTAGCATACACTTAAATACTGCATTGGCACGCATACTTAAATGTCACAGGAAAATGAGGAAAGGAATTTTGGACCCTTTGTATCCATGTTGCATCCACAATCAGTACAGTGATGAGAGAATACTGAGGAGAGAGACGGTCTTTTGTAATTTAGCTTCTTTTACAGTGAAGCATTGTCCTCTATTTTCCTTCAAAATAAGTTATTTCATTGAGCAAGAAAAAAATATCCCTAAATCCCTTGAAAATATTAGAAATAAAATACATATTTAACAGAAATGTATAGATAGCTTTATGAATTCCACAGGTAAAATTCTGTGTAGTCCAACCAGTCTTCTATCATCTGAAAAGAAATAAAACAAACTCCCTGTTCTCTGCACTTGCTCAATCCCTTGGTAAACCATATTATTATGGTCCCTGTATAGGCACCTTTAGTTAGCTTAGCACTTCCTTTAGTCCCATTAAGGGTACATTTTGAGATTAGCATCTCCTACTACCTGCAACAAAAGTCATTGCTGCAGAGGTGGCTGACTGTCCATCTTTCTGTCAGGACGGGTTTTAGTAAACAAGCATCATCAGGTCACAGAGTTCTCAACAGCGGCAAAACAAAGGCAGGTCACCAGGAGCAGGAGAGAGGAATTAGCTTGCCACACTATTAATCTAATACTGTATCTAAGAAAACCCTTGTCTTCACTGTGTGACTGTGCTGCAGTATTGTCCCTGCAGGGTCCTTTTAATGATCCTTTTTACTCCAACTTCATAGCAAATAGTCCATATAAGAATGCTTGTTTTTCATTATGAGCGTATCTTAGCCAAGAGTCAAAAAGCCATGTTCATTCCTCAGACCTTTTTTCTCTGGAATAACCAGATGCCCTCCCCTTCAGGAGCATAAAGGTTACAATACCTGTGGCTTGGATTTTTTATGTCAGAGATGTTTCTATGTGACAGTATGGATAAGGCAGAATACGCCCAAGAAAGATTCAGTCATTTGGGAAATATGACATATTCCCTAGTATAGAAGAAAATAGACCTGAAGGACAGTCCTATGCTTTGACTCAATTTACTGCCATTGTTGTGTGCTAACAGTTACATCCTTACTATAGGAGTCCATGTTTGAGGATCTAGTTAAGAGTTACTTGTAGTCACACAAGAAGTTGGCAGCAACTCAGGAATTTGAGTTCACCAGTTCACACTCTCGTTATCACGTTCATTGGCTTGCCTGTAACAAAATTCACTGGCACGTCGGAAAGCAAGAATAATGTGAAAATCACTCTAATTTTTAGCCAGAACATTTGAAGACACAGAGAAATGAGGTTTTACTCTGACTTTTAGAGCAATGGTATCTGAAATATGGATGCTCCAATCTTTTGCAGGTACCACTCCTTTTCTGCACCAAAACACACGTGAAGTAACTGCATGTATCCAGTAGCCTGACCTTGAGCATCTGGGGAGGATGTCAGTCAGTTTCATCTCAAAGCAGAGTCATGAGTCCTTAGCATTTCAGAGAATCACAGTGTCTGCTTTGGTAATCCCATGGTTTCTATGAGTTGTCAGTGTTTTTACAGCTTACAGAAGTACAATCTGCAGGAAGAGTCTCCAACTGAAAGGTCCTCTATTTCTTTATATAGCTCTCTATTTACCTACCACCCAAAGGTCCCGGGCAGGGCTGTCAGTACACCAAGGAGCTGTAATTGCCCTGAGACCACCCAGGGTCTCCAGTGAAGCCCACGGCACCCAGGAGCTGTGCTGAAGTCCAACTTCTTCCCCAGGCCTCTGCTTGAGCTTCCTTGTAGAGATGCCTCTAACCAGCCCTGTAACTTACCAATGCTGCCTTGGCTTCCTGGCTTGACCTTGGACCTTCCTGGTCACTTGAGACTTTGCCGGTGAAGACATTGCTCCCGCCTCCACCGTTGCCACCCTCAGCTCTTGCTTCCCGTCCCTTGCAGAGCTGCCCGCTCTTGCAGTTCCCTGACAAGAGTGCTGAAAAATGCTTTACATATGGATGAATGATATGCAAGGAACAGGGTCTGATTAATAACCTCAATTTGCTAAATATGGACTGCCACATACACTCTTATTTTTAGAGCCAGTGTATTCTGGTGGATTTCTCAATCAACATAATTACCTCCACTAAAGTGAATTATATGTTATATGCTATAGCTTGTGCTTCAGAAGTGAATGATTATCATGAGAAAAAAGATTTGCCAATAATTTCAGAGGCAGTATCATCACACGACATTTCATAATGAAAGATGGGCAGTGATGTTTATAAATGGGCATTTGGACCACAAACCAGTATGAAGACACGCTTTGGTAGCTGTGCAGTAAATACAGAGACTACTTGCTCTTGAAAATTTTGTTCAGGCATTCACAAAACTTGGGCAATGTGCGAGCTTAAAGTGAGACTGCAAAGTGTTCTAGTGACAGTTGCAAGAAAAGGGTGTCTGGGTTTTCCCTCTTCCAAGTTTTTAAACCGTTACACCCAAAATAGTCCATTTTCATGGTTAGCTACATTTGTTTCCTATTCTTGACTGTTCACTTGTAATTGAAACCTCCTAAGAAATCTCTATAGATATTTTTCTTTAAATAAGATTATAGTGATAATGACAGGTTTCATTCTAGAATTAAGAAACTGGACTGCATACACATTATACTCCACACATTTGCAGAAAAAAAAAATAAAAATAATCACAACAGAGCTTTCAACCAAAAGTTAAAGTGGGGAATTTATGCGTGTTGGTAAGCAGGAGTTAAATCTTCCCTCTCACCACAGCAGAGAAAAAGCCTTGGCTAAATTCAATGTAAGTACAACTGGGCCTCTGAAGACCACAGATAAAGCCACCTACACATCCACCACCATGTACACAAACTTAAACTCCTTACATAATTGTCCCAGTGCCAGTGGTGTTACAGCTTGATTCAGTCCCAGATGGTGGGTGTAACTTTCAGTGAACGCTCATTATCTCCACTGAGGCCAGATTAAATTTATAATGTCTGTGAGTCAAAATTCTGGTTTCAGAGTCAGTGTATATATGTCTAGTCAGTTTTTAAAGAGCAAAGAAATACTGCAAGGTCTAAGGGTCTCAAAGTGCTCTGTGGGCAGGCAGAAGTTATCATTCCATATGCGAGTGCCTGTGTCAGATGGAAAATTATGGTACAACTGGCACAGAACATGACTGCAGGATGGAGAAAATGAAATCAACTATCATATTTAAACACCCGATTTCTAGGGCTTTAGGTCACCTCTGGTTTTACCCAATAAAAATATAATTTTTGCTCTTTGCAACAGCTATTGGTTCTCACTTAGCCTCAAAAAAAAGATGACAACTTTTAGATGGACAAATGGATCACCAATCAGCCTCGTGTATCTATAAAAGAACTACACTCTTTAGTAAATGCTAATAGCATTAAGATAGAAGGAAGATCATGGTACCTTATCTGCACTAAATTGCCAAAATGGTCAAAAATATAACTTCTGAAATACTCCACCCTTTCTCTACTTTTTACTCTCTGATCACACTATTTCTATAGCATTTAAGGAATGAAATTTGATTATAGGTTTAGAAGGGTAGAGGACTTTCTTGCATAAACCAGGGGCAAGAAAGAAACCAAATTTCAAACTATCAGAGAGCTCAGGAACTAGAAAAAGGCAAATTAATCTTCAACATACAAAAATCTCTAGGTGACATTGGCCTGTGAAAGTCCTGCAGGTTGACAAAAAGAGGAATTGAAGAGAGGTCATTCAAACTACATAAACTATGGGATCAAAGAATTATCTTATTGACAAATCTAATTTAAAATTGCATCCATTGAATTACTTCATACTTCTTGATGTTACCATAATGCTTTCAATTTTCATTCAAGAATTTAAGGCTCTTCTTTGGCACACACACACACAAAAAAACTTTCTACCTCTTCTTAAGGTTCTTAGATTTAAAGGGGACTCAAATGTACTAGTTAAAAGGCTTCTAAGAAGAGGAGATGCAACAAATCCAAATACACTGATTTTGCACAGAAGCCTCTTGGGGCATGTGCAACCTTCTGAACTGCAAAAATCACCTACAGAGATGGCATCAGACGGTGGCCATTACTCGACAAAGAGAGCAATTACTCAGTGCCCACCTGGCAAATGTCTATCAGTGGCAAGAGAGGGCATGACTACAGAAAAAAACATTTGTTGTCCCTGCTCCCTTCATGGCCTGAAAGCTCTAATTTCCATACTGATAATGAAACAGATAAACCTATTTAGTTTACTCAACACAGTAATTTGAAAGCAATTCTGAAAATTATGAGTTATGTTTATAAATCTCAGAACTTATTTTGATAAGGAATTTTAACTCTGTTCATAGGGGACCTAGATGCAGATTATCAACACTTCTAAAATAATGCTCTGCAGAAAACATGTGCTTGGTTCAGTTACCTTTTCATATGTGTGCATACAAATGCATTGGCCAAACACATTTTCCATGTTCCACACTTTATTGAAATAAATTACTCATCCATGGAAAGAAAAAAATCAGGCAAGAACAAAACTCTGAAGTGGTGAGATGATTGGAAAGCATTTCTGGGAAATGCTTCCTGCTTACAGAACTCTCATGACAGTGGTTTGTCAATGTCAGAATTAGTAAGGATCAGAACAAAATTCAAGACATACTTGTGGAAGCGAGACTTTCATTTCATCATTTATACGATAGAGATAACTCCTAATGAGTGAATTATGTAGCTCTGCAGAGAAATATAATGGTATATGATTTCAGAGTGGAAAAAAGTCTTGCAGGTCACCTCTTCCATCTTTCTGCTAATGCAAGTCTCTTTCCAAAATCTCAATTGAGTCAGTTCTGCCCAGATTAAATTTTATGCATAGCAAGCACTGGCCCCAGACACATTTTCTGGAGGGACTATTCTCCTTGATGTACTGTTCTCCTCAGTTAGTCCTGCCACCAAGATCTTGCTCAATATATTCCGTATATGTAGTTTCTCAAAGCGAAATCACCCACTTAAGGAGCCACAACCCAGTCTTAGCAACATTACTTGAGTCTGGTGGAAAGAGTTGTTTCTCACTACACCTAGAAATCCCGCAAATTTTGAGACACTTTGAGACAGATCCTTAAAGGAGGGATCTCTATTTAAGACCTAAGAGGATTGCTTGTAGGAGTCATTGCTGATGTACTCTGGCTGACATTAACTGCTGAAAAAATGGGAACTGGGCATCAAGATTCAAGAATCTTGAATGCCAAAGCTCCCCAGAAAGTATTTACACTATATTGGTAAATTTCTCCTCATTCTTACAGCATAAATTTTAGCAAATTTTTATTCATATCTGACAATTTACACTGAAGAAAATGCTACTCTGCTACCAGTTTTGCCCCAAGCTACTGATTCATATTTAGGGATTGATTTCCAGAGATGCTGAGCACATGCAGTTTTCCAGCAGAGCTCGAGTAAGCAATAGGGCTTAATATTTCTCAAACACAAATCGCTTACTCATAAGCTGTTGCCAAGGGAATCCTGCCTGAGCACTTGGGAAAAGAAAGTATATGATGCACTCTCTGTACAGTTCTTCTTCTAGCCAGTTACTCCATGAAAAAGGGTGCAGCAAGATGTATGAGAGAGAATAAGAGAGAAAATTCCTGAAAAAAACAAATTTTCATAGAGGGATTTGAAGCTAGGCATGCAAAATTAGTAGGCAGTACACCCTAGAGATAAAATTATATTAAAATTTTCAATATGTGAAAAACATGATACACAACTGCAATTAGGTTTTGTGCACTTTGCATTCTTTAGCACCAGGGTCCTGCACGTGGGTCGGGGCAATCCCCAGTACCAATACAGGCTGGGGGATGAAGGAATTGAAAGTAGCCCTGCCAAGAAGAACTTGGGGGTACTGGTGGATGAAAAGCTGGACATGAGCTGGCAACGTGCACTCGCAGCCCAGAAGGCCAACTGTATCCTGGGCTGCATCAAAAGAAGCATAGACAGCAGGCCAAAGGTGGTGAAACTCCACTCTGGTGAGACCCCACCTGTAGTACTGTGTCCAGCTCTGGGGCCCTTAACACAGGAAAGACATGGACCTGTTGGAGTGGGTCCAGAGGAAGGCCACAAAAAAAGATCAGAGGGATGGAACAGTTCTCCGATGGGGAAAGTCTGAAAGAGTTGGAGTTGTTCAGCCTGGCTTCAGGGAGACCTTATCGCAGCCTTTCAGTACTTAAAGGGGGCTTATAAGGAAGATGGGCACAAATCTTTTAGCAAGGTCTGTTGTGTTAGATCAAGGGGTAATAGTTTTAAACTAAAAAGACTAGATTTATACTAGATATAAGTAAGAAATATTTTACAATGAGAGTAGTAAAACACTGGAACAGGTTGCCCAGGGAGGTGGTAGATGCCCCACCCCTGGAAACATTCAAGGTCAAGTTGGACGGGGCTTTGAGCAACTTGATCTAGTTGAAGATGTCCTTGCTCATTGCAGAGGGATCAGACTACGTGATCTTTAAAGGTCCCTTCCAACCGAACCTATTCTGTGATTCTATGATTCTATGACTGGAGGATCGGCAGAGCAGAGGCAGATGAGCCAGGTGCCATGGCTCAGAACAGAGCAGCAGAGGCTGAACACGGAGAGGTCTCTGTCAGTTTACTCTTAAGTAAACCTTTCTTATCAGAAGGTATCAATAGGGAAGCAGCTTTGTACGGATGGACTTGTTAGCTGATTAGCAAGGAAATTTAAAAAGGACAGGCCTTTGCTTTCATAAAAATGCTGGAGAAAAACAGCTATGAGACAACTTTGACATAGTAAAAGTAAATGGTTTCCTTACTTTACTGTAACTCAAACTGGATATCAGAGTCATGAATATTAAAAAGAACTGCCACAGAAGTTTACAGGCAGCACTTATCCAGACAGGGAGCTCCCACTTTTAAAGGGAGCAGATAATTAAGGCACTTTTTTCCTGTAAATGCTCTAATTTCCTAGAAGACTGCCTTTAGCACACATGACTTTACCTGGACGGCTACTGAAAATATGTACATTTACAAAACTTGTCCTTCTTCACAGCACCAGAATTCAAGAATTTGCTTTGAATAAATAGAAAAATGATCTCATTTAGCATCATTTACAGATCACATTGTCATGTGCTCTTAAACTCATTTTGCATTATTAGTTATTTACTGTGCTCTCCATAACCTTCCAAGATTCTGCAATCCTCCTTCATTTTTAACTCATTTGGGAGAAATACACACACATGAAATTACATGGCTGAAACAGCATCTATATAAATACAGTTTACTTTTGTCTTCTAATATTAGACCAAACCTCCTTAACACTCAAAGTGACTGGGGCTCTTTCAAAATTTTACTCTGTCTCTCCTTTGAACATACTTATTTTTAATGTGGTGTTAACTGTAAGAAAAGGTCTGTATGTCACATACACTTTTGAGTCCAAACATCAACAGAAGTGCACTAGAGAAAATGAGTAAAATTTACTAATTCTTCTTCATGTCTTATACGTCTGAAATCCTTACAAGCTTCTTACATTGCCACAACTACGTTCATTTGTTTACTTAGGTCTAGGCTTGAGGTTTCCAAACACAAAAATAATTGCTATTTTGTTGTGAATGGAATTTTCTCCTAACCTTTTGTGTTTCTTATTTATCTCATTCAAAAAAGAGAGAAGTAAGGAACCGAATTCCTCAAATTTGCAACTGCTGTGAATCACAGCCTCCAAGTGAACCTGACAAGTGCCGTGAGAACTGAGGCCAAATGCATATGGAATAAAAATTTCATATGCGGCATTATATTTCCCCTTTCTGAGACACAATGGACTTAACAAAACTCCATATTTAAATAATTCCTAATGACATGAACTGTTTTTAATCTGCCAGGAAAAAAAAAAGTCAGTTAATTGCACCTGTAAGAAAAGAGAACATGATTACAGGTAGGTTGCATACTCTGCCATTATCTGCATTCATTTACAGAGCCAGCTTTCTGAACTGAGATTCAATTGCATTTCTCACAAAACCAAAATGTAATTCAGGAAAATAACTTATCACACAGGAATTGCAAATTGATTTGACCTACACTGGCCTTACAAAGTATTATTATTGTTATTAATGTGCATACTTCTTTTCATTAATAAAATCCCACTGAAACCAATAGGATTCTGCACAGAACAACACGCCCTGCATGGGTGGACTCCAAGACATACAGCATTAAAACAGGTATCTTCAACAGATGGAACCTAAGAACCTGCCTTTTTAAAAATTATTTGTAATTTAAGCCATCTCTCTTGACATCTCTTATAGCATGATTTTCAAGAAAAAGATTTTCAACACTTTGTGAAAATTAACAGTTTCCTAGTAACCTCAGAATGATCAGATAAGCCAATATTTTGATAGCTACAATCAAAACCAAAGGCTACATGATTCCACTTTGACATACAATAAATTAATCCAAGCCCTCTTTTTGACACCAAGACATAGTGCTGCACTATAACTTTATTATGAGAATAGATCTGCAGTTTCTTGCATTTGGGGAGATTCTGTTTTCCTGTCTTTTTTCTTCACATTTTCTACAGATTAACCTTTTTAAATGAAAATATTTGATATTACAAGCTCATGTGGAACAAGAAATGATATTTTAGAGAAGATATTAATATATTATACAAAGATGTAAAGACTGTGTCTTTCTTAGTTAGCTCTGGTAATAAACTAACACATGCAGTATCTCAATCTCATTTAATTTCTACTTTAAGATTAATTATTTTCCTGCCAGTATGCTACATTCTGGGCAGTAGCCCAGCTATGGGCGAGTGATGGTAATTGGCTGAGAGCAATTTTTAAATTAAAATAAAATTGTAGTGTGTTTTCAAAGACTTGTAAAATTAGGTCAATGCCAAAGAAAACGGTTTGCTTTGTTAATAACTTTGACAAAGGAATATTAGAGAGAAAGCCTACTTCTGGCTGCCTTGAGAGACTCCTAATGCCTGCCACAGTCACTAGTTTTAGGAAGTACAGTTTTAAGTTTGTTCAGGGGGAGTCCCTGAAAAATGAAGCTCTACACAGCACCATAATACATGACAAGTACAAAATGTATTTGCATATCTGTAATAACATAAATTCTATGAATTATATTTTCTAGGAAGTAACAGAATTACTGTGAAAATCTGCAGAACCTCTTTGGAATGTATCTGAGGTGGAATTTATCCTTTACTATCCTCAAATTGTTTCAACTTACTTCAGATTTATTTTGCATTATTAACTATTATGTGTTTGATTTTTCTGTATTCCTCTGATGACTACTGTTTACTACCGTTACGTGATCCTATTTGCAAGCAGCTATATTCAGTTCTCCATTTATCTGCCCTCTCTTTATATTCATAGAAAGGTACGAGAAAAAAATCCTGAGGCCACAAGGCAAATGCTAATTTCTGGGACGGGGAAGATGCTAACCTAACAAGAACCCTATTGAAAAGTTTTCTGAAAAATTAATTTTCTTGTGAATTCTGTTGCATTAGCCAACTCTGGCAACACACAGCCACCTTAGGCAGATCTAGTGCAATGCTCTGACTGCTGCATGGCGGAGCTGCAGTCAATTTTCTTACAGGTTTGCACCTTTGGCTCATGACTGGAAGGAGCAATGAGATAGCAAGGTTGTGGGTTTCCCTTCCTTCACCCTTCACCAACTGGAACATCTTTTAAAGGTCTTATATTTAAATCTCAAAAGCTCTCACATGAGTATGTTTACCGTTCAACAAAGACACTTCCATGCATTATGAAGAAACATACCCCAAGTTTAATTCTGTATTACTAGCATGCAAAAACGAGACAGATTATATAAGATTTCTTTTACTGACTGAGGTATGTAATTCATTGCCCAATCCAGTGATCAGCTGTGACTAGAAAGTTAGTGTCTCCTAACGTAGAATAAAGGATATTAATAGAAACTTTCTCAGCCCGATCTCAAGTTCAGACCTGCTAAGCATATATTTATTTATTAAAATTTCCCTGGTAATGTAATACACATTACGACTGAACAACTCAATGTCTCTCAAAACCATAGTAAATTACTTTCTGATCTTTCACATATTCAGACACTATACTGAAGTACCCCTCTGAGAAAAGCAAATGACACTTTCAAGGAAAGGAAAAAAAAAACATTCTAATAATTGGTAAAACAAGCATTTCTCCTTCAATGACTGATTTCCTCATGTGGAGTGGCTAAGCACTCAGGTTTGGTATAAATTACTCCTTTGTAGCTTTAGACAACTATTTGCTGGACATTGTCAAATGTCAACATTTTAAAGAAAGATGAACATTTTTCT
This sequence comes from Arenaria interpres, assembly GCA_013399435.1. Lineage (NCBI taxonomy): Eukaryota > Metazoa > Chordata > Aves > Charadriiformes > Scolopacidae > Arenaria > Arenaria interpres. The sequence continues at coordinate 30,062 of VXAK01009725.1, forward strand.
CCTGTAGGATGAGGAAATTGACACCATTTTCAAACTCTACCTTGAAGGTACTCAGCTCTGCTGAGGGTCTCAGGTTGAAATTGCTTTATTTAACAATGCATTTGAAATTAAACTGTCCCCACTGTGGAAAGGAAGGAAGTGTCTATTGGACACATTCATCCCTGTGGCCTTCAGCTCCCAAGAGCTTTAATCCATATTACAAGAGAACACGCATCTACATTTCTGAAAAGCTGGAAATAAAGACTTTCAAAGTTTGAGTGTTTGAAAAGATAAGATAGCATGTACAAGTTTTGCTACCTAAATAAGCTGAATATTTAGAGTCCAGATTAGAATGAACAAAAGACTAGTCAGAGATAATACATTTTCTTTAAAAATAAGGTCACTATTTGGTGTACAGAGGCACCGAATTTTGGTTATAATTTTATGAGGTTTTTTGTAATACTTTACTACCTATTATCTTAATATTTTCCTGTCTAAGCATATATCAGTTATTGCAATCTGTAATTTATGAATAAAGCCCCAAGAAAAAGGTAAATAAGATATTTTCTAATATAGTTCATATTAGAACCACATTAGTTTCCATAATAAATAATTTTCCACATGGTGTATATCAGAAATAAGAGATCTAAACTAGGCACACGGTTGGGTCTGAATCTGAGAATAACTATCGCACAACCATCAATAAAGTGCCCTCTGCTTCACTAAGACTTTGTCACTGTAAATAATCACACAAAGCAAACAGAAGATTTAAATAGCAAGGTAGGTTTTGATGAGTTTTGAGGCTTTTTTTTTTTTTCCCTATGATCAACTCCAAATCTGACTTTAATAAACTTCTAATAAACTTTGAAAACGTAACAACACTTTCATTTCAATATCAGCAATTCTTGCACAGGAATTACATGACATATAATGATGTTTTTAACAGTGGGATGATTAAACAAGTCAGACTGCAATGACATGTTAATTCATATAATACATAATTCCCGAAAGGAAAGGAAAGATTTCTACACTGACCATAGTCTGTGTTTTCCGGCTCCCAACAATTTGATGGCCAAAAATAGGGTGTCTATAGACAAAACAAAAAAAGTAGGGAACTCAAGTTAGACAATGCAAGCATTATACAGTCCTTGGATTGATACTGGTTTTCAGAGTCAATTCACATTTTTGGTAGATCTATTATATTGTTAACTTGACAATTTTGAAATAGGCATCAAACCAGAAAATTGCTTTTGTGTGCTTGTTTATTGCACTAGTGTCAGAATAGCATTGAAAAAGAAGAACAAAGTCTTCTTTTTATGCTTAAAGTTACGGGAACAAAAACCACAAGGTTAGGTAATGAGGTTGTCTTTCTCATCTTCCCTAGCAGCATACCTCTCACTTGTCCTGAAGAATCTGTTTTAGAAGGTGAAAAGAGAGAAAATACTTTGGGGTGCATTCAGTTCTTGATTCTGGAGAGTGACTAGTATATTTCATTAGTATATATTTCATTAGTATATATTAATATTCAATACTCTTTTCCTAGGAGTTATTTGTTTAAAAATGTCACTAAACACAACCTGTTTTCACAAAGTTATCAGAGCTCTTTTCATTTGTGGAAGTCTATTTATTTTCTCATAATTTACCAATTGTGATTTAAAATGTGATTTTTTTAATGGAAAGCCAATAAAAGTATCAATAACTAGTTCAATACTATGCTTATTAAAACTGTGCTGAGTGTATTGTTAAAATAATTCACTTCTACCAAATAAAGAATATAAGACCACAGAGGCATTTTTCATACAAATAACAATTTTTAAAATGGTAATTTTTTGTTAAAATGCAAATTATTATAGTATTTTATACATAACACATTTACATAGATATAAATACACACATATAAAGAGAATTATATATTATTTGGATATATATTAAGTTGAATCAACCTTACTAAATATGTGGACTGGTCCGAGTGGTATTTCAAAACATAAGTGCTTCCTTAGGAAAAACTTCTGCTCTACTCTCTCTTTCTTATTGTTTTTTCTCAAAGATCTTCCAGCTGCAAAAATGGAAACCCCTCTTGCTGCCCACTTCCCTCAAAATTGTTTTAATGTTAATCTGGACACCAACAGGGTTGAAGGGTGACAGATTCACACCTACTGTCAGGTTAAATATGTATTGTGAAAAATCTCTATTGTAACAATGACCTATCAACTTTAATAGGAGCAATTTAGAACATGTTATTTATCAAGCAACAGCAATGAGTTAAAAAGGAACTATCACAGGCTAACTTCAAAGTCTGAGACAAGTTTCTTGTAAGCTGCTTTGTGCTCTGTAATGGAGCAGCAGTAAGTCATTCTCTTATCAACTATTCCTTCACAGTGCCGCTGAAATCAGTGACCAGTATAAGCACAAATGAAAAGAAGAGGAACCCCTAAACAATGAATGGCAGCACCCAGTGAATCCTGGAGAAGCAAAAAGCTATAAAACAACATCAATCATATAAAGCATAGAGTCACCATCATTGAAATATACAGTTTTCAAACCTGGGGAAGGTGAACAGTACTTCCTCAGAGGCATGAAGTTTAACTCAGGAGAGGCCCAAGAAGAAAAGCACAACTACATCATTTTCCTGCTAACAGAAACTTTAATCTCTATTTGGAGTTTCAAGCTGAAGTTCTGGAAAAAGGATGCAGTGAGGGTTACTAAATACATAGAAACCATGTATGCCCAGGCAGCTCCTGAGCTGAAACTGGCTGGGGTTCAGATTTTATTTAGGGAGGAGTAGCAGTTAAGTCTGCTGATTTTCAGCCAGTCTCATGAGGTTTTGAGAAACTCCCAAAATTGCTTTTGGAATTCATTTAACACCAGGCTATGAGGAAATACTATATATTCATTACTATATATTTATGATGTAAGAGGAATCTGCTGTTTAAATGTAAATTAAAAGCTATCCCTGGCCAGCAAGAATACTGCAAGAAATAGTTCTGAGAGGCTCTCAGAGATATTATATCAATCAAGGATATATCTGATATTACTATCTTCAGTATTTAGTTAAAATAACACACAAAACTTTTATTGGGACTTGCACATTGGTGGTAGAGGGAGTGTGGGTGCTAAAGAGATTATGGGAAAGGGGGTAGGATCTTCAATATTGCGAAATGTCACTTTAGCTCACTAGGAGGCAGAGGTGGCCAAGGCTTTTCTGAAGGATGAAAAGGTGTGTCCCAATGGCAGGACCTGCTTCTAATACAGGGACTCAGTTGAGATCCATGCTGAGAAGTGTGAAAATGCACCGATGATATTTTTTTCTTTCTGAAGCTGGATGAAACTTTCAAGGGAACATATAAAATAGATTTCGTTCCATTAGAGAATACCTGACCAAAACTTTGCAGGTGTGCAGTACTTGAAGTGAAAGTGACTAGAGGACGAGACTGGTGATCTGCAAAGATGAGCACAGCAGTACGAGGGCCAGAAGGGTCAGAGTACAGGCAGAGGAGGTCTCTCAGGAAAGTAAACAGAGTGACAAAGAGAAGGAAGGGAGATGGCAGTTATTGAAAGAGACCATACAAAATGTCCAAGTACCTTTAGAGAGAGTGTAGTGACAGGCCACTGTAACCACACTGCAAATCTCCAATCAACTAAACATGAAAAAGAGATCATGGGAAAAGCATAAATTAACATGTATGCTACTAAGGATGAGTCTAAGCCTTCCTGCATCACCATCCCTCTGGAGATAAAAGCAGAAAAGTTAAAACAGAATATAAGTTTTAATTAGCAAAGCACATGGTAAGTCATAATAACAGGTTTCAATAATGTGTTATAAGGTAAGCCAAAAAGAAATGTTAGTTAAAGGCAAACATTTTAATAGGAGAAAAGGGTTCAAATAACAGTTAGTACATGTAAGTACAGAAGATTATTAATGCCCTCCTTGTTTCAGTGTCCAGAAGGATGGATGCTGTGGTCAGATGAAGGTCTTTCTGCCCAGGGAATGACACACAGGAACGAGCTCTCCCTTGCTGATGCTCTGAACTGGGGAGATACGAGCTGCCTCTGAACTGGAAGCCGTGACTCAGCCTGCACAGTGCTCGGATGCAGTTAATGGGACCTGCTGAGAAGCACAGCTCCTCAGCTCAAGGGCTGCAACGTGGCTGGAGCTGGCCTCCAGCCAGCTGGCTCCCGGTGGGAACAAAGTTCAAGTCAGCCTGCAATCAACTCTGCGAACATGCCCAAAATTAATTTTGACATGAAGATAAGACTACAGGGCAAAGTACAGGGTGGGAAAAAAAACACAAAAAAAACCCCAAAAAAACCAAACCCAAAGAAACAGGAAAATAAATATTTATATGAGGTCAGACAGTTCAGGTTAGAGGCCTGATGAAATTCAGCTCAGAACACTTAAGGAATTACTGTGTCTTCATGTGGGTAAACTGTGTTCATTTGCGGAAAACAAAGAAGCTTCACCAAACTAAAGAATGGCTTCTGGTTCCCCAGCACTGCAAGTTTTATGCATGTGTAAATATTATGATGAAATTTTTACTCTGGTACTTCTCCTTCTCCTCTGTCTCTAAGATCCTATACTATCTAGTATCTAATTGGCAAGGGTTGTCAAAAGTATTGGATTATCTGCATGATGTCTAAGGAGGTGTAAGTTACCCGAAAAGCAAGTAATACATGGAAAAAATATTCATTCAAGTAACCTTTGAAACATGAGCAGTAATTTAAAAAAAAAAAGATCTAGTGTCTAGATTGAACAATTGTAATACGCTACCCATTTTGAATGTTTAAAAGTTAAATCTTACTAAATTTGTTTCTTTTTAGAAAAGCATATTAGTTCACTAAAGTGTAAAGCCCCTACTAGATGAGAAATAATCAGTAGATTTGGCCAAGGCAAAGTCCTACACTACTTTCTTACCAGTAAGTAAAGAATTACAGTACCACCATAAGATATGTGCTCAAAAGCTGATAAAGTTGTATTCAAAGAGTAGACAACTATTGAACTATTGTTCAATTTCAAAGCAGGAAATGGCATTGGTGGGTGCAGAGACAAGGAAAATTCTCCTAAAACCAAGCACAAAAAATAGTGGTAAGGGACAGAAAGAAAGTCCAAAAAGTCAAGAAGAATCTTTACAAAAACCTAGACACTGAAAATGAAACATGATAAGAAAATCAGTTTCTGATTAAAGGATTTTTGCAATGCTGTGATTGTATGGAAAAATTCCATCCACAATAAACTTGTCTGTACTTAAAATGACTGATGTTTTCCCAAAGGTGCATTCCACATTTTCTTGCCTAATTGCTTGGTATTAACAGTCATAAAGTTCTGGTCTTAATCTACCTCACCATGTGTTATGCACACTGGATAAACTGAAACGCCCCTTGATAAATTGTAGCAACAAATCTCAGGCAACATCACTCCTGGCTGAGAAAAGACCCAGGGAGAAACTTCATCACAAGGCTCCTACAATAATACAATAATTTAATTACTAGAAAGATGCATTAGCATTTTGGGAAAATGTGTATCAAGTCCCTCTATTCAGGCTGGCCACTGAATGCATCCTGCCTGTCTCCAATCTTCAGAGGCATGCTCTGAATGCAGCCCCACCAACCCCAGCTGCAGTCCTCCTCAGCCCACGGGCTCCTACCTGCTTAGAGATTTACCCTCCCAACCTCTGCAGTCAGAAAAGTTAACATATAGCTTGCACAAGGTCTCAGACAGAAATCCTTGGAATTTTTGACTCCAAAAACCCGATTTTCCTACAAATGGAGTCTGAAGTTTACTTTGTCCCTTAGATGTTACAGACCTCAAATAGTTTCATCACATAACACGTGACTGTAATGTATGCGCTGAGTTTACATCTTTCCACTTCTGTTACAAAAGTCCCCACACAATTTCACAGTCCAGATTTTTAACAACCCCTTAGAGGAATTTGCTAGAAAGATTATCCATGAAGACTGAAGAAAGATAATTTGCCTTGTTCAATAAGGAAAGATTAGGAAGTAAGAAGAATCCAACAATATCCCTAGTCCCAGGGAATAAGGTCAGCAATAAGAACAGTGCAAAGGAGAAATGTGCCTGCTCTCATCTGATCTATTAAAAACCCCCCACAGCATGCAAAGAGGTTCTGCCCACATAAATGACCTTCTTTCTCTATATCTGTACTATGCAAACAAAGCTTGGTTTAACTATTTCTTGCAATTCACATAGCCTAAGTACATTGTAGAAGAATTATAATATCTCTTACAATATCATTTGAGGGGGATTTATCATTTATCATTTGTGCTATAGGAATCTATAGCACAAACATTATCGAACCTATATGCTTTGTTTCTTGATCTGGAAACCACACATAAGTGAATATTTTCCCCAGGAGAGTTATGGACGTGGTATAACATGTTTTACCTCAATACTACCATTTTCAAAGAAAAGATTATGAAATATCAAGGGTTGGTTTTGTGAAGTGCATAAAACCTGAAGGAATTACCACACTTAAGAATTTTACTTTTCCTCAGAAGAAAAAGTAGTTCACCATGGACAAGTATTAAACAGAGAACATTTGTCATTTTGCCATTGCAACCCACTTATAGCCGGAAGGGAGGTGGGTGGTAGAACGGTTTGGGGAAAGTAAAGTACTGTTTATCAGCCCAGGCAGAAATAATGTTGCCAGATTTTATCAGTACGCTTTTAGGCACTTTGTTTAATTGTGTCTGTAATTTGAATAAACAGCCAGCACAAGTCAGCAGCTAGAGAAATAAGGCTTACCTAGCACTTCACATGTGATCGTAGAGCCATTTAAGCATTCAGAACAAAACAGGATGTTACAAGAATCTTTATGCCATAGATGGAAAACACATACAGATGCATACTGTTTCTCTCGCACTGTTTGCTAATATCATTAGGCAAACCTAATCACAGAAATCCATAATCCTTTTGTTAATAAAGTCATATGAAAAAAATGCTGTAATATAGCACATAGTCTGCACTTAACAAATTGGCAGCAGCCGCTGCTATGCATCGTGAGCAATCCTGTGATAAAACAAATAGATCTGCTTTGGCCTTACCATAAAATCAATCAATAATAATATCTGAGCTAATGAAACAGCCACTTGTAAAAATCAGTGTTGCCCATCAGCTTTTATAAAAAGGTGATTAATTTCTATGTATTAAAATGTATTACTAAGGAGGGAAATCAGTAAGCATCTTTCAGCTACCCCTTGTTAATAGTAATAAGAGAAGAATTGTTGTTTCTGAAGCTGCTCCGCTCCATGAAATATTTTTAAATCTACTTATTGGAATGGGAAAGGAATATTCAAATCACTCATAAACCTTCCGTTGCATGTTACTGCTATTCTTCTCACAGGCAGCAGGGTGTCTTTATAAACGGCAGAAGTCAAGTCTTCACTAAAAAATAGTTATACACAATCTCAAACAGCTTGTATGATGGATGGCAGAATTCATAGGCATTCAGTTTTACATTCACTGCAGTTGACTCACATGATCTCCTGGTAAAGGAAAAGGGTAAGATCGCTGGTCTAGCACTGTCAAGCCCATAGAGGAAAGCTGCCAGCAAGTAGTGCTCCACCATGCTCAGAATTATTAAAAAAAAACATTAAGAAGTTGGAAACAATAAATATTTTGACTCCATGACTCCTCTTTTCTAACCTGGAAAGGGGATGAGCGCAGAAAGCATTGGGAGGGAGTGTGTCTGAGTAGGGAGAAAAAAAAAGAAAAAAGGGCACTGATATGGCCTTCAGAAAGACACATAGATTTGAAATTATTTTTCCCTCTTTGAAACCTAAAAAGAACTTGTATATGACGATCCTGAGCTGAAGAGACCTCCAATTGCCAATGAAAATCTGCCAAATGCTGGATAAGATAACCTGCTTCTTTTTTATCTGGTTTCCAGTAAAATCCTTCCCTCAAAGCATGGTAGATGATGCAGTAGGCTGTGGACAGTGGCTGGGGAGCTGTGATGTTCACTGCCTCAATATTCAGAATGTCCAGAGGCTGGCCCAGGACTGAGCCAAATGGTAACTACTTGAGCAGGGCTGACTTACAGATATGAGGGAAGCAATGTAATTCCACCTGAGACACAATGATCCAGGACAATTGACACCACACTATTTTCCAGCAAAGATATTCCAAGATCCTTACAGTGATTGCTATATATTTTTATCCCAATTTAGGCCTGGTGAAACAAGGCCAGAGAGGTTAAATGTGTTTATTGAGAAAGTGGTAGAACAGGAGAAGGCATCACAGGTGAAATCTTCATCTTGCCAAAATCCATGAGTAATCCTATTGTCTTCACCAGACTCACACTTTCACAAGAAACTTTTCCCATTTTCACACTTTTCCTCAGCTATTTATGCCTTCCATCTTAAAAGTTACAAAACATCAGCATAACCAAAACTTCACTTCTGAAAATTAATTTACGTTAAATCACAAATTAATCTTGTCAAAAATCAGAGTGTGATTATCACTAGCTTCAAGTATCCTAGGAGTTTGTTTAAAGACAAGAGATACTGGGGAGCATTATTTTTCACTACCAACATTGAGACACTTCGTTTGCACATGTAACTTGTAGAAGAAATCTTTCCCTGGAAGTCTATTATAGAAGTTCAGCTGCTGAGAGGGTGAGTTGGGCCTTCCTCACTAGGACAGACAAATTATCACTTCTGTGGACACACACGAAAAGTTTCAGTGAGCAATATCTGGCCCCAGGAAGATCTGCCTTCTAAGGTGCACTTCACTTTTCTTATATGGGCCCCTCATACCTATTTTCTCTCAGGTAGAGGAGGGTGGTTAGCAGCTATTCAGCTCCTTGTTGGGTTCCAGCCTTATATTACTATTAAACGGTAATGAAACTGGTCAGGATGGTTCAGAAAGCACCACTATCCCTTAATTTTCTGCTTTGTCTTGTTGAGACTATTAAGAAGTTTTCTCTCTCCAAGAAAGGCAATTAATATTTAGATCCATCCTCTTTGAATTAAATTGTTATCACAGAAACTAACCTAATCACATCTGAGTAGGTCAAAGAAAGATCCAGAATGATTTTTTTATTTCTAGAGCCACCTTATTTTAAAAAGCAGACACAACTACAATTTTGCAGCCCTCCTGATGAATAGAGTAATAACTGAAAAAGGATTAATTTTGCCTCTAAAAGGGCATTTACACAAATGAAACACAATCTTCACTGCTTCTAGCTATTTCTTTACAACAGAAGGTTGTTTAAAACAAACTGGAAATAATTCTACTGTCAGGAGAGAATGCGTCACCCTTTGGAAAACAACAAATGAAGTGCATGGAGAACATTACTGTAGCTAGCCTGGTTTTGGTAGGTCAGGTTTTTGTATTGCAAACAGAGATTTCTCTGCAGGGATGGCTTCTGAACTTTTTAGTGCTGGCAGGTGCACGGTTTTCTCTTTCTATGAAAATATCCAGAAATTTGTGAATCCTGTCCAATACTCAGGGGGTACCTGAACAACTATTCTAGTGCAAAATTCACATTTTCACAGTCAAACTTTCCTCCTCTTGAGTATTTTGTCTTCATCTTTCAATTTAACAGCTTCAGTAACAGATTTCATATTAGCCTTATTATAGTGGGGAATGTGGGATTGTAATGACATAAATTCTGCTGATACAACTCTAGTTAGCAGCATGACACCACTATGAATTTTTTCTCATGCTATACATTAACAGCTAAAATTGTATTGTTCTAACATCGTTAGCACAGGAATAGCAATACAAAAGGTACCACAGAGCAGCAACCAACCAAAATACTGCAGATATATACTGAGCAATGCTTGAGAAAATTCTCTTCTTTCATATGCATATGTCAAATAGGTGTCAAATCCTTAACTTTTGTAAATCAACTGATACCATTTTACAGTCTAACCCTCACTGAAGCTTCATGTGCAAACATGTAGGGTCTAGACCTCTCTGAGAAAAGCCCGTGGCAGGGTAGCTGCAGTACTCTCAGTTGTTCACTGTGCAGCTAATTCTAATCTATACTTTCCTTCAGTTGAATTATCTTGCTAGCAGAGGTGCTCATTTCCCATGTTTGACATAGCAGCAGACCAGCAGCTGTGCAGAATTCAATAACCCAGCACTCCTATAAATAAGTCCTATTCTCTGCAAAATTAAATTCTTGAATATTTTGTCTCTCTGGATGCTACCTATGGCAGAGACAAGCCAAGAACTGGAGCCTCAACCACTCCATTATTTCTTTCCACTTCTCACCTCATAACAACATCAGTGCCTTTCCCTCAGCAGTAACCTCCTAATTCTCTTTCTTGCCAGACTGTGCTGCTCATATTTAATCATATTCATCCAAAGATTTTGGTTTAGAGAAAATACTACGAATGTTTCTCTTCGCTTAGGTGGGTCTGTAGAACTCAAGCAAAAATATTGATGAAAGTATTGTACAGCAATTAATCTAATACAACGTTTGGGACTATGATTGGTCTCCTATATACGACAGTTTTCTTCTGTATTTTAAAGACCATATCGTGGTTTTGGCTAGATGGGCCAATGACGGACAACAGATGCTCTGCCCCACCTCTCGCTCTGCGGAGAGGAAGGAGAGAGATAAAGAGATTGATGAGTTTAGAAGGAACTAAACTACTCTAATGAAATATTAAAATACAAAGAAAATAATGAAATAGATACAATATATACAAGCAGTATCAAGCGCCCAGGATGATGTTACCGGCAGGCACTGGGGAAGTACCAGACTGATGGTAACTGGATTCCAGATCCGGAGTCAGGAACACATGGATCAGAATCAAAGGCAGATGAACAGACAGGGACCTCTTCAGATGTAAGCCACTGAAGAAGGAGGGCTGACCCTTTGATCCCTCAGCTTTTATACTGAGCATGGGGCAGATGGGATGGAATGCCCCTATTGGTCAGTTTTGGGTCACCTGTCCTTTTCACTCCTCGTGTCCTGCAGGTGGGACCCCTCTATGCTTTTCTGTTTCCGACCCTCCAATGGGGCAAATAACCAAGTTAGCTGACCTTGGCTGTTATAGAAATAAGTATAAGCAAGAGCCTCTCTGCACACCATTCCTTGGCATTAACTATAAGGATAGGTCTTATTGTCACTCTTACTACGAACAGTTTTCTGCACAATATGCTGTTAATTTCAGAGAGTTAGAAGAGGCTTAGCTAAGAAGTAAAATTACTGAACAGAAACTTGGTTCTATTCTACCTCAAACCAGGACAGACCACAATCTCAGTTTTACTTTATTCTTCATGGCTTCTTTTTAAAAAAATGTTTAAGACAAAGACAATAGATTTTGTGCTACCACATATTTTTCTGTGAGTATCTAACACAGAACTAACAGAGCAGGATTACCAAACTATGGTATTCAAATAATCAATTTCATAGTGAGATCAATGTAGCAATATGTCTGCATTTGTTTGAAGAATACACTCTACTTCAATACTACTCTGTTACCAATAAGGAAAGCCTCACATAAGAAAGAATTTAAATATTACCCTCCATTTTTTATCAGATTTCTACTATAGGCTTAATAAGAAAAATACCTCCCCCTTTCCAAATTAACACTGTTAGGAATAAGAGTCAATAAGATAATTTCATTTCATTTACTGTTATTTCCAAATATTAGATTAACTTATTTAATGAGACATACTTCCACACTTCACGTTATCACAGTTTTCCCAGGGATCAAAATGGGCACTATCATTTTAACACTTTACTGACTTAATTTCTAAATAAAGTATTTCTATCCTTTTTTACTTCAAGGGGAATTGCCACCATTTACTAGGTTACATAAGAGACAAAGTATGGTTAAAATTTGCTGTGAATCTTTATGTAAGCTGTAATATAACCCTCCATTTGCACAAGTCAAGAACATATTGAAAACATTTACCTGGAATCGATAAAAGGTGCCATCATCCTTTAGTGTTAGAACATGGTCTGAGATTGGAAAGAAATAGCCATGGGCTGCCATCAATGTCCCCAAATGTAGAGCTTCCACTGTTTGAAGAACAAAAGAAAGATAAATTTAAAAAATTAAATACCTTCTTTTCATCAGTTTAGTTTTTTTGTTCAGATTCACTGTAACTCCTGCAGATAGCCACTTGACTCTCAGTCAAGGTCCTGCCATCACGAAAGTGCTGTATTTTTCTATGTAACATAATGATGCAACCAAAAAAACCCCTCTACACTCCTTAACTATTAGGTGTCCCATTTGTAGCTGCAGTTCCACTACTTACATCAGCATTAGCAGGTAGCAGCCACAATCTCCACTCACTTGTTTTGAAGCTGAAAACAGCTATGATTTTGACCCTAATGGTGCAGCCTGCTTTTCCTCTTCAGAACAGTTTCAGATTACATGATGTTAAAATAGTTGATTACAATTGCATGACAACCTCCTCACTAGCTTTATCCAAACTACAGTAAAGGATAGAGATTTCCTTAAAAGTTTCTCATTACTGGAAAAATAACAAAGGATCACAGAATCACAGACTGGTTGAGGTTGGAAGGGACCTCTGGAAGTTTTCTGACCCAACCCCCATGCTCATACAGCCAGTCGCCTAGGACCATATCCAGATGACTTTTGAATTATCTCCAATGTTTGACCTTACGGTTGACCCTACTTTGAGCAGGGGGTTGGATTGGAGTCCTCCTGAGGTCCCTCTCAACCTGAGTGTCAACTCTGTGACTCTAAGTGAGCAGAAAGGAGCAGAAAACAGTGATGGAGACAACTGGAGAAGAAATTATTTGAAAGTTCCTGCCAGAACAGCCTATAGTCCTGGCAAGGAGTAAGAGCTTATATTTCTCTCACTGACCACGGAGTCATATATGCAAGTATATAGTCATTACTAGTTCTACATGCAAAAAATGGAAATAATGACTTGGCCTTCTCTGGGTTACTTAAAATCTGAATTATTCCCAATATTTCTTTTTCAGTTATGTATGGAGATTAAGGTGGTTTTATGCTCACCTCAAACAACCTTATTCAGCTAGGATGAATCTACACTAATTCAGTGTTAAGGTATCAGAGAGATACCTTAGCCATTAAGAGTTAATAAGGACACATAAACTTGTCACATTGCTTTTTTTTCCTTCAGCTAATAGACAATTAATTTTCATTTTTTTTATGGCTATCAATCCAGAAATGTATTCCAGCATTGCATAAATATAAATGCACAAATATACCTTTTAATAACAAACGAAGATCCACTCACTGTAGCTCACACTTGGGAATGTGAGCAGTATCTGATTTATTAAAAGAAAAAAAAGGAAAAAAATGTGTTTTGTGTCATACTAAAGACATTCACTTGAAAGTCTAACATCTCCTTGGTATAATCTGACAATGGGGCAACTGCATAATCAAAGCATTATCAATAATCTTTGCAGTGAGACTGAATAACCTATAAATCAAATACGGCTTGAACAGGTGAAGAACGTCCACAAAATTGTAACCAGTTAATAACGTCCACAAAAATGTAAGCCTGCCTCACACCAGACTGATAGGGGACTTACGCTGCTGCTCTCTGCACAGCAGCAGTAGAACTTCTGGACAGAAAGAAAACTCAGCTCTCAGGAGGTTTCTAATGTCCAAGTAAGAAGCTGTCCAGTATTACAGACACAAAAAAAGCAACACTTTGATATACATCTCAGTTTGCTAAAATCAGACTGAAAAATAGATACTGTAAGAAGTCAATGAAGTAGAACAGTAGGATTTAGGAAACAAAACCGTGAGCTTGAAAAGGAAAATGTAGCAAGCAGCAGACTAGTCCTACATGCCTAAATGCCGAGAAGTCCAGTTCAGACACCTTCTGAATTCCCTACATATTCCTGCATGTGAAGTTAGGAGATTTTTACTTAAATAAGCACCTTTCACCTGGAAGAACAGCAAATGCAGATTAGGAACATCAAAAACTTCTATGAAGTGCATTAGTTACAAAAAAAAAAAAAAAAGAAGTCTGAAAAAATACTTTTAAATATAAAGGTTCCTAGACAGAAAGAGTGATGTTTATATGTATTCAGAATACAAATTCTAAAAAATGGAGGAATATAGACTAAAAGCAATAAAATACTGATTTTTTTTAGATGGCAAGTATACACAGACACCCACAGAAAAGCAATATCTACACAACTATTATTTCGCAATCTTCAGCCACTGTGTGTAGGAATATGCAACGTAAACTACATTCTCAGTTACACCCAGATAGCCTCACTGAGAAGACATAATTTAAATCGCAATCAACTGATATACAATGAATAAAAACTGCAGCCAGAGACATCACGCAAATAATCTGCAGGACACAAAGCTCATGGAGGTGTAACTGGTAGAACAAAGTAGACTTCAGGTTCCTCTGTTCTTGATTGCTTGTTCTGGAGACATCAATTATCTGAACCGAGGTTGCAGGAATACTTTCTAGCAGTGATATTGCTGAAAAGTAGAACAGCTTATTCCCGAAACAAATTTACTCAAACCACTGTTTTAATTTTTCATAGCTAAAAAAAGGACAGCATGCTGCAGGAGTTGCAGTTTATAACAGCTAATGGAAAAGAAACAATGACAAAATGTCAAAAGGTGAATGACAAAAATATGTCTTTATGAGCCTTGTGCGTTTCAACTGGATACGAAATATTTTCTATAAATTCAAAATATTGCTGTGGGTGTAGTTTTGATTCTTAATGTGTATGCTATTGCTGGGCTAAAAGCTCAGAAAAAGCTCAAACTTCCATGGTTCACTCTGCTGTTGAACTTTAGTTAGCTGAGTAGGTGTAAGTGAACAACACATGTATATAGGCTGATTAGCAATCATTTTTGTGAGAAGTAATATTGCCCAGCCATCTGCTGTACTAATATAAGGACAGTGACCTTGATGGATTAAATGCTCGTCACATTTAATATACTTTGCTATACGAAAGAGTAAGACATTTTCAATGCTTTGGGACATTGAAGACCTGACGAAATCTACAGAATAAAAAAATCTACTCTGGGTGTTGAGTTTTCATTTCATTTTCTTTTTAAACATAGTGCAGTGCTGTAACAGCTATTGTATGGATTGATGTTAGTTTGTTCATCTTAAATTGCAGGGTAGGGTAGTAGTAGTGGAGCAAGTTGCTTCTTATGGTAACATCCCCAGGAGAGGACTAAAAAGGATGGATGTTCCTAGTTTTCCTTTGGAATAAACATGTTTCTGTGCTTTTAAACCCCTTTAAAGGATAAGTTTCCAGTGATTAGTGTGGATTTCTCATTTTTTTATCCATCTCAGGGCTTCAGGTGATGTGGTCTCTATATCTATCTTTGCTCTGAATTCCATAAGCACTTTATAGTGTCATATCATTATAGTTAGTCTCACAACATCTGAGGTGGCTTACAGTAATCTCTGAGGGACCGAGGACAGGAAAGCAGGGTGTTTCCCAATCATGCTCCACTATAAAATGGCATTTTTCCGAGTCTGTTTTACATTCTTCTGTGCAGCTCAGTCCTAAAGATAGATTTCCTACAAGAGACGCAGTTTGGGGTATTTTGTGTCCTTAAGATTGCTATATGATGTAAGTGACAGTGAAAAGCCCAAACTTGTAAGTTTTTCATACACTTTTTGATACAAAAATGTCAAACAAATGAAAACCTCCCTTTCCATCAAACAATAAAGTGTTTGTTATTCTGGGTTATTTTTCTAATTTAAAACGCATCGCAGTACTGAAGTGCATTGCTAAGCCACACGGCTCCCTGGAAAAAGAATAAATGAGTCAGAATTTCACAAGCACACATTCTTTTTAAGTGTCGAATGCCAAGACATTATCACTTACTCTCACCTCACTCCTGCTGTCATTTCATTGCCAGTGTGAACACAAGCTGCAAAGGATTAGCTTTAAGTTAAAGTAATAAAATTCAACCTGCTTCTCAAGCTCACACAAAGCGTAGGAGATAGTCACTCTCTGGGCCTGACTGTGGCATTTAAAGAGGGGAAAATAAAACAGCTAGAAAAGTTCTTGAACACCCACATCACTACGAACCTCTTCTTTTGTCCCATCTGAAGGATGGAATTTGCAAAGGGAGCAGCACTCAGTGAGAGTCATTTCAGGGAGGGCAAAAAAGTTGGTAAAGGAAGAGGCACTATTTACCCAAACACAGTTAAAATGAGAGTCATGCTTGATTCCAAGATATTCATCACAAACTGAGTTATCTGTCACCATAGCAGCTTACATAAATAGGTATGACTTTGCTTCTCCTGTGCTAGACAGTGACTGCTGATGCCACCAGTAGGCCAGAGGCAATGCTAGGAATATCACCCAGCAGGTAAGGGGGAAAACCGATCAGAGACGTGACATGGATCCTCATCTACCCAAGGAATGGTAATGTCCACCCTTACACTCTGAGCTGATCTATAACATAGGCTGTCACTTACACACATATTCCAAGTCTAGAGACAATGATGTATATCTGAAACATCAACTACTTTGATCACAAAAACATCCAGCGAACCAGGGACCCTGGTCTTGCCTTATGTGCTCACAGGATGTGGGTGAATTAGGACTGAGCTAAATGCCTAACATAACCCTTGAAAGATTTTATCCAGACAAGTTCAACGTAAGTCATACCACCATGAAAGACTGAATGAAAGAGGAAGCTGACCTATAGTTTCTTGAAAGAAGCCAAAAAAAAAAAAAACAAAGCAAACGACCCTTCTTTGCTCACAGGAGAAGAAAAAAAAAAAGATAAAACAAAAGAAAACAAAAAAGAAGAAAGGAGTTATCAAAAGGAATTAAAAATGAAGTCAGTCCTTGAAAGAGAAGTTGCATTGAACTGTTAGCAATACACAGACCTTCCTCTTGAAAATTTTTGAAGTATTGTCCATTAAATTTTTAATATGATTGTTTCCCACTGGATTTCAGCTGAATCACACACTAGATGTTGCTACTTTCTACTGAAGCTTGGGTTTTATTCTCTTAATAAAACTGTATCTTGAAAGGCAGACCCCTGAGACCTCAAAATGTATTACTTCAGGTGAGCACCATTGCTTTCATGTTGACAAAAAAATAAGAAAAAAAAAGGGAGCTGCAGCTAGGTCTCATGAGACAGACAAATGGGGAGTGAGGTGCTGGCATTGAGCACTGCTATAACTTCACCTCTGAAATATTTGCTTAGTGTGTGTGTTTGGTATACTGGAAATGTGCAGCATCGGGTAGACTTAACTACCAGGGAAAACAGAACACCGCAAAGTTTGGTCAATACATAACAAGTTCATTCAGCGTGTGGTGATAAAAAGAGGCCTGAATGTATTTCAAATTGCCTTTAGTTTCCCTGTCATCTCTCTTTTCAATTTTTTTAATGGCCTACAAATATCACACCAGCAATCCCATGGGGGAATTTAGCTCTGTACCCACCAACCCAAGGCAGCATTTATAAAATATTTCTTCTAATTTCACAAGTACTACTCTTTATTTTTTCTATTTTCAATTTTGCAGAAATTGCAGACGCTTTGCTATTTTATTACTGATATCTCTTCTCTCTTTAAATTGAAATGACAGAAGGATGAAATCCAGAGTCCTTTGAGTATGGGTTTCCTGTTTTTCCCACTGGCACTTCCTCTCAAAAGGCAATTTTTTAGTTTGAGCTTTGATTTCCATGCTTCTTCAGGGCAAAACACAGAAAATCAAAACCTGTGTGTCTTGTTTCCCCTAATGACAGTCTGAACTTCTCTTCACAAGATATTTCCTAACACTTCACTCATTCCTCCCTCCAGTATCAAATTCTGTGCTAATATATACAGTCATATGTGCCCCCTTTTGAGCAAACCTGCTAAAGACAAAATTTAAAAATATTTACAAAAAACCCCACTACTGCAAATACCACACTTCTGAATAGTGTCTCAGATCAAATCTTATTCCACAATTTCAAGCATCTGTAGAAGACCCAAAATATTGAACAAAGACTACTTCTACTCAATAGTAGAAATATTATGCTGTCATTTCATGTTTTCTTGTCTACTGCTTGCCAGTTGCTGTTAGTACATGAGATCTTCCTACTTTCTTCTCCTCCAGTGAAGAGGGGGGAAGTTCTGAAGATGTGTGATCAAATAGTTCAGCTGCAAACATTTGGTGGAGAACTATGTGATACCTTCTCCACAGCACATGACACCCAAGAACTTGTACAAGCAAGTGTCAGCCAGGAAACGTATGTTACACCAAGGTTCCCTCAGGCACCTTCCCTGGCCACAGCACAGTGTCACTGCTTCTCCCTTTCCTTGTCACACTCCAGGCAAGGCACAGCTAGCCACCTGCTAGCTCCCCTCTCAGGCAGCTGTGTCTGCACATCACAGGCACAGCAGCACTTACAAGAGCATCCTCTGAGGCTCTGCCACAGCCAGGTGTATGACCAGGATGCGGTTTCAAAGGAGGAGACCCTTTGTTTAAGGCTTGGCAGATCCAGGGCATGTGAATAACTGGTGTGGTTGATGCACCTCTTGGATTTGTGGCCAGCAAACAGCAAGAGTGGGCACAGGCTTTTTCAGTGCACAAAATATTTGCTCCTGAAGGAACTACAGAAGATACATGTTGTTGAATCAGAGGGATGTCAGCTGATGTGGAGTTTCTGCAGTTGGGTGAGGGTAAGCAATAGGTAGCATCAGACTCCTGCTATGATTACCACTGGTTAAGATGAATCATGACACTTTTTCTGTTTCTGAGTCTGTTTTGATATCAATTGCTACTACATCAACCATTAATTTTGTATCATTTTCATGCATTGCTATCATAATCACAGAACACCCACTTATGACCAGGCAGTTCAGATAGTACAAAGAACATACAGCAGCAGCAGCAGCAAGAAAAATAGCTGTCTCTTTCACTGCACTCAATATGGTAAAGGTAAATACAATTCTCTTTATAACAATTTTCATACCTCCAGCAAACTGAGAGCATAAAATGCTGAAAATAATGCATTTCTTTCAACTGGAAGAATGGTGTAAGAATGGTGTGCTTTTAAAGTCCAGCAGGAGTTAAAAGCTTTATAAATAAATTGGTGTCATTGAGACACACATCAGGGAAAAATACCATCAAAGCTCAGGCAAGGTAACAACAAAGATTGTGGAGGCAGCTTTCCAGAGAATAGCACGCGAATACAACTCTCCATGTGATCAGATACAGTTATCTGAGATTCATACATACAAAAACCAAGGCAGTTATTACAAACAGGATCACTTTTAGAATGTTCTCTTCATCCATTATTTATAATTCATTCTTCCACTGGCAAGTGGATATTGCACTATCCACATCAAGATAAAAGATGAGAAAGAAAATTTTCCAGATGTTGCAAAATTCCATTTTATGCCATTTTTACGATCTGCATCACATGTTCCTATTGTCGTAACTCCCCCTTCTATGCTCACTTCTCCCCATTGCACAGGATTTACAAAGATGATTGTAGAGAACTGTTAGTTCAGCCAGATAAACTCTATTAAAAATGTAGAAATACTGACAGACACTAACTAACAAAAACAGCTCAATGAAAATGCTTTCATCAGGGCTTTTTCTTTTCCACAAAAAGACAAGAGTTCTCAGTGAATGATCTATTTCTTCTCTAGTGGCAAAATCTAAATGTAGAAGGAAGAGATAGCACTGATGACAACAGCAGCAGCAAAAACTATCAAAAGCTTTAAAATAAATTGACAAAATTAACAAAAGCATCTAGCTGGGTCAACATAAGGGTCACTCTGTGTTTTATGGCAAATCAAATATTAAATTGGTGAACTATTAACCATAGTGTGCAATTTATCATTTAAATCACTCTCAGGACTAAAAGAAAAAAAGCTGGAAAACATGTCTTCAGGTTTTAGAAAGACATCCAGGGCAAATCTGGGGAAAAAGATGAATACAACAGGTGCCCACATAGACAACATGATAGGAACATGATAAAGCATGGAATTAGCAAAAATAAAGTTGCGTGTCACAGAAAAGGAAGACTCAGCACACCTTTTATTGGTGGATGCAATGTCTCACAACTCTGAGTGTTCCTATGGGAAACTAGTAAAACATATAAGGTCATGAAAATCAGGTTAACATATTATCCTGGATTTCCAGAGGGGTCTTGGCATGATTCCCCCAAATGTTTTTGAAAGGAATTAAACAGATCTGGTATATAAAGTCATGGAAAAAGCAATTTGTAGAAAGACAGGAACAGAAGTTAGGCACAGTAGACCAGTTATCGCACTCGCTGAAGGAGGGTAACTGCTGTAGTGGTATTTAGTATATCCTGAACTGTTCAGCATCATCCTAAATTATCTACGGAAAGGTGTGACTCATGATATAACAAAATTTGCTGAAAGTATATCATTGCTGAGTTAAGTAAAAAGTAAGTTGTGAGAGGATGTAAAAGGACTTCAGGGTACTTATTCACTAGACAATACAACAGCAGGATGAACTGAATTTTGATAAATGCTAAACATTTCAAATATGAACCCTCCCTCCCCAAGTTCACACGCCCAGTAAGGGCAAGTTAGCTGCTGCTGCTCAAGAAAAACTGGAGGCACTGTATATGTTTCTGTGAAAATGTCTGCTCAGATCTCAAACAGAAGATAAATAATTATTAGGAAAAAAATAGAAAACACACTGGTAGTATACAGCATAGCACACCCACATCCTAAATTTTGAGCAGAGTTTGGGTCACTTAATCTTGAACTATAGATATTAAAAAATCACAGGGAGAGTAAGGATTGTAAGAGATCTATGAAGGCTTCCATAATGAAATCAGAAAGTGGACTATGGTGAACAGTCATTATAGCAGTCTATAAAATTGTAACTAACCAAAAGAAGGTGAATGAGTACAGAATAAAAATTTGCTACTTTTCTTAACCCAAGAATTCAGAGCCAACCACTGTGATTATTAGGCATACCCTTCAAAACAAAAAACCCCACCATCTATAATACCTGGTCAACCTGTGTTACATAAGACCATGGAGTGTTGTAAAAGTAATGGAAGAAAGGTCATTCAGGAACTACTAAACAAGAAGCTGAAAATATCTGCAGGTCAGGGGATTCCATGAAGTTCAGACTTTTGGGAGCCGGGCAGGCAAAGCAAGGGACTGCTATACTACCTTTCTCCTACCGTGCAGGTCACTTCCTAATGACCTGTGACTGACCGCTGCCTGAAACAGCTCATGGTCCAGATGGTCTGACTGCAGCTCTGTCTCATGTTCTTGCTGAATTTTTGTACAAAATGCACTTAATTTCTAATATTTTGGAGCATGTATTGGATAGAAACTAATTTGAATTGCTACCCATGTTTTTTCTTGCTGTACTGAAGATTTTTGGCTTGCTAATTAAAAAAAAAAATCCAAACCTAACCACTATTATGCTCAAATGCCCTCAGTGTGCAGAGTTTCCTTTAAATATTAAATTTTAAATCACAAGATATTTACTGGTGTCGTGGATTGGACTGGGCTGGCCATTAAAATGAATGACAGATGCTCCCTCTAACTTCTCTTCTAAGGAAGAGAAAAATGAGATAGACAGAGAGACTTATGGATTGAAAAGAAAACTAAAACTACTTTAATGAAATATTAATGATAAAAAGAAAATATCAGAAAAGAAAATAATGAAATATATACAATACATACAAAACCAGTAGCAAGCTCCCAGGATGATGATCAGATCACCAACAGGCACTGGGAAAGTCTCAGTCTGGACTCAGTGATGGACAGGAACTGAACTCAGGACCTGGATTCAGAAACTCACGATTGGAACCAAAGGCAGATGAACAGAGAGAGTTGTCCTCAGGAGTTGGGCACTGCAGAAAGAGGGCTGACTCTTTGCTCCCTCAGCTTTCATACGGAGCATGAGGCAGATAGGATAGAATACTCTGTTGGTTGGTTTTGGGTCACCTGTCCTTTCCACTCTTCCCCACAGGTGTGAACACTCTATGCTCTTCCATTTCCGACCCTCCAACGGGCCAAATAACGAAACTAGCTGACGTTGGTTGTAATAAGTACAAGCAATAAGTATAAGCAGAAGCCTTTCTGCATACCAATTGCAATAAGCTTAAAAGCTATGAAAAGTTTAAGTTTTGCAGTTTATCTACGGTATTACCTTAAAGTAGATAGTAATTAAGAAGCAAACTTTTAAAAGCAAGTGTAAATTACTTGTTATAATTTCTATATGCCTACCTAAAGTGAATAGAGTCATTTTATGGTTTAGAGTATTTTTTTTTTAATTAATTGAGCTTGAATGTTAGTGAGAACAGTAATTTTTTAGCACCTATAAAATCAGATTTTGTTGATACTAAATATTTTATATTTTCTGGATCCAAGTGTTACAAAGCCAAATGAGGTCTTGCAGCTACAAAAACCAGTCAACATGGCTCTTGACACTCACCCTGCCACACAAACAGTGAAAACTCTGAAAATTTGTGAAATTTAAGTATATGACTGAATGTAACCAGTGAAATTAGAAGAAAGGAGAAACAGTAGAGGGAGAACATCCAAATGGAGAAGAACATGTGAATTAAATTCAACCATCAGCTGTAAGCAGATGAGAACCAGAGGATATTCTGTGCAGTAAAATCAGGGAATGAACCATTAAGATAAAAAAAAGAGGCCAGGTGATGCAAGGATAGGAAAAAAAGGAAGGAAAAAAGCGAATATTGAAAAATGAGAATGTGCCTAGGAAATATTAATCTGTCCAAGATAAAATGGCAAGCAATGTCCTCTGTGTGGTAAACTACATCACACAGCAGTTCACTTAATTTTTAACTGTCACTATGCTCCTGTGTGGACAGCAGAACTTCTCTGCACATCATAGGAAAACTGAAAATCCTCTTAAGGGCAATTAGCAACAAAATTAAGAGAAGGCCTTACATTAACCTTCCAGTCATCAACTACTACATACAGCAAGTAAATATCAAAACATTTTTGTTTACTTGACTATAAATAGCTGCAGCAGCTGTTGGCAAGATGAAATAGGATTTCAACTACTTTTAATCAATTAAGTTGTCCAGATTTAAAATCTCACTTCCACCTACTTGTGCTTTCCATGACTATATAACACTGTTCTCTGGGAAACAAGGAAGCAGAAAGCTAATGAAGTCTCTAGACAATTATTTAGATGCTTTTAATTAATTATGCCAGTATGAATTGGGAATTAGTAAATGTTCTTCCTCTTAAACCTCTAAAACTTGGTATGATCCCAAAGGTTCAGGAGGAGGCTGTCAACCAGAAAGAAAAGCACTAAAATTCCTACTAACTTTAGTAAAAATGAGATCAAATATTTTATTAGGAATGTCATTATAATCTGATTTCTCTAATTAATTAATGAGCTTTATTTCCAAAAGTTATGAGAGTTCTCCTAAAAGGGCATACCTTTTCTAGGTTGTACTTTTGTCTTTAGCTAAGTCAATAAATATATGTTTTACTGTTATTAACGAATACAGTATCATAATAGTCTCTGAATCTGCTGACTAATCAAAAAATGGCAGCTACTAGAGTGGATAGTTACAGTGCAAGCAGACGAGATGGGGAATGGATAACATTTTTCAATGTTTGGATATCAAAGCAGGATTTGGTATCCAAA
Organism: Arenaria interpres; assembly: GCA_013399435.1. Taxonomy (NCBI): domain Eukaryota; kingdom Metazoa; phylum Chordata; class Aves; order Charadriiformes; family Scolopacidae; genus Arenaria; species Arenaria interpres. The sequence continues at coordinate 53,593 of VXAK01009725.1, forward strand.
GCTAGCTATTTTGAAAGTCTGATGCATCAGTAGGAAGTTAACATTGGCCTTACATATATTTGTCTTACACTGAGATATTGGTTCCATATTCTGAGCCGTGGCATCACGGAAAAGAGATTGGTACAGGACATGGAAGGAGATACCCAGTTCAGGAACAGCAGTTCCTCAGCAGAACAATGTGGAGAATTGTCAATGAAAACTAAGGAAGAAAAATTGCCCAATTTGCAATTTGATTCTAAAAACTGATTATAAAGCTTTCCAGACTTTTAAATCATTGGGGAGAAGCCAGTATCAGTTTTGAATGGCTCATCTTATATATAGCTTTATAATGAAGCTGTGTGCTTCGAGGTAACTTCACTGGTAAAGATTTCAATTGTGCCATTTAGATTTCTTATAGCATAATTTGTTCTGTGCCAGAAAGGATGAAATACATTCCTTCAGTTGGTTCAACAGGGGATCTGAAGTTCTTTACAATGAAATTACTTGAAATTAATGCTTACTAATTTTTCAGCTTCTATTATCTGGATCTGGTAGTAGCTTTAGCATTAACTTTTTATCTGAGTAGGCTTCTTCAGACTTACTTTTCTAATCAGTATTTTGTATTCTATTCAGTACTTCTTTCTTGCTCTTCACTCAATAAGGCTCTCAAAGACCTCAGTGAAATAAAGTCCATACTTCCTACTGGATTCTAAAGAAAATGCTGATTGTTGGTTTGTTTCAATTTTTAAAATCTAACTGGGTATCAGACACTTCTTATAAACTAGCTTTTGGGTTTTAGCCTGAGATACAGCTTAAAGGACTTGTTACAACTAATCCTATTTCAAAAGGCATCTAGTTAAATCTTGTTTCTTTTGGAGTTAATGAGAAAACCTCCAGCCTTTGCATGGCTAACCTTTAATGATTAGAACAAAGGAGGAAGGAGTAGATGTCATCCAAAGGCATAACACATGCCACTGAAAATAATTCTGAGTACAATTTAGAGACTTGAATATTAAAGGCATTAATTATTTCTTATTAAAAAATAACTAGCTTTGAAGACATCACTATGGAATCAGGGCTAATATTAAGAAAAATGAAATTTAAAAACTCAGTTTAAGGTTTATTTTTAACCAAAAGTAAGCAAACATCAATAGAGTTCTGTTTTATATAGAAAATGTGTATGACGCACAAGTTATAGCCGAATGATAGCATGGTTTGGGTTG
>VXAK01009735.1:1403-11513 GCA_013399435.1 Arenaria interpres
GAATATGGTTTAGTGGTTTTTTGTTGTTTTTTTTTTTTTTTATTTTATTTTGTCAGCGTTCAGCTGATGATCTTCAAGGTTTCTTCCAACCCGGGGGATTCTGTGATTCTGCAATTAAAACGGGACAAGCTTGTTGGCAGCACAGATGCTGTCAGGGAGGACCCATTTTAAATAAATAAATTTAAAGCACAAGAACAGAAAGCTAAGTTTGCTTTTTTTTGTACCCACCCCCACGTTCAATAACTGAAATGAGATACTCTGGTTTTATCAGAAACACAAAAATAATCTTCACCCGATGCCAAAGTGGGGTGGGAGAGCCCAACCCACCCCGGAAACCAGCAGCTGAAATAAATGAGTGTAATCAAACAACAGTCACAACGAGCCTTTGATAGTTCACTTCCAACTTTAATCCATTTAAGATCACATCGTTCCGCACACGGCAAAACTGAGCTCAGTCTGGTGGTGGGGGCGGAGGTCTGGAAGCACCCCCTAAGGGCCGGGGGATGGGGTGGAGGGGGGTTTGAGGGGTGTAAACATTTTGGAGCGTTTGGACGCAACGCGGGCGCGGAGTCACCCTCGGGCTACAGGGCCCAGTTTGGGTTTTCGGGTGAGAACTCATCCCTGCGGAAGCAGCAGCTGAAAGGCAGGAAAAGGAGTGAGGGAAAGGCTGGGGGATAAAGGCCGGGGAGAGCGGGGGGCTCCGCTCCCACACGGGGGCTGAGGGAACAGCCCGACAGGCCTTTGGGGGGTGTCTCAGTACCCCCGCTCCTGGTAACCAAGAAGCACACAACAACAGCCTCGTTAAATCCCTGTTCTGTCCCCACCGTCGATGCAACGTCCCCTTAATGACATGAAGGAGGATCCCAAACGCACACTGAATCCCGTTACAGAGTAATTAAACATGTGATTAAAATACATTCAGAGCATCACTGCAGCCGGAACACACCTCCCTGCCCCGATTCACACTGAAACTTCTGCCTTAATTCCAAACCATCTCGGTCTCTACTGGGCAAGCAAAGAGATCACATTTGTGTTCGAATGTAGAAAAATACTAATCCTTGGGCTTTTGTCACTAAATAGTTCTCCACGACACCGCGCACCTGGCCGAGGCAGGGTGTGACGCGCTACACCTGCAGCAGGAATGACACTTGATTAAATTTGACATTTAAATCAGATAGAAAAAGACAATTAGAAGTGTTCCTAAACTCCTGGCCTCAAAAAAAACCCCATTAAAGCAGCATTCCAAAGTTTCACTTTTAAAGGGAAAAGTGAACTTTTTTTTGTTCTTTAAGCCAACACTGGATTCCTTTTTCCACTGAATGTTACAGGTGTCCTACCAAGCCTTCGTTATCCCAATTGCATCCCGAGGTCCCAGTTTTATTTCCTGCACCATGAACCCTGGGAAGCAGAACCCCCAGCCTGGGGGGGAACGCATTCAGAGGGGGCCCCCTGCACAAGGAACAGCGATCACCGGGCGACACAGGGCTACGGAATCCATCAGCAGGGGCTTTTCTGAGGATAGCAGCCCTCCCTTGCTCAGGTATTTGGCCAAAATAATTCATACAAAGCTTAGTGTTACAGCAAGCAGCTCCCAAAACTCTCGGGGTTCCTGCCGGATCCACGCGAGGTGCCGCCGGGGGGTGAGACGTGGCGGTGACACCCACAGGGTTCCCCCCACGCGCTGCTCCCGGCAGCTCCGCGGCCGAGACGCGACTGAATCCAACAGCGTCAGAGTGACTGCGGCTCTGAAGATACACACGCGGACTTTAAAGAGTAAGAATTACACATTTTATACAAAGAACCACATCTCTCCCGTACTCAGGCAGGGCTGGGGTCACCGGGGAAGGTCCGTGCCACAGCTCAGGCGCTGTCTGCCGACGCGCGGCTCGTCTTCCCTTTTTTTCTTTCTAGAATTTCTTCATCGAATATTTCTCTCTCCCTGAAAAGAAACACATTGAAGTTCTGCATTAAAAATAACCTTCACATATTAAGCAGCTCACAGCGTGTTACCGTCACTCAGCGATAACATTCCCACGTTTAATCATTTTGTTACAGAGAGGACAAGGGAGCTGGATTACAGACGGGAGGACACTGAACTCTCCTGCCCTTAGATTCACTTTTTTCCACAAAAACAGTAAACGCGCCAGAAAAATTCAGAGAACACTAAAAATGAAAAGATACCTTTTGCTCACAGATGGTCCTTTTATGTATTTCTCTTCTGCCTTCTTGTAATCTATGTCATCCACCGCAGAAATGGCGTAAATGATGGCCTATAAAAGCATTCGGTTCATTTACACTCGGGAAACAAAAGCCGTTTGAAACTGCCTCAGCAGACGAGCACGTTTTTAAAACACGGTTCCTCAATCACTTAGGAAATCTGGATGCAGCGTGGCAGGAGACAGCGGCTGCATCTGCTCCGTAACGCCTGCGACACCAGCAGGAGCAGGACACTGCACCCAGTGCCACCCCCTCGGAAAGCGGGGCTGGTTTCTGCTGGCACCTTCCAGGACCAGTGAGTTCTTCTCAAGGACAGGGAAACTCCCCCCACCTCCCTCTGCCGCATTTAACATTCCCAGGAGAGTATTTTTATAACCAGATTAAGAGATTCTTCAGAGTAATTTCGTTTCTACAGAAGTTACTGATGTTCTCAGTAGGGAGAACAGCAAGTATCTAAAGAAACGAACAACCCAGCCCCCAACGCACACAAAGAACCCAAGAAAACCCAGAGATGACTCATCAGATTAGAACAAAAAAAATAAATTTGGATACTAGAAAGAACTTGTTTGGTGTGAGGGTGGTGAGAGCCTGGCCCAGGTTGCCCGGAGAAGCTGTGGCTGCCCCATCCCTGGAGGGGGTCAAGGCCAGGTTGGAGGGGGCTTGGAGCAACCTGGTCTGGTGGGAGGTGTCCCTGCCCAGGGCCCGGGGTGGAACTCTATCTTTAAGGTCCCTTCCAACCCGAATCATTCTATGATTCTATGAAAAAAACAACCCAAAGCTTAGAAAAGTTTCATAAGTAATCAAAATACATCAGAAAGCAACCATTCTGCCTTTAAAAACACCACACTGCCTCAAGTCTCTCCATTTTGCTAATGGCTTAAAAATCAGCGTTCAGAATGCCACTGGTCCACACCCCACCCACAACCTCCTCCTGTCCCAGCACCAACACCTGCAGGAAGCACGCAGCAATTAACACAGCTGCTTTATTTATTAGTTTTCTCCAACATGCACTGTGAATGTATTTGTTCCCTGATTACCAGCCCCTGAGCATGGTTTAAGAGCCTCCTGCCCTGATTTTAATATTCTTCACCCAAGTTGTACATTGAAACCAGGCCGTTTTCTGCCCTTTGACCATGACTCAACCTGGCAAAGGGAGCAGAATGGATCTGCCAGCTCCCGGGGAACACTCCGCCAGGCATTAAACCCCAGTCACGTCACGTTAGCCTTGTTTACTTACTCAAACATTTGCTTTTCTCAGCATTTCATGTTTACTTACTTCAGGCAAAAGGACATCTGAAATAAACTTTATTGCATCTCCATTAATTTGCTGCAGGTTTTTAGCGCCCATCTCGCAATACACCTCCTTCAAGTAGTTCACCACAAGGTCTAGTTGTTCTTCGTCCTCTAAATAGGTCTCAACGCAGGTCACGTACTGACTTGAATTCAGGAATTCCTTCAGCCACCGGGACTGTTTCCTGCTTTTCAAAATCGCCAGAAGATGCTCTTCGGCCCCCTTGGTCTTGACGATAAACTCCACAATCTTTTTATTGGCTTTGTCTCTGGCGGCTCTTGTTCTGTCGGGGAGAAGTTTCTTGGAGGGCTTCTGAGGTGAAGTTTCTGATGAAGACTCTTCAATATTTTCCTCTGCCATGTTTGGAAAGGACATTGGCACTAAGCCTTGATAACCTTCCTTCCTGACCGGGTAGCCTGAAAGAAAACCCACAATCATTCTTAAATACATAAAGCAAGGGGCTTTTTGGCATACGTACTTATATATACAAATATAAAATTAGGGAATTTTCTTGAAAAGAGCAAATTTTTACTTCCTCCCCTACCAAAGAGGGCAAAAAGCCACCTAAGAGCCTTAAAAAAAATAAATTAGGGAGTTGAATGTCTGACAGGAGCTTTGAAACGTGATGTACCCACTTACCAGATTGTAAGCCTACCTACGGAGCGAGGGATACAAACAATAATGATGAAACACTTACTGATATCAGCAGCAAAATATTCCAGGAAGGATCCCGTAAAAGAACGACAACCTAAAAAGCCCAGAACAGGGTTATTGATCAGTTCAATGAAACCCACGAAACAAAGCTGACATTTCTGGTGGCTCCTCTGCTGTGTATGGGAATGGATGACATCACCTGGCTCCTCCACTTACCTACTCGGATTCGATAGTCAGAAATCAATCGAATACACCACTCGATTTCTTGGCGATAATCTTCTTTGGCTCGTTCCTACAAAACAAGAGCCATTTATAGTTCCTGAGAGTAGCCTGTTGCAGCTTTAAGGTCTAGGCCTCATGTTATTCTTCATTTAGTGGAGCACAAATTATGTTTAATTCCTTCATGGAATAGAGTGAAGAGAGGCCCGTGAACTGCCCCCTCTGCCCCCACAGGGTGAGTTATACATTGTGTACACAACTTCATACACCCACACTTACACGTTACCGCTGGTACTTACAATGAAGTCCTGCTTTTCCTCACAATCGAAGTGCTTCAGGCTCTTCAGAGACACTGAGAAACTTGATGGAACAAAGAAACACAGTTAGGGAAAGAGGCAGCCAAGTCGCATCTCTGTTTATTGACTGCAGTTCTACTCCTGCCTGAACATTAGGTTTCACAAGGAATTCAGGAATGCAGGTTTTACTAGTTTTGGTTTTCATAATAAGCTCATTTGTTAAAAGATGCCATAGTTTCAGAAACACCTGGTTTCAAAACAGAACTAAAGGCAGGCCTGTGTGTCCAGAAAGTTTGGGCACAGGTGAAAAAAGAACAGTAGCTGGGTCCCCAGCCCTGTTTTTATTCCTCACACAAGCGTGCGACAGCAGTTCGCATGTGACAAAGCACAGCCCACACCTGCAGATCCTCTCCTCTCCCCGTCCCTCCCTCCCAGACCAAGCCCAGCTTCTCCCGGCAGCGTGACTGCCCCGGAGCCAGGAACAACAGAGCGTGGGGCGCTGCCCGCCAGAAACCAAAAGTTCAGAACGCGGTGGCAGCCCACAGCATTTACCCTTTCTTCTTGTCATTGGTACTCCCTTCTATAAATAGCACACACGCCTTCCTGCGCTTCCGCTTCACCTTTTTTACCTGTTGAAAGGACAAAGCCTCATTAGCATCCTGAAACACCCTGACAAAGCAGGAATGTTTTCCGCTGATATTATATAGCACACCCCATGTGCAAAGGAAGTTACACAAATATGAAAAATTAAGTTTAAAGTGGCAAGAATAGCAAGTTACACCAATGGAGCATTTTTGTTAGTGCACGAGGACCCATCCTCTTTGTTTTGTTGGGTACAACCCCCCTAATTGACAGTACAAGCTGTAGAGGGGCTGTAGTAACCTTCTGCTCCCATAGAAACATACCTCCATCAACCACATTTATATTTTACATGTTTTTCTCATATGTAAATTTACTTCTATTATTTTGGGAACCCCTCAACTGGAAGATCTTTACCATTTCCAGCTCTACACAAGCCAAGAAGGGGAAAAGCCACTCAGGAACTCACTAAGCTGCTCCTCACCAGCCCCCTACAACAGCCCCCTTGGAAGGCAGCGAGCTGTTCTTACCACTGCCGGCCAATACGGGTACCTTCGCAGTTTGTACCACACCAACATCCCTTCCTCGATTGACTGTGGTTCTATGATGAAAAAGAAAGTAAGTTTTCTTTAAAAAAAGAAAAACAAAACCACACTATCCTCTTACCAGCCTCCTTTCAGGAGATTCACTTCAATGCTTTTACAGGTTTCAACTCAGGGGTCAGGACAACTCCCCAGCCCCCAAACCGCAGCACAGGCGGTTGTGAGCACAGGAACTCGGACAGTTCAGCCCCAGGCCCTTGCCCAGATGCGCAATGATTCGCATTTCATCCTGGTTCAAAAAGCCTGAGGCACTCAGAAAATACATTTTATTCCAAGCCGGATTCCCTTTCCAGAAAGGCTGGGTTTCATTATCACAGCTTGTCAGCAAACTCAAAGCACACATACCCTCGGACACACACCGATGCCGGGTGAAGAAGTCTCATACACTGATGTCTCACCTTGATTTGATAAAATACTAGGAAGCTCCTCATCTTCATCCTCCTCCTCTTCATCTACCAGAGCTGAGAGGCGAGAGAGACTCTCTGGGTAAACTATCTTTGGAGACAGGTCAGACGATTCCAGCCCTGCCAAGAGGAGCAAGCACTGGTGTTTGTCAGCGTGGAATAGTGATTAAAAAGCCCTGTCAGCCTCAGCCCAGGTTGAAACACGGAGCTGGGGAAGTGACCCCACAGCAGCACCAGTCACCATAGCACAAGGGTCTGTCACACCACAGACACTCTCAGTTCTTTGCTAAGGGAAAGGCCTAATAATCCGAATAAAAGGCGGGAAAAGGACAAGAACAGGCTGATTTCAGGACTCTGTCCCGGCCTGTTCCTTTACACATCATTTCATCTCAACACTAACGAGACAGAGACAAAGAAAAAAACCTAAGTGTGACATCAGCAAGTCCTCCAGTGAATTACTGCCAAGTAGAGGTTTGCAACACAAGTCCCTAAACAACTCCAGACAGCCCAAATGCCATGCTAGTTTCTAGCCAGTACTAACGCGACTGCGCTTTGCGCTTCTCCAGAACTTTAAAGAAACAGAATTAAAATCAGCAATTTAAGAACCTCATTCACAAAAGCAATGCAACACCCCAAGGTGAGTAACCGTGCCTGACAACCAAAGGGGATGAAGTTCTCCCGCCCCCAGGCGTTATGCCCACCTTCATCTTCCTCGAAGTCAGGCAGCTGAAAGGCCGTTACTTTATCCATAACCGGGTGTGAAATGTTCTTATTTTCCTGCTCCTCACGCTGGGAGGGGACGCTCTCAGGAAGCAGCTCATGGTTAGAAGGCCCAGATGAAGATTCGGGGCAATTCCTGCATCTCCTTTTTCTGTAGGAGGACAGAGTCTCTTGTTCCCCATTAACCCGTTTCAAACTGGCTGGCTGTTTTCTTCCACCCAGCTGCTTCGCTAGACTTTCGCTCTCGCTACTGATGCTTTTTTCCAAATCATCTGAGGCACTTTTGCAAGAGGAATCCAGTAGCATCCTTCTGGGCTGACTCCTGGTGTTGGCCCTTTTGAGAGGTACCTCTGTGCCGGCCTCGCAGGGGACGGGCAGCGGAGATCCCTCCTCAGCCCGGGGCTGGGCTTCATCCCCGGGGAAACGGTTCATTCGCGACAGAGGTGACACCGCGTCTCTTTGTCTTTTCCTTCCTTGCTCACTTTTTTCCTCCTTTGGCTTAAGGGGATCTTTATTTCCTGTTTGGGACTTTGTCAACAATGCGGGCTTGATTTTCTTCTGCCTTGGGAGGGGTTTTGATTCTGCTGTTTTGCAGTTTTGATTGTCTGAGTCTGACGTATTACACGTGGTAGGGTTTGTTCCTTTTTCATGCACTTTAGCACCCTCCTCCAGGAGGAAGGAAGCGTCCTGGGTTTGGGGTTTTGTATCAGTCTTCAGGCTGGCATTATTTTTCTGTTCTCTTTTCTTGGAAGTCTCAGGCACTGACTCTTCTTTAGAGTGACAGAGCAATCGACATCTCCGTAAGGGGGTAGATGAGAGAGATCCCGCATCGTTCTCCCGGGATAACTGGGATTTCAGTCCTCCTTCTGAAGGTGGCACTTCACTGGGGGAGATATTTTGATTCAAAATATCCAGAGCAATCTTAAGAGAGCAGCGATATCTCAGCTCTTCCACAGCCTCACTCGAATTATTCCTTTGATCTGATGAAGAAGAACATACAATAAGTGCAATAAGCTTTCTTCCTATGTAAAAAATTTTATTTATAGTATAACTTTTGTTTAGGATGCAAGTTAACACTTAGATCATCCACACAATGCACAGGGACACACAGAGTGCAAGCTTCCAACACCCTGTTTTGATCCAAGTACACAGAAGATTCTTCACCATCCCTTCCAATTAGGGAAAAGCAAAAGCAGCTGCGATAATGTTTAGTCTATTTTCAAGTCTTATGGATGGAAAGAGGGGAAAAGAAATACAAAAAAAAAATCCTCTCATTAAATACATAATGAAATACATAACTACTGTCCCCCAAGTTGAGGGGTTTTGTGTATTTTACACCCAGAATATACACAAGGCAGCAAATGTTTTGCTATCTCCTCACCTAGGCTGGAGGCGATGTCTTCTATACACTCCTCCTTCAGCGGGACAGCATCTGCACGGCTCACACTAATCCTGAAAATCACAGAATCAATAAACGCAACCAAGCTGTCTGAAAATCACACAGCACCAAACATTGCTAACAGCACCACACTGCTTTCACCTGGCAGTACTTCCCCCCAAAACCCCACACCTGTTAGAAGTTAAGGAGAAGAGAACAGATGGAGAGCACCTGAGCTGCCAACCTGGGGTTTCTGGGTGTTCCATGAGACAACTATAAAGGCCACGGGGTTTGGGTAATCACTGACCTCATCCCACAGGTATCTTCAGACAAAGGGATTACTACTACTTTTTTTCTTGTTAATGTGTAAGAGTGCAAACATACAACAACAAAAAAAGGGATACTTAACTGTTTTTTCAAGCCAAGTATTTCAACTTTAAAAGATGTCTCCTTTGCGTTTTTAACGGATGTTTTCCCACCAGCTCCAGTTTTGCACAAAACCTATGTTAAGAAGAAAAACATGCATTTAAAATCCTCGAGCAAGTCTGTCAGACCATAGGACAGATCTGACATCAAAATATCTTTAGTACAAACGCTACAGGACAGACTGACATGCCACGGCACCAGGCTGCACTATTAGGATCTCTACAAACTAGCTCTTTTTTAAAAAATATACGTGTTTACTTGGAGCTCTTACTACTCTGTTTTATCCATTTCTAAGTTACATCCACAAACCTTCCCTCACTTCCACATTTGCTTTACCTTTGCCGGCCATAAACGCTTCTTCCACGTGCAAAGAACATACTCTTGATCTGTCATGACTGGGTTTCACGTAGAAAAGGAAAATCCCAGTGCACTCTGAAGAAAAAGGGAATAAAAGAGTTACACAATGCTTGGTCCATTTTTATCTTCTGGCTTGTTTTTCTGAAGAAATACAGGACTTAAATAGAAGACATATTATTACAGTTTTACCTTTGGGATCATTGGACAGTCAAGGAATATGAAATATTAGCAGTTGAGTTTAAATCAAATTAACCACTTGGAGTTAATCACTTAGTGTTAGTCCGCATCAGGATACTGCTTACAGAGAAGTTATTTAGCATTAATTTTATTTAAACCGAGCCACTAAAATCCCATATACCTTTACAGGACTGACATTACTTTGCCTGCATTCTCCAAAATCAAGTTCTAATAATAGATCTTTCCATAGCTGTGCAACGTAAGCAGGTAGGAGCGAGTGCCTAAGCATAGGAAATCAATCAATAGATAAGAAAAGGCTGCCATGGGCCTGCGCACCCCGCTACCGAATCCCGGGAACCGAGGCCCCTGGTCCCGGCCTGCAAATTACACCACGCAGGGCCCGGTTTTCTGTGTAGTTTAGAACTATAATCCCGAGCGACCCAGCTCCAGAGCCCTCAGGGTTCCTACAGACCTGACAGGCTTTAAGAAAGAGCCACAGAGAATTAAAAAAAAAAAACCCACAAACAACCAAAAAACCCCTGCTGTACTTACAAAGCCAAAGCCTGTGGCTCCCGCGTCGGGCTGGAGGGGGGTCCTGCCGCCCGGGGACAGCAAGAAGCGGAGGTTACTATGGCAGCGAGAGGCCCACCCGGGCGGGCCGGGACACGAAGTCCGTTCCCGGCCGCAGGGTTTGGGGAAACTAATGGGCTCCAACAGCCCCGTCCCAGCCCTTCCCCGGCTTCCCCCCGCCTCCCACCGCCGGGGCCCTCCGTGAGGTAACGAGCGGGAC
>VXAK01009736.1:984-22278 GCA_013399435.1 Arenaria interpres
CCACAATCTGTTTGCATTGCTACTTTCTCTCCACATACACATTTTTTTCATTAACTGCATATTTCATAAGTCACCATTATGCATTCAAAAATATGTATTAATCTGTCATATTGAGTTTTATCAACAGTCTTTTTAAAATCAACAAAACATTAGATAGCTTTTCTTTGAACTTTGAACATATATATACATGATAATTTTGTTTCTTATGCCTAATTCTGTGTAGAATCCAAACATACATTATAATGTTTGTCTCACCGTCTTGATAAATACATGTGCAGAGGAGCTTTAACAACACTTTATAAAGTATATTTTGTAGCTTGATGTTGTTTATAGACTTTGGTGAAGGAATCAGGACCAATTAATTGAATATGTTCGTATACGTGTTTTGTAAAACTTTAAGGAGGTTTGTAGTTTATTTTGAGGGAGTGAAATTTTTCAAGTTTTTAGTACCATCCTGCCAAAATACTATTTCTTTCTTGCTACTTTTAGCTTCTGCCTATATGTGAGTGCTTTGAATTTCTAGTTTTATCTTCAGATTTATCTTCTATTTATAAGAATCACAAAATGCATTCAAATATTGGCTATTCATAATATAACCCTTCATTTTAGAAGCTGCAGGAACAGAGTCCACATTTATGTGATTAAAGGATGGGTTATAATTAGATATTTCAATATTTTTTATTTTAATTTCTCCTTGTGCTTAGGCTGCTGTTAGATGTTATAAACTACTGATAATAGATGACAGTCAGTGTGGACATTAAGACCACAGGCAGCTTTAGGACCAAAGTCACCTTCTGACATCGATATCTCCAAATAATGTGCACTGCTTTTCTGGATAAATGAGCTAGATGAGTGTGATGGCATTTCATTTTAAATCAATGCATGCTGGATTAGCTACTTTAAACTAAATCATTTGATGCCAGAGACAGTGTGCAGGTGGAAATGATCATTGCAGTTATCGCTTTATATAACTGTTGTGAAACAGAATGTCTTAGTTCATGCTTGCAGGTTCCTAAAAGTATTTATTATATGAGCTGCAGTTTAATTCAAGAGCAGGCTATCAGGCTATCTGAAGAAACAAGTATCTTTGGAATGAGCAGTCTTCTGGGACCCAAAACTTATAGTGACTTTCCATGTTTTACTTTCCACTAGGAATACTGTGTGCATTTCGCCTGTCCTTTTTAGTTTCTCTGTTAGACTTGAGCCACAAAGAATGAACCTTACTTTTTTTTAGGTGCAGCATTAAAGTGAAAACACCAAAAAAAGTGTATGAGTATTGTGCAGACTACACTGTTTGTGAAACTGTATCTGAACTGTTCCAGCCTAGCAAACTTGAGCCTCAGAAGCAAGACATCTGGAGGCAACACTGACCAGAGGGTTTCACCCTGTCTTACCAGGCTTTGTGATCTGCAATGCAGATGTATACACAAACTCTACTGTTCCCCACTATGAAAGTCTCAGGCGTTAAAGCTGGATGAGGAAATACTATTGGCAGATGCTTGTATAAAAATAGAACCTAAAATTTGCACTCTGTTTATTTCTTTTTGTTGCAGCCTGCTGGCTCCACGATGCAGAACGATGAAATTTCTGCAGAAAGTCAGCCTAGTATTATTACAGTATTGAGTTAATTTAAAAACAGAAAAAACAAAGCTACTCACCTCATTTCAGATGTTTTTGCTAATAAATTTTACGTTGTTCCCAATGTGATATGGCATGCAATTTAAGTATTATCTTTATATAAATGTACTGTGAAAAAATATGAGAAAAATGTGGAGGCTCACCAGGTCATATCAATTGATTTTACCTTCTGTGTGTATAGAATGTAAAAAAAATAATAAATATTTGGTACATTAGTTTAAATTTTTAAATTCTTTTTCTCTGTGTGTACTTTCCATGTTTGCTTTTAGTATGTATATTAACAGGAAAGGTCACTACCAGATCACTGAAAGCACAGACTTTAGCCAGTAAGACTATTTGCACAGAAAAAGTACTATATATGTTATTTAAAGAGATGTGCCAGGACACTAATTCTGAATTGAATAAAAAATTGCTCAGAGAAATGGTTTGTTAAAATACTGAAGTTATATATTCTTCACTTTCTCTTCAGGATCATCTTCTTTCCAAGACCACTTCTTATAAGAATCCTTTTCAGTACAAGTTATTCTTTCCAAATCGGCAATTCTCCTGTTTTCCCAGTTTACACAGTCTGTATGTTGAAACACAACAGACTCTTATTATCAGACTCTTAATCAGTGGTTCTGTCTTGTATCTCTGTATTAATTGGACAATTCAGGACATGTCACTCTTGTTTAGTCCAGATCCTGCCAAAAATTTACAAACAGCCCATGTCTGACATTGCCAGCAAGTAGTGGGTTCCTGCTTGAGACTTCAAAAGTTCAATTTTGGACATGCACCCACCCATCCACACACACACACATATATCCAATTTTCTGCTCTCTGTCAGTGTTCACAGTGTGAGCTGTTTTTTCACCTATGGCAGCTGGTAGGTAAAAGATAATTTTGGTATGGAGCTAATAAAAAATATCCAAGTGACCAAAATGTGTTACTGTATGCCTGCCTATAAAAGTAGAAGGAAGAAAACAATATGTGCTTAAATACCCTGTGATGCAGCTTGCTATTGTACAGTAACTTAATACATTATGTTTGTGATGATGCAGCACTACAGTTGTGAAATATTTTCAAAACCTTCCTCTCTTTGATGGGAATGTTTTTTCCTTTAGCTTGTGAAAGGAGATCGAGTCACAAGGATATAATTGTCTTCTATGTAGTTAAAATTTAACTTACTTACAGTTAAGCAGGAATTATTTTTGAGAGTAAAGACAGCCAGGTGAAAATAGAGGAAAAGAAAAAAAGTTCTGGAGTAATTTGATGAACTCTAGCTCAGAAGTCAACTGAGCTCCCTTTAGTCTCCACCCCACACATCTTTCTCTTAGACTGTCTGGACCGCATCTCTCATAGTTGCTGACAAGCTCACAAAGTCTTATTAACTCTTCCGGTCCACTGATATATGTTGGTTTATTATCAACATTGCCAATGGTTTACAAGAAGAGTAAAAATTCTGTAGTTTAAAAATTCCAGGGAAGTTGCATTAAACAATCTCTCTCTCTGTCTCTTCTGTTTCTTAGCTTTAGTCCTTTATAAGACTAATACCAAAGTGCAGTTTTTTCCAAGTGGAGTCATTATCACTACAGAAGGTTCTTATAAAATCTTTGGTTTTCCCAGTGTATTTATCGAAGTACAAAAAACCTGTGAGTTGAAGGCATAAGGAAGAAATCAAGCAAGAAGGGAGTTTTGGGAAACTATGTGATTCAAAAGCATCCTTTTGTTATACAGTTGAAGGAATATCGTAGTCTTCATTTTCATATCATAATAAATAGTGTCTTTCAGAGTTTCATGCTGACAACTTTATCACTTCCAGGCAGCAGAATAACCCTTCCCTTAATAATGAAGGGATCATACCTTTTTTTTGGATCACTTAAAATAAGTTTTACAGAGCTGGTATGTTCTCTGTCATTGTGCATGGTGACATACCAGGCCAAGATTGTAACGAAATTTAAGAAATCTGCCTAGTTGACTTCTGTTCTTATCTCATCACATTCCCCAAGGATCCTGACATACTGCTGAAGTTACTGCAAAGTTAAAAGGTAAGACACAAATTTACAAAAAAGATATTTTAATTTACTGAAGGAATGGATTTCTCAAAGATTAGAGCCTATAAATGAGTGCTTTTATACTTATCTCAGAATATTTAACAATGTTGTTTAAATGAAGCCCATATGATGTTGTGTTTTGGATTTGTGACCAATACAGTGTTGATAGCACATTGTTTAACTATTGCTAAATGGGGTTTATGCAGTATCAAGGTCTTTTCTTTTTCCTACTCTGCTCATCACAGTGAACAGGTTAGGGGTTGGGCAATAGGCTGGGTGGGGCCACAGATGGGACATCTGACTCCAACTGACCAAAGGGATATTCCCCACCATATGACCTCGTGCCCGTCAATAACACCTCAGGGAAAGGAGAAAGGGTGGACATTTGCAGTTACGGCATTTTGCTTCCCAAGTAACTGTTACACTTGCTAAGGCCTTGCTTTCCTGGAAATGACTGGGAAATTTCCTGGAAATTCCCATCCTGCCAAAGTGAATGAATTAGTGAATTGATGAGTGAATGAATGCCTTGTTTTGCTTTGCTTGTACATGAAGCTTTTCTTCACTTATTAAGCTGTCTTTATCTTGACCTGTGAGTTGTTATCACACTTGCCCTTCTGATGCTCTCCTCAACCCCGCTGTGAGGGAGTGAGTGGCTTGGTGGGGGCATAGCTGCCAGCCAAGGTCAACCCATCACACAAATGAAGTATCAAAAACATGTTAAAAGATGGTCCTGATCCTCAAATTTTAATGAGAAGACTTTCATGAGAGTCTTACACTGTATATGAATCCATAAAGCTTGATCCTGTCTCAACTAACTTTCATCCAATGGGATCAAGCCTTGGGTAATTCAAGCTTTTGGTTCAAAATATGCTCCATGTAGAAAATTTTGAGTTAGCACAACCAGTCAGTGGTATATCCTAATACACAGTTCTCATAGATTCCTGTTATCCTATTCATAGGAAAAACTGTAAGATATCTATATTTTTTGATTCCCTTGTCCCCAGTTCTGTCAGAATTTAATTCCAACACCCTTCAGTGTGTATTTTCCAGCTTTCTTAGGGACATCCCAAGTTAGAGTCGTTAGTAGGTGGTGACAGAGCCACCTGTGATAGCAGGGTCTTGATTCTCCTTCGCTGCTGCCTTCAGCTGGGTGATGGAGGGATGAAACACCATCCCATTTAGCATAATCTCAAATACTTTGCATTCATTTTTCACAAACTGCAAAAGAAAAGCACAGAATTAGACCTCTTGAAGTCCTCTGACACATTCAAATGTTAAATGATGTTGATAGCAACAGATTCTTAAAATCAGAAGCTATGTCTTAAAATGGCTGAATCTTGACTGCAAATGGGTTCAGTACTCTTGCATCTAATTTTATGTACATTTGCACCATATACTACTGGAAATGTAATGATGGAGACCATGCAGGATTCATGCTATACCATAGTAATTCTTTATGGTGTAAAGCTATTCTATGTCCAAGTACAAGAGAGTAGTTTTATAGTATTTATAGTGTAAACATCTCTATTGTATTTTCCATTTTCCTTCATCATATGCACAGACTTACTTGTGCCACGCACACATATGTATGTGAACATACACACTGCCAGGTTAAAAACTTCTAGAAAAAAGCAGAAATTTCTAGCACAGAGGACTTTATTTGTTATATGTTTTACCCTTTTGTTTGAATGGTTGCTGCTTTGTGACCCCCATAAAGCAAAAAAGGCCTTGACTGAAATAGGACTTCCACCAGGACTAAAGTAGCTGAAGAATCATATTTTGAAGTTGTATTTTGCCCCTACATGGACGAACAAAAGATACCTAATGAATGAATTAAATATAAAAAATAAACAAACTGGAGTATCAGTAGGACCCATTCATCTTTTGTTTTCCTCATTCAGGAAATCTTTCATTTTCTGACACAGATTCTTGCCATTGTCTTTTTGTTAGGACTTACCTGTCTTGCCTGTCTC
This sequence comes from Arenaria interpres, assembly GCA_013399435.1. Taxonomy (NCBI): domain Eukaryota; kingdom Metazoa; phylum Chordata; class Aves; order Charadriiformes; family Scolopacidae; genus Arenaria; species Arenaria interpres. Next base: position 6,629 of record VXAK01009736.1, read on the forward strand.
TAGTTTTACATAGTTCTTGTGCTTGGCCTCATTTATCTTTGCTACCATATTTCCACTTGGCTACACACTACTGCATCAAGTTCTATGCTTCTCCCTGCGGATATACATGGTATTTTAAGATGCACAACTGCAGAGGTGGTCCACAGTATAAATATCCTTAGGACAAGCTATTACACCTAGAGGTTTTTTACTCATGATATTTGTCACTGTCTTTTTATGGATTTTGTTAAATGGGTGACAATATCAGCATATACTGCAATATTGTCTCATTCTCTCCCTATAACTTTTAAGAAGTACATTCTGGATCAAGCCTTAATTTTTTTTTTTTTTTTGTGATCTCCCTCCCAATACCATTCAAATATAAGGCAANCAATACCATTCAAATAGAAGTCAAATAGAAGAAATGGAATCTAAGAAATAGTTTTTCTAAGGTGCAATTCACTGAAACATTTAATATGTTTTAAATCCTGACATAAGGGGGCAAATACCTTCTCTTCCATACATTGTTTGTGTGAAAATATTTTTCTGTGGAACTCAGTCTCCCATTTATAAAATGTTAAAAGCAATTGACTACTTAATAATATAAATATAAATATAAATATATATTTGAGAACTTGTGGTGGTCAGATATTATAGTAATGATGTCCTGTAAAGAACTGGCTGAGGCACAAGTTAGTGTTTTTGCATTGTAGCATTAGGGTTTCAGAGATATTATAGTCTGTCTATTTTGTAAGTACTGGAATAAACAAGTAAAGATATGAGGAAAGTGTTATATGATGCTTATGGGAAAAAGAAGGTTAAGTGCCCATTTTAGACTTATTTCTATAATGAGGAAAACAAAAATGGAGCTAAATTACCAGTAGGACCACTATATTTCCCTTTCTGTGTTATCCTTCAATTGACTTTTAAAGACATATTAAGTAAAAATCAATTGTGTGCATTTGGCTAGGGACAGCAGACTCAAGTGTAGGGTGCACTTACACTTTCTTACATATGTGTGAATTTATAGATCTCAGATTGTACCCATGAAAGACATTTTAGAAGTTGTCAGAAGAAATACACATGAAAATTTCAACAGCAGCCCAAGACAGTAAATGACACACTGTCTTGCAGGTAAGTAATTTCCCATCAAGATTTTGTGGAACATTAATAATGTCTTTTCCTTTTCACTACAGCTAGTAATATTCAAAGCTTCTAGTACAGATTCATAATTATTATGGTTCTGATAAAAGTTAACAAATGTACAGCAAGTATGGTGATACATAATTAGCAAATCCAGTTTTTCCTCATCCACTTAATTAGCTTTCCTTTCCTTTCACAATAGTTTTGACTTTGGGAGTGTGTGCATTTTTTTGAGAGTGAAAAGGGTGTGATGTCTCAAAGTTATTTTTACATTAGAGATTCAATATTAAAAGAAATCAGTGGGAGGGTGAACATATTATTTCCCGAGAAGCCGCAGCATATCATGAAATGGTGCGATGTGGCACTTGGTCTCCATTGCTGGTTGGTGGTCTTCCTGAGCTGGAATTGTGCTGCAGTACCCAGATATAACCTGCTGTCTTTATGTGCTGCTTTCCGGTAAACACGATGCTTTAGGGCATAAATTTTCCCATACTTGATCCTTTAGACAAAACTTTGCTTTAAATCTAGCCTCTTGGAACCACAGCTCCTTCCCAGGAGGCCAGCTATACCAAGGTAATTAAAAGATTCATGGTTTTTAGCCAGGAGAGCAGAATACATCCACCTATTCCCAGCCACGCGCTCCCAGCTAATTTTGAACTGCTTTTTCCCGCTTTCCTGATCCATTTAGGAGGATGTTTCCTTAAACGCCTTTCTAATGACGCATTACTTGGCTTCCAGGCACGTCCAATGGTGATCAGCAGCTCTCCCAGTGCGCTATTCTGCCAATGGCCAGGACTCTGGGATTTGCAATGTTGAAGTTGTTCTCATCTCCTGAGACTTCAGCCCCTGAATATGAAGATAGGGTGCTGCCCTTGTTTTTTCTCGTTTTAGTGGCCTTTGTAAGAATGAGAGATGGTGTTAGATCTTAGTCAATGTCAAGACATGATATAATTAACCTGACTCCAAAAGAAAAAAGACTTGTAAAATATATATCTTTACATAAAATAATAGAGTTTTTTCAAGTATTACAATTACCATTACTTTTGTTTAAACGTATTAAACAGAGTATAATTTTCATGATGAAACATTTGCAGTTTCAATTCTTAATCATTAAACTAACACAAATATTCTTTCTAAGTTTCATCCACTTTGGTAGACAATTAATAAACCATTTTTGTTATAAATCTGTTCAAATGAACAAGTTTTGGATTTGTAGAAATATTGTGATAAAGCTGCAAATTACAGTCTTTAGCAAATAAAACTAGTCTTATTTAACAAAAGTGATTATAGCAGATTTGTTTGCTGTGATGTTTTTTTTTTTCAAATTGATATTCAAGAATTATTTCAGTTCTTCAGATCTGCCTATGACAACTTCTCCATGTGACTCATTCTTTTTTGGAAGGCAAGACTTGGGCAACACGACAGGTCTTTTTGAATCAAGCATTCTCAACAAATTTCAATTTTTATAACACTGACAGTGAAGATTTTTTCTGATTTATGCAATTGCACTTCAAATCAAAGATTAAGCAGTGATGTGGCAATCAGATCAGTAGGTATGTCATTGATTTTGTAAAGGGAATATAAGACAGTCAATAAAATATTTTTTTTAATAGATAAACTTTAAAGACTTTTTTCCTAGGTGCACTTGTACTAATACTACATTTCTCCCTAATTTTTCAATTTAATTGTATTTTCTTTGACTGTGTTTACACCTTTCTCTCTGCTTGCTGAAAATAATGAGCAAATTAGTTCACTGGTTTGAATGCTAATGTAAAATTTATTTTACCTGTTTATTGCCAAATATTTATAGGAATAAACTATGATTCATATACAACATTATTCACAGATAAAATCTCATTATTTTGCTTCATTAAATAAAATAAATAGATTTTATGACTGCGTTTAATCCAAACAGCTGCGTTTACAATGTATAAGTGTTTAAAATTAGTTGTATTTCAAGAGCTACTGATCAGGAGTTTGTGCACACAATTTGTCACATCACAAGGTAACGTCTCATATGTAAACTGGAGATGCAAAGTAGTTTGTTCAGCTTTTTTAATGAAATTCAGCCATGAAGTAGAAAGCATATAAACAGAATTAAACTACAACAATTTGTTATTAATTACTTGCCAACACATGACATATATTGGTCACAGTTTTGGTAGGAAATAGCTGTTCATTATTTACATAAAATCTGTGGTAGGTCTAAAGAGCAGCCTGTTATGCAGTGCTATGCATTTAGGAAAAAAAAAAAGAAAAAAAAAACAATGAAAAAAACCTCAAAACAAAAAAAAATAGTTTGTGTCACCATATTTTGCAAACCTGTTATACTTTAATTTTTTTAAAAAGCTCTGGCTTTAAGAATTAACTTATGAAATTAAAATTTCCATTTATTTAAAGAACAGAATCATGGTTTTGTTGCAAGAAAAAAACTCAGGACATGATACAAACCCAAGAACAATAAAAAATAAAAATAAACAAGGTAAAAAAAAATAAATTTCATTTTCTGAACCAGGACATAAATATATCTTGTCCTGGCAAATGATTCACCCTTGAACTGGGCATTTGTTTTAAATATGACCTTTAATCAGCAACTTAGGCCACCTCACTATTTAGGACCTATCAGTGTTAAGTGAAAGTTGTTTGATATGCTCCTTATTATTACAACTGGTTTTTTAAAAAAAGACCATTTCATTTTGAAGCCTTTAATCAAAGCATAACAAAAGTAATTCGTTGCTTTAACAAGTGCATTGTATGTGCATGTGTGTTTATTTTAAGGGAATTCCCTTAAAGAACTCATTATATTGGTATAACAAACTTCTGCTTATGGGTGTTTATGACTGGAGTGTTTTCCTGATTTGAGATAAAACACAGAAGTTGACACAGTAATGACTGACAAAACGGTCACTCTATATGTTGTTAGCCATTCTAGTTCCTGTAACATTTTTTTTTATTAGAAGTGGATAGACAGGGAAACAACAATGAGAAAGAGAACAGGATTTATTCAGAGTTATTTGTGATGCTGAACATCTGCAGAAAGCAGAGGAAGAAGCAGAGCTATTTAAATATAGCTGGAAGAATAAGGTTGGCTAAGAAAATTTAATTGCTATCCAAAGATATTTTCCAGGACAGTTGCTGTCCCAATAAAAAACAGGAAAAGATGTTTGCTCTAGGTACCTGGCACCACAAATGAATATCCAAGTCTGGCAATTGGTAACAAGCTTTTCCTTAGTCTGTAGGATGAATAGCTTAATTAGTTCTGTGTAATTAATGCTTGGCAGTTAGTAGTTAATCAATTGTTTAATTAATTAGCTAACAACAGCAACTCCTGAGCCTAAAAACCTTCACACCTTTAATTGCAACAAAGGTGGTATAGAGTCAAAGCCAGAGGTGGAAGGGACTCTAAGGAATAAACCTTGCCTTTGCAGTGGTATCTGAGCTGACCCAGGTTCTCTCTGTGAGTGCTGTTGCTCTTCAGCCATGGGCAGCAGTATTGAAAACTGTGAAAAATCACAAAAACTGAAAAAGTTCAGGTCTGTAGCTGCTTGGGTATCTTGAAGGCCATATTTCTGCTTCAGAACATGGCAGGTTATGACTTCCTGTACGAAAAAGCTGAATTAAGTTTTTCATCCTGTCTGGGTGGAATTTTGGTCTTCAAATTCAGTTCTGAAAAAAAAAAACACCGACAAAAAACCCACAACAAAACCAGTTATTACTCCTTAATTTTCAACTTACAATCGAGCTAGCTCAACAATGTCATTCTAATTGATTCTTGCTGTTTTCCTTCCCTGATGGCTGACAATAGTTGATTCAGTAAACTCCAGTGGAACCATATGTTGTCAAACCATAAAGTTTTGTCAGTTGAAATTCCTCACAAAATTGGCTTCTTTTAGCGAGGGTCTGTTTCACGCGGGTGGTCTTGATGGAGAAGTCCTGTTTTGACACTTTTGTTTTGAATCTTCCCAAAGGCAAATGTAATTACTTTGTCTGAAAAATCAAGGTTTGGGCTTTTCTTAAACTGAAGTTGCAAAAAGCCTTTTGGCTTTCTCAATTAAGGTGAGGAAAAAGATGGTAAATACTGTAGTCCCCTCCTCCTCAGTTGTTTACTGTAACTTTTTTTCCAGCATGAGCATGACAGAACAACTGGGAAAGGTTTGGACACAATTTTTGTCTTGTTTAACAAGTCCATTAACTGATATCAAATGTTTCTGCAGCTAACGGTATCAAAATGTTTTTCCTGTTGTTCTGCCTCTAGTTTAAATTAGCTCTGTCTGCATTCCTGTTAAAATTTAGTTTCTTTTTGCATTTAAAGAGAAAGTATAGCACAACCGAATACATGGGAAAGAAGAAGGTAGTGAGAAACTGAAATTACCTCAGAAATGAAAAAGAAAATAAATTATTACTTTAACTTAACTTTAAGTGGAAATAACTTGGTCAGCTGTACTGGAAGGATTCACCGTTTTCCTAGAAATCACTTCTTGTTGGAGCTTTTAATTTTCACTTCATAAGAATAGGCCTTTGATGCTGAACACTAATTTGTTAAAATGTCCTTTTTAATAAAAAATGAGGGGGCAGTAGTTAAGAAGTATAAATAATGATGATGAAATACATAAACTATTAATGATGAGCCATATAAACTATTAGATCTAAACTTATAATGAACTCTCAGAATGAACAAGTCAATAAAAACAGGAGCTTTCACTTTCTGAATTCATAGTTTCAGAGATAGAGAAGCTTTAGTGAAGACCAAAGTAAGCCCCTTGGAACACACAATATTGAAACAAAAAAATGGAAGAAAGGGATCCTTTGCAGTCTGAACTGCTAGCCCCTATTTTTCTTCCATCCTCTGCCCTTTCGTCCTCTCTTCCTAGAAGGACTTCCATACATAAAATATTTAGCCTTTAAGAATAATCTGAAAGCATCTAAACAGTCATATTTATATTGCAATTTCCACAAATAAGTAATTAAAAAATCCCAAACCCTACTGCAAGAGATCTATCTTCCTACTCTAAGATGTTGGCATAAATTTAATCTGGTGTATCTGTGGGTTTGGTTCACTCTTCATGCATGTTCCCTCAAGTAATTCAGTTTGCTATATTAGAAGGTTGCTTTAGATTCTACAAGGATTTTCGCTTATGGTATCATGCTTGCATTGCTGGTAGGGCAACCATGGTAGTAAGCAACTGGCACCCAGATCATTAGCATGGGTTGCTGTTTTGGTTAGTGCCAGTAGCTTGGCTGGTAGCATGAACAGAAGTCCTTGATTTTTACTGCTATGTATATATAAATACAGATATGAATATGTATTTTCTCACATTATTTTCATACTAGGTGAAAAATATTGTTATAAGTAAAGTAACAAATAAGTCTTCACAAAATCTAATTCTGAACAAAGCCTTTGGTATGATTTTTGCAGACAGATTGCTCAAAGAAAAAGTCGGAGGGTAGACTTACGTCCTGGTTAGAATCTTTGTCATCGTGAAGGTCCCTAAAGGCTTCCGCACAAATCTGTTCAAGGTGTTTGTTAATGGCATGTTGAGGAAGATCCTGAGCCAAAGGGGAGTGTTAGAGTTTTCAAGGTTAAAAATGGACAGAAGGAAGTTTGGTTTTTTGTTTGATTCATTTTGTTGGTCTTTTCTGGGGGGAAGGCTGGGGTGGATTTTTTGGTTTCATTTGGTTTTTAAAACAGTTCCTTACTGGGGAATTATTTTAGACATCTTTTCTACAGCAGCTCTTGATTTTGAGTCAATAAAAAAGGAATCTGTATTTGTGTTTTAATATCGATAGAATTTTCTGCCTACAAAGACGGCACTATGTCAAATATTGTAGAGCTGCTGGCCCATGACCTACTCTTTGCTAATGATTGTATACAAACTGTACACACACTAGAGGATTTGCAGTATATTACTATTTTGACCTTGCTGCTAAGTGGTTTGGCCCAAGCATCATCTTAAAAACAAAGGTCTGGGTCCAGCTATATCCTCATGGAAAGGTAGTCAAGCCAGTTATTTCTGTTGACAGTGCAGCACCAGCTCTTCTGTCCTTGTGGAAGTGCACCATCTCAGAGTGTCATGATTGATGATGAAGTCCCACGGAGCAGAGGAAAAGCTTAAACAGCCTTTGAGTAGATTAAAACAACCTTTCAAGAAGGAAATGGGCATCTGAATACAAACAAAAGTAAACATGCACTATGCAGCTGTAATCCCCATTGTCTTATGTGGCTAAAAAATGTAGACAATTTAGAGCTGCTCCAGTAGGCATTTTGGACTCTTAAACAAACACACACTCTCTGTGCCCATGCAGTGCAGTCTTTTAGAATAATAACCAATGTAGTCATAGTCACATATTCAGCATTCAAGCAACACTCCTACGGGATCAGTTATATTGGACTGGCATCTGATGTGTATGTCAGAGTGCCTAAAACTGTTTCAAGAGGTGGTAAAAATGAGTTGGATTTCCAGGCCAATGAACACTTAAAAAAATGTGATCAGGCAAATCATTAGCTATCTGATGTCAGTTTCACAACATGGGAAAATGCTATTATGGTCCATGTGTTGGTGGCAGAGTTGCCAGAGCTGGTGGTTGTAGTGATGCTGTCAGAGCCACTAAGCTAAACTAGCAGAATAAAATGCAACAGAGGAAAACAGTAACAACAAACAGAAGAATCTGCATCTGGGATGCCATGGCAAAACCCAAGCCACAAAACTGCACTTATCCCTGCAGTATATAGAGACCATAAATTTAGGAGAAATCAACTCATGATTTTGTTTTTTGCATCAACTTAATGCAGTGTTATCCATTTTGCGTATGAGATCCACTTTCAAGGATTATTATCTGTTTCTGTCTCTATGCAAGTGATAGTGTCTAAAAGGGAAAACATCCAGTGATTCTAGTTTGGATACAATTGTAAGGTACAATTTTAGCTTCAAATAGAATTTCTGGGGTCAGTGGAATGGATTGTGCCTCAGGAAATGCTGCCCATTTTGGAGCAATAACAGTATTCTATATCACTATGCAGTGTCTATATGGCTATTAAGGGTCAACATTTAAAGAGAGACAGATTTTCAATTTTAAGTATAATAGAATGGAATCCATAGAATCAAAAGGTTTGTAAGTTGCCCTCAAAAGGTCTATAAGTTATCCCATGAAAGACATAGGCAGTAAAACCCAAAATATGAAAATTATGTTTGCTAGAGAAATTATTCTTAAGAACAGTGATGGGCTGAGTCATTTGTCAGTACAGTAATTTCTAAGGCCTAACTTGGAGCTCTGAGCTATTTATCATGTTCTGTTAACCAAGACAGCACTGTTAGTGATGAAGTCCTTGACAGACATGGTTTCTGTCAGATATGACTACTGCTCTACACTTTTCCTTTATATGAGAGGAAGGTTCCCAATCTTTACCTATTTTCATAAAAGGCTCAATGAAGAATGAGTATAAATTATGGGCTAACAGCATTTGTTGATTAAGGAAATTCCTTTTCTGAGCTTGATGTCTCACTAATTATTATGAACTATTACTTATTTTCATAATAATTTAATTTTCATCTTCCTGTTCCATTTACCAGTTTGTACTTCATTGTTTTCATAATAATTTAGATAACACTGTTTTACAAAGCCTCTCTGTGGAATATATGGACATAATCTATATTGTAAACCCATTATTTTCAGTTTAGACCCTAGCTATTACATTAGTAGATGGTAAGAATACTGTCCCTTGCTCACTTGTGTTATTATACTAGACACATCTAGGGTGTTGCATTAATAACCTGTATAATCAAACGATATCACATTTTCATGAGTGGAATAAAATTTATTATTCTTAGAAAAAGTTGTCATCATACCTGTTTTCTTTGTGTTTCTTTCATTGTTTTCTACAAGTTCAATAATGCTCAAGTAAAATAAGGGTTTCATGAAAAATTATTGCTTTCACATCAAATAATTTAATTTCCTTAAAGACCCAACTGATGTCCCCTTGTAGATTCTCTTGCAATGAAGAGGTATTAATGGAAATACTTCTTCCACTGGAATACACTGTTCAATTTTCAGAAGTAGAAGGAAGCTATCAGCCTTAAGATGTCTGGATGTCCAACTAAATACCTGTGTTCATTTTATATAGCCATCTCTGTACCTTACTAATACCAAATGAGTATCAGAAACATGGCAAGGAGTAGAACAGATACTTTGTTGGAAAGTAAAAGAAAAATTTTATGCAGGCAAAGGAAAAAAAACCCATGATTTACACTCAAATCTGTGTACCAATATTATGCATATGCACACTCACATGTATGCATAAAAAACAGATTGTGTATGTGCGTATACGGAAAGAGAGAGTTACACACTACACATATAGAGAGATGCATATAAATGTTTCTAATCTCATTTTATGGTGGAAAAATAAGATTTGCTGACAGGAGATTAGATCATTCAGGTTTATTCAAAAGATATAAACTGTGTCCCTATGAAATGATGGTTGACAGGAAATAGTGTAGTAACATCTTGATTCTGTAACCTGAAATGGGCTAAAAAATTATATCTATTTGGCAAAATTTAAAGTTTCTTCAGGAAACAAACTACTCATATTTCTGTGTTTCCAAAATTAAGATTAAGCTACGTGAAATTTGACTAAACCATGAGTTAGGCAGGAAAAAAATTGGAAGCTTTTATCCAAATCATAATTCAAAATGGTCATATCCTTAAAACTATGAGCTGTATTAGTTAGGACATACAAATTTCTAAGCTGTAGTCAGATGCTACAATTGCTTTCTAATGTGGAAAATTCCTGTACAGAGAAACTAAGAAACAGAACAATATAGCCACTGCTATTAATGCCTGTATGATATATTTGACAGGAAATGAATCCTGACCTCTGAAAACAGACATTCTATAAAGACAATCCCTTATTACAAGCATAAGATGTTGTTTTTTCCTCAATGTGTATCCTTATCACACAAACACATCAGAAGACATTCCTTTCATTTAAGAAGACAGTTTAAAAAGACTGAGAGAAGAAACTAGTACAGCACACTCAAAACACTTGAGAGAAACTCTGTTTAAAGTAAATGTCTGGGATATTAATTTGGCAGAATTTTTACTTTAAAAGAATGAAGCCTTGAAACCATTCCAACTTTCTTGAAGTGAAACATAATACAGGATTACTTCAATAATTTCTTCACTTAAGATATTTATATGTTTCAGTTTTGCTTTCCTGTGCCTACCAAAAAGGAAAAGAAGTGGTTATTTTATACTAATATTCCTCTGCTTTTGTTGCTGCATTGGCTAACATTGAACAAATCAAACAGGCCTTAATACACAATTTAAAGTCTCACCAAATTTTACATAATAAAATGTAAATTTTTTAGGAATATCTTTGGAAGCAAAGCAGTAACAATAATACTGAAAATAACAGTAAAATGCTTGTTAGCTTAACTTACTGCATTCATGTTTAAATTCGGGCAAATTATATATAGTCACAGTATTCTTTAAACATTACATTTGTTTTCTGAGTACTTCCTGTAAACTAGCACTATGATGTAATCTAACCTGCCACACTTATTACACATGGTAATCCAGCCAAGGCCAGGCTGGATGGGGCTTTGAGCAACCTGGTCTAGTGGGAGGTGCCCCTGCCCACAGCAGGGGGGTTGGAACTTCATGATCTTTAAGGTCCCTTCCAACCCAAACCATTTTATGGTTCTATGATTCTATGAATTAAAACTATTTCAATCATTATTTCATATTACTTTAAAAAGTTACTTTTCCAGTAATGTGTTTCACATTCTGTTGACAGTTATCAATAACAGTAATAGCCTATACAACAAACTTGATATGCAGCTGAAGGTTCATTCTGAGTTCTCTGTCTTGCTCCCAGGTACAGTCAGAGAAGGACACATGCTGAAACAGATAACCCTTTTGGCTTGTTATGGGCACTCAAAAGATTTTGTGTAGATGTAACTCTTCTTTTAATTCTACCCTTTGATTCCAGACTTGCGTAGAATTTTGCTCTCTTTGCTCTTGACATTCTCTTCATTATCAGTGTTCATAACTGTTTCAGATTTTTGCTTGAAGTATTTAATTCAATGTATCAGAATTACCTGAAAAATATTATTTTTCAATTTTAAATTTGCTCACAGAATATTACTCAAAATCACTTTGAGACTGGGAGACTAGCAGAAGACTTTCAGACTCTATCTAAAGGTGAAAAGGAACATTGAAAGACTTCTTGCCACCTGGCAAATTTAATTTGCATATTTATCACTTGGTTTCAATATCATTTTATAAACTGCTCATTTTTTTGTATCAGAAATCTTCCTAAGAGTATTTCTTTATAACCTTCTCTTAGGAATGACAGCACCAATGATATGTAGCACAGTGAGCACAGGAAGGTTCAGTGAGCACACTTAAGGGAAAAAAATGTGTATCAAAGGTTCTCTTTTGAGTCACTTAACATCTCCTTTCAAAAGGAGTCCTACTTCTCATAATCAAGTGCATTTTAAAAGTTTAATTTATGATAACATAATTTATTAATACTATGAGAGAAAGTTGGATGTCCTAGTCAAGTGGTCCCTTGGTTGCATTGCATAGTTCAATACGGAGAAAGATGAAGTGGAAATTCCTAAGCATCTTGCTCAGTCCAAGAAGTTATAACCTAGGTTGTTGAAATTCATTGAACGGTCTCAGGTACCACTGAAAGTCATGACATGGATGGGAATCTAGGGCAGGAAAAACAAGCCTGTTACCTATTCACTGCATTCGATAGTTAAAAATGGCAGAGATCCGCTTTATTTTAGTGATATGATGACTGGAAAATGAGGCCTTCATTTAGACTACCGAAAGCACTTAGAATAATATAAGGTTTAGGATTTTACAAATATTTCCATAGACAAATGCCCAACTTTCAGATAGCATAAGTTCTAAGTATTGCTAGATTTTTTTTGAAAATTGTTACTTTGTAGGATTTTTTTTTCCACTGCCAAATAATACTGCAAAATTTTTCAAACAATTCTATTTCTATTATACACCTGGATAAGGCATGTACATTTTTACCAGGCAACTGACTAAATTGCCAGTGCACACAAATGGATGTTTCTGCTAAGAGGATGTTTAATCACGTAACAGCAGCAGTAGCTCAGCAAAGATGAAAGATGTAATGGAAGGCAAACAGACCTCAAATTTTAAAGCTTTGGAAAAGAAACATTATAGGCTAGCTTCTGGCATTATTGAGTAATCCAGAATATTAGCAGTAGGTTATTATCTCTGATGCAGCCCTGAATTACACAAATTTTATATCTGCATTGAACTGCATAGTCTCTCGTTTACTCTCTAGTGTTGTTTTATGCCTTTGCTAGTGTACCAATATGAGAAGTTCACTTAAGACTAAAAGGCCTCATACTAAAGCAATCAGAAAGATCTATTGCAGGTATACATTATTTCTTTAATTTTGGCAAAAATAGATGCAGGGCACAAGCAGATACTTCGTTCTTGAGATTTAATTTATTTCTCCCCCAGTTAAAGTTGCAACATCCTAAGCTGGTATCAGAATACAAAGTGAAATGGTAACAAGCCAGACCCCCGGCATTATGGCTTAGGCAAAGCATGAATCCACACTGCCAATATGAGCTCTGCAAGGCAGCCCTCTGATTTCTGAGAACCCAAGAGTTGGTTCTCTACATCAGAGGTCACAACAAGAGCAGGATGTGCTGGGGGTGGTCTACCCTGTGCTGGCACCTCAAATGTGATGGTGTTGCCTACATTATCATAGAGTAGTGTGATTAAAATCTGAGGAGGTGGAATAGCTAGCATGGAAGTGGGGCACCAATGTTGTCTGCTAAATATAACTTTTTTTTTCCCCCTACCTGGTGAATATTATGTGGTGTAATAATATGTCTTTGAGATGGGAAGAACTGCTGGTGACAGGTTATAGCTGTACATATAAACATTCGTATTCTTGTGTCAAGATGGGGAGACAATTGTTGGTTAAATCTACTGGAAAAAACATTAGTTATATCAAACTAAAGCTTTGAAAATAAAGTTGCTTTTAAACCTTTTAAAGATAATGCTGACTTCATAAATATTTTTACTTTAGGGATTTAAAATTTTTATTTATTTATTTTGTTTCTTCTCCCTCCTCTCTGCTTCCCCTCCATTATATCCTCCTCTTTTTCCCTTAGTTCAAGAAAAGATCTTGCAAGAAAGATGAGATTATGGTGCTTGCCTTCCCTTTCTACCAGGGATTAATTTAAGAACAGCACAATTATGCCCCTCATGTAAGACCAACCTCATAAGATCACCACCATGTATCCTTTTTAAAGGTATTAAAAAGAACCTATAACTTATTATTTTGGAAAATAGTAGACAAAAGTGAAATGGTAACCGTAATTTAATTAAGGCTAATATTAAAGTCTTTACAAATCAACTTGTAGCATAGAGTACAAAAGAGCAACAGAATCAAACTAATACTGATATACTAGGTTTCAATTTTGCGTGGTCCATTTCCATTTCAATGGAAAACTGGAAATAGGTAAATAGGTATTCTAGAGGATGCAATTAGATAAATTGCAAATGCACACTAAGGATTTCCTTTTGACAGCAAGTACTTTTCTAGCTTGAAAAAAATGCAAATGAAACAACACAAAGTTACTCTGGCAAAGGAGTCTAGCAGGTATTTCAGATCTTGCTGATGATCAGTCAAGGCTAAAAGATAACTTTTGGGTATGAGATAAGTAACAGTCCACACAAGTGCGATTAACAGGGTTTTTTCTTTCAGCTTTTTTTAACCTACTCCTTAAGAATGACTCATATAGCACCTTGAACATGTAAAATGCAACAGTGAAAGACACTATCCATCCTTGAACAGAAATCATCAAGAACTCATCTAGAAAAATGCATGAAACATGAAACATTTGTTTTCCATATGAATATAGATAAGAGTTTGTATCACCTTTTAGTCCCTCCTCACGCTTTTCCACCTCTACAAAACAACCTGTTTTGCAATGGTAGTTTGTTGATGTCATTCCCATTTCACAAGTGGGAAATGAGAAGCAAATCTGTTTTAACAAATAACATGGAAGCATGTCTTACAGTTTGAATACAAGTTCTGATTAAAATTAAAAATCCTTAAAATTAAAAATCCTTAAATCTGTGCTAGACCCACATAAGCAAATTCTTATACTCACAACTTCTGCTTTCTTTCAGAAAATCAGTTAACAACACTGATGGTTCAACTAACATATAGTAACAAAGTATGATTACAGTTCCAGTTCAAATCAACTTCCAGGAAACCATTTCAAAACTAACTCTTTAATCACTGATTTTGTATGTTGAACTTGTCAACAATAGCAGCATATACAGTCTCCATCCAGTTACAGACATCAAAAGCAGTTCCAGACCCAAATAATTATCAGGGCCATCAGTATAACTATTGGTCATATCCCTTGATACCATGAAATGCAGATATATTTTATTTTCCAAACTATATTGACAGATTGGGTCTTGTATCACGGGATCAGGCAGGACCCACATTTTCAATAGCTCTTGCTCAGTGATTCTCAGTGAGTCAATCTAGGACAGCAATTTTATGTGGTTCTATCAAGACTTTCTTTGGGCGAGTCGTATATACACTTCCAAAAAGTAGAGAAACCATTTATTTATTCAGAGGTGTCAATGTAACTTAAATTTAAAAGAGGGACACTCGTGCCCATTTATTCATTCCATCTCACCTCAGTGAAGGCAGCATTTTGGCAGACCAGAGAAAAGTGAAAATTCAGTCTGTCTTATACTGCATTGCATACCAGGTATGGCATAAAATTCCTGTCTACAGTTGCTTCAGACTTTCACGTTAATCAGTCTTCCTCTGTCAAGCTTTCTTGCCAGTCTCACATTTTGCCAGCTGAAGCAAAACCTCAAACATTAAATGTGGTTAGCAGACTGCCTTTTCCTGAAGAAAAGTCCTAAGTCAATAAGCATCTTATTGTATGCTGTAGGAAACCTAAGACAATGCCCTCTTAATTTATGTTGAGTGATTTTATACTTATTACTATTTTTAATAAAATGAACATTGATTCCACATATTAGATGGTTTACAGCAAAGCGGTATGCGGGACCTGCCCTTCATGGCCTTTAGACTGAGATTAAAACCTTGGTAACTGGGTTGTTATGAGAATCAGTTCTCCACTGTATTTTTAGTACAGGATTTAATCATATTTTTGTGTGGTTTATGCCAGAAAATAAAAGGTACATTTTATTTTTTTATTCTTTCTTTCATAGGCTCAAATAATAGAGGTTCTCTTCAGCAATTAAAAACATTAGCATATACTTGAGGTTAATTTAAGATGTAAGAACAATACTGCATTCTGTTATATTTGCTATTAAGGTTAGAGTGAAATAATGATATCAACTTCCAGGGTCATGGTTTCAAATAATATTTTACTCAAAAAAATGTAAAAGTCATAAATATATTTGCATTTGAAGTTTTGTGAATAGTTAACATAACAGAGAAACTGAAACATACAGGTCAGCTGATATAAAAA
>VXAK01009737.1:1146-12548 GCA_013399435.1 Arenaria interpres
GGATGTAGGAAAGCCACTGAGGCACCCCCCCTTTTTGTGCCTGGGGGGTGAGGGGGTCCCAGGAAGGCGCCGGGGCTCCCGGGACACCGGGCACAGCTGAGACTTGGGCACAAGCTGTGCCCACAGACACCCACCGAGGGGCACAGGGGGCCAGGGCTCCTCTCCACAGCTTCAGGCACAAACCCACCCGGGAAGGACTTCCCTCTCCCAGCCCGGGGGGCTGCTGCCTGATGGGGGGGGGATAGAGCTAACGACCTGAGAGGGCTGGGGGAAGCAGCTGAGGGGGTGCAGGGATTTTTGGTCTGAAAATGGGTTTGTTCAGAGATGTGTAGGTGGCCCAACCCTGCTCTGGATTCGTCCACCTCCACCTGGCGCCTGTACCCTGCTCCCCCCCCCGGGGGGGAGGATGGGTTTGCTCACAATTTGTGCTCATTTTAAGTCTAAATCACTAAAAGCTGGTGACTCTGCCGCAGCTGGGGGGGTCACGGCGGGAAAACCAGGGAAGAACAAGCCCCGGCTTCCAGATCTTTCTAAATGAAAACCAGCAGGAAAGCAGACATGAAGCGACCCCTCGCACACACGCCAGCGTGGCGTGGTCACGGCAGAGCTCAGCCAGGAGGAGGGGGGCACGGGGAGCACCTTAGCTTGCCCTCAGCTAGCCTTAGCTTGCCCTTAGCTTGCCCTTAGCTTGCCTTAGCTCGTCCTGAGCTCGCCCGTGGCCGGGTGGCCGGAGCGCAGCGCCCAGGTGATGCCGCGGGCTCCCCGCCAGCCCCTCTTCCTTCTCCATCTGCAAAACCTCTCAGCAGAAGAATGCGCTGCTCCCAGGGCGGCAGGCACAGGCCGGCTCTGCCTTCCTCCTGCCCAGGACACCCTGCCAGCCTCCTCCTCCTCCTCCTCTTCCTCTTTCTCCTCCTCCTCCTCTCCCCCGCCAGGCCCATCCCGAGGGGTCCGCTGGGAGCCGGCGTGGGGTGGGTGCTCAGGGGGAGAAGGCAGGCGATGGGGACAGCTTGATGGGGGCTGAGAAGAGCCCCCCAGGGCTGGGTCCCACCATCGTCCTGCTCACCAACCACTGCCCTGCGCGTTAATTACTGCTAATGACCATTAAACCAGCAGAGAATCAGACTCGGCCAGGTAACTCGCAGCTCCTCATTCCCTGGTGAAGCTGCTGAGGCCACGGAGCTGAGCATTTCGCCTGGATGGTGGGTTACTCGGAAGAAATAGGTCGTTAAGCTCCTCGTTTAAGGATGGTGGCAGTGCGTGAGCTTCAGATGGCCGTGGGGCTGGGGGGATGCCTGACCCCGGCAGACGGACCCATCCCCAACCAGAAGGCATCTCCCGAGCCGTGCGGGATGCTCCAGGGCTGCCCGACCCTTTGGACAAACGTGCTGCTCCTCTCTGGGCTGGCGAGGCAGCCCCCAGAGGATCTATTATCTGATCATTTCACCTCAAAGCTCCCCGGGCGGCTGCTAAAGGCTGGCAGGGAGAGTTCAGCCGGGTTCAGAAGTGGGAGCAGACGCAGGCCTGGAACACCAGGCGGGAGAAAATGACTTCCCTCATTATCTTGCATTATGTGGTGTAAGATGTTCCCCTCAGATGTATTTAAGGACTATCGGAGTGGCAGTCTTTCAAGGGAACATTACCTATTTGCAGGAAATTAAGGGTATTATCTCAGTAATTTTCAGCCTGCCTCTTGCACCGAGCCCGGAAAAGCCCCTGACAATTTGAAATTCAACTCTAAGTTCTCCAAACACCCTGAAAACTTTCCAGGCTGCCAGAATAACGGGGTGCTCATGCCCCAGCCAGGCCTGCCGTCGCGCTGTACGGCACAGAGACCCCCGTGGTGGGGATGTGGGGCGGCTCGGGGGCGATGGGGGCTCTGCCAGAAGCCCCTGGGGAGGCAGGGCCACCCCCGGCCCCAGGGAGACCCACAGTGGGTGGGGGCGAGTGGGTCCCTTTAAAGCCAGAGCAGGAGGAGGGCTCCTGCCCCATAGCTGCCCCCAGAGCATCCCAGCACCACCGGTAAGTGCTCCCCAGCTCTGGGGCTCTGCTCTCGTTATTATTATTATTATTGTTGTTGTTCTCTGGGGAATGGTTTGGTTTTTGCAATACCGAGGCTGTGAAATGGGCCAAGAGGGGTTTTCTACCCGCAGCTGCTCACTCCTGCCTCTGCGGGGTTTTCCCTGGGAATGCTGCTGTCACTCCCACCCTGGCTGGGGACCAGCTCGGTGCGTGGCCCTCGTGGGCTGGGGGGACGCGCCGTTACTCCAAACCAGAGTCAGGTGTTTGGACACCCACAGTAACTCTGCGTTAGAGACCCTCCTCCCCGATGGTAGGTTAGAAAACAGGTCGGTGTTGATTCTACAGCCCCAGAAGAAACCTCCCTCCTCCTCCTCTGTGTCCCTGACCCCCCCAACAGCCCTTACTGGGGTGATGGGGCTGGCACTGCCTGGGCACACACACGGGGAAGCAGCGAATATTCCTCCCTGCCACCCGTGACCAGGTGGGCTCAGACTCCCTGTGGGTTTGCAGCAGAGTTGTTCCTGCTGGATTCAAAATCAGCTTTCCCAAGCCTGTTGGATTGTTTCCTGTCCCTGTTGGATTGTTTACCCTGAGGAGCTGACGGCCTGATCCTGCTCAGCTGTTGGTGCTGGTGGAAACTGGTCCCTGTTGGGGATTAAGGGCATTAAGGCAGGGGGGAAGTTGAGCCTGTTGCTGCTGGTACCTGCCAGGCTCGATTCCATGGGCTGCAGGCGGAGTGGGGATGAGGTTAGTGAGCTGTTAGGAGTGGAGGACATATGTCTGTGTGCCGGTGATGCTTGTGGGGGGGGGTCAACTGGGGGGTCTGGGGCTCTGGCCGCAGGAGCACTGACCAGGCGGTGATGCCCACGCGTGTGCGGGAGCTTTGGGGATCCCCTCGCCGATGCCCTGCCCTTGGGGGCTGCGGAAGGGGCAGGATGGGGGGGGAAGGCTGGGTCCCAGGCAGCATCTCCCCCCCTCCCCTGCCTGCGTGGGGCCAGCACTTCGCTTCGCCTCTGACGGCTGGAGCGGGTCTGGACGCAAGGCCGGGGTCTGGGCTTTGAAGCTCAGCTGCTGCGGGCGCGGGGAGAGCAGGGACCTTTGAAGTCTGGTTGGTGCTGAAAACACTTCATTACCCCGCGCTAATGAACGGCGGATTCTGGGAATTGGAAATTCCTCAGCCGTGATGGGTGCCTTCAGACGGGCTGTGCCGAGAGGGCATTTCTGGGTAACGCTCCCTCCTGTGGCTCTTAATTGACCCTGGAAATAAAAACAACTTCTCGGCCCAGCTTTGCCTTCCCTGGCGCAGACGTCGGCCTGTTACCGGAGGGTTGCGTGCGAGGAGCAGGC
The DNA here is from genome assembly GCA_013399435.1 of Arenaria interpres. Lineage (NCBI taxonomy): Eukaryota > Metazoa > Chordata > Aves > Charadriiformes > Scolopacidae > Arenaria > Arenaria interpres. The sequence continues at coordinate 4,513 of VXAK01009737.1, forward strand.
TCCCCGTGGGCTGCTCCCCGTGGGCTGCTCCCCATGTGCTGCTCAGTTGTTACGGGGCGGCCGCCAGCTCTTTAAAGCCAGAAGGGGCCCCCGAGGCGCCCCGTACCTGTGGCTTTTGTGTGTCGCTCGGGGAGCAGGGCTTGAGCCCCCCGGGGCCGTTGGCTGGGGGCGAGCTGGGGCAGAGCGACTCACCCCACCGTCCCCCTCCGAGCTGGCCGGGGTGGCCCCAGGTACTGGGCAGCGGCAGGAGGTCCCAGTACGGTCACCAGTATGACCAGTCCTGGCGGGATCTGAGTGTTTTTAACGCCGGTTGTTGGATGCCGCTGGTACCAGGAGGCAGGATCCCGCGCGTTTCCCAGCCCGGCTGAGCATCCAGCTTTGGCGTCTTTTCTGGCGTTTAAAAAAAGCTGGTTTTTTGAAGGTTTTTGCAGGTTTGGGGTGGTTATGCGCTGCCGGTGCCCGGCCCTGCCCGCCAGAGAGCCGGGAGGGATGGACAGATGGACGGAGGGAGGGACAGGGGCTGGGCACGCAGGGAAGGTGGGGGGGGCCCTCTCCCAACAGCCCATTTCGGGGCTTTTCCACCCAAAGAACTGCCTGGTGCTGCTCTCTGCCGGTGCAGTGGATCGTAGTGGAGTTGTGTGTGTGTTCGTGCCGCGCAGGACGGGGATGGATTCCCTGGGATTGCATTAGCATCGGCTGTGCCATCCCTCCAGGGCTCCGGAGCTCAGGTACCCGGCTCCCCTTGCAGAAAAAGGGGGGGTCCCCAGCCCCCGGGGGGGTGGCAGAGCCCCGTGGGGTGGTGGATCCCGCTCTTCTGCTTCCCTCCAAGCTCCACACGAAGCTCCAGGGAAGCACAGGCTGACTCTGCGGCTCCCGAGGGGACACGGCAGACTCTCCCCTCGCACAGCGCTCCCCGCTCGCCTCCAATTTGGGAATTCCATCCCGCTGCTGACGCGCTCGAGCCGTAATATGGAAATTCTCTGCCTCCTTTTACCTCTCCACGCTCACCTCAATGCTCAACGCCAGGGAGGCCTCGCACTGACCATTTGTACGTGGCTCTTTGTGGGGACAAAACGCTTTTTGAGATGAAGCTGTTCCGTCACAGTCCTCCTCAAGTAACGGCAACCGGGGGTGATACCAAGGAGCCAAGAAACAGTAGCCAAAGGCTGCTCTGTCTCAGCAGAGTAACAGCCACCAGCAGCGTCTCCCCCGGCGCTGCACAGAGACGGGAGCCACACTAGAGGAACGGGTTATTTTATTGAAATAACACTTCTTCTCATGTTCCAACCACAGCGAAACGCAAGCGCTGGGCGGGAGGGAGGACGGACACCGGCCGGCGCTGCCACCGAGAGCCCCGACTCACGTGCTTAAAGTGCTGATAACGCCCGGCCTTGAGATGACTGGCTTTGTTTTTTTTTTGAGTAGGATTGTTCTGAAGGCTGCCTGACCTCTAGAAAAAGACATTTCTTTCTACTTAGCACCAAGTCTAACTTTAATTTTACAGTAAGTATAAATATATTTAAAATCCGTAATACGAGTAATTTCTGAACATTTACGTAAGACAAAGTAAAAAAAAAACCTAACAAATGCTAAAACCAGCTTTCCAGTATCCTCCTGTAGAGTCTACCAAAAACCAGTCAACGCTGGAGTGTGCGAAGAGTCCCTTTGTGAAGTGCCATAGTCCCAGAGCACTTTCTGCCGTGCAGTTCTGAGCCCAGAGAGGTTCAGCCAAGTCGGCAACGTGTGAGGGTCCCCGGGTTGGTACCTCTCGTGGAACAAGGGGTCCTGGAAACGCAGGTCTCTGCCTTCTCTGGCCGTGCCCCGCAGCTCTCCTGAGGAAGGCAGGCAGCGGCCGCCGTGCTCTTCCCTGCCCCGCTCTCGTCCAGCGGGTTCTTACGTCTTTCTGAGCCCTTAAACTGAACCCCACGGCTGAGGAGAGCGCTGGTCCCCCCTTTGCTCTGCTGGTTCTCCTTGGGACAAGCGTGACCGTGAAACACGACGGCCGCACGGCCCGTTCTGTGCACTAGTTACTGGTTAAACCACACCAACTGGGAGCAAGAGCCTGAGCTGGTAAAGCTGCGGCGGCAGCGGGGCAGGCTGCGAGCCCTAGCCCTGCGGGTATGGCCCTGCAGAGGATTTCAAACTGGGCTTTACTGGGCTTCCAGCCCAGCTCATTGTGCGCCCAGGCCTTTATGCTGATGAAAAGCTGCCTTTCCTAAGGTTGAAAAGCACAAACACTGCTCAGTGACAGCACGGACAGTGTCATTATTAACATATTTACAACATAAGTTAAAATGGGTGGGGGTAGGGGCCCAGTACAAATTAGAAGCTGGTACCATCCAGGTAGCCTGAGCGTGGCCTAGTTGCTAATGAGCTTGGAGCAGAGGGAGAGGGTCCTAAGTGTGACTGACACCTCTCTGTGTAACACTGCCTCCTGGAAAGGGGCTCTTCCCTTCCCTGGGGGTGCAGAGATGACAGCTCTTCTCTCCCGGTGCTGGAGGGTCCTGGCTCAGCCTAGAGCCCGTTGGCGCCGGCCTTGCTGCTCGGAGATGCCTCCAGCTTTGTCTGGGGAGAAAGTGGCAGATTTTAGAGATTTTTAGGCAGTACCGATATAAATGCTTCTTGAAATTCAACACCTTTGTTTTTTAGGAAGGTCTCTTCCTATTTACTATGGGAAGCTGCTCTGGAGAATAACAGCCGACTAAGAACAAAGTTCTTCAGAGTAAAGGAGCGTTCTCCTGTTGGTAAAAGTCAGTCTGGATCCCCAAACCTGCCTGAAGTGGGCATCCCAGGTGTAAGCATAAGCAGCCAGACGGAAATCAAACTTTCACAGAAAGAAAATGGGCAAAAGAAAAGGCAAGTCCCTGTAGAAATACTCCACCTTCCCCAGTCTGACTGTGTTTAACAGCCCTCAACGCAATTTTCATCCACAATTTCTCCAGTCGCTCCTTGAACTCAATGTTCACATCTTGTATTTCCACTGTTGGACTGTCAGTTGCATGACAAACAATCTCTTTTGGAAAGTTTAAGAGCTTTGAAAAGCTTACCTCTCGTGGCGGAGGCTTAACTGACACTTCTGAGACCGGCACCTTCTCTGCTGGCTGAGATATGAACTCTTCATTCTTTAAGGCAAAAGCAGCTTTAAGCCAGAGAACTCTCTGGGAAAGCCAAGCCCCAGCCAGGCCCCGCTCAGCCCCGTCTCTGGACAAGGCTGTTCCCTGCGATGCGCGGTTGTGAATGTGTCGGCCCTTCCATCGCTTCCCCCACCCAACTGCACAGAGCTATTGGGAAATATTTCTAGCAGTTGACACAATATTCTCCTTTAACTTCTGTTGTTGCTTTTAGCAGCCTGGACCAATGTAAGGAATTCACTTTAGCCTGATGCCAAGAACCATATACTCTGCCTTTCTCATTTGAGAGATTTTTGGCGCTCTCTGTCCTGAGCAACTCAGCCCAAGTTCACCAGGAGAGATGAAAATGAATCACCTTCAACTGGCTTCTCTGGGCTAAATGTGCCTGGGCTGAAGTCCCTGGATTTATGTGAACGCAGCAACTCAGAAGCTTGTGATGCTCCTCTGCTGGAAGCCACCAACACGGGGCTGAATAACCAGGTGTTTCCAGCAAGAGGACAAGACGCACCACAGCAGAGCTCCGGACCCTTTCATGTCTCTCAACCCAGAGCAGGCAACTGGGAAGCTCTTGGGCAAACCCACGTACAAGAATATGCATCGCTTCTGTGCGGTGGGGTCAAACACTGGGTTTGTCTGGTTTAGAAAGGTTTGTTCACACGCTCCTCCCAAAGATTACAGCACTAAACACCCATTTTCCTACTTGTAGATTTCTAACCTTTCTTCCCTGTGCAACGGGGGCAGGATCCACCAGTGTCTCTGGACCTTCAGGAACAGATGTCACCACGTCGGCAGTTTCACCTGTCTAAGGAAGAACACAAAGTTCAGTACAGTCATAACTTCAGTCCACTTGGAGCATCAAAGAATGAGATTCATGTCACAGAGCTTCATTTTTACAATGTGCAATGGTTAAACTATTAACCTGGAACTTTTATTCAAACAACTCACCTTATTTTGTGGAACGGGAACAGGTTGTGGCTTTACATCTATTAAGTACAAGGCACGGGAAAGCAGGAGCAGAGAAGGTGGAACGTTCTCTTTTAAATGCAGATCCAGCCACTGCAAGAAGAAAACAGAAGGAAAAGGTACTTCACGTTGGCTCTGTGTCAGCACTTATTTCTAGAGCACTCTTTGTCCTTAAAGATCTTAAAGCCTTCTTGAGTTTGGCTAATACAGTTCTAAGTTACCACAATGAGAAGAAACAGTTTTGAGGACTAGCGTTGGCTCTACTAGAAGTCTTGGCTACTTTTGAAGTTTAAAACATATTCCACCCCTGCTTCATCTTGCTTGTAGCTGGCCCTGATGCTACTTGGTTTTCTTCTCAGTCTAAGACATAATCTGGACACTTCATGCCTTAAAGCTCAGCCATGGAGGTAAGGATCCATCCAGAAACACTTGTGTAATTCTTAGTGAAGCTGTGTCTGCTCTAACTGAACCCACCGCTCTGTCCCGGGAGAAACCTCGTCCAACAAGGCCAGAGCAGAGTGTACTCACCTGCCTCAGCTGCTCCTTCAGCTGCTCCTCCGAGAGCCCCAGTGACCGCATTCCTCTGGCTCTGCACGCACTCTGCAGCTCAGACACGCTCAGGCCATTGACTCCTTCCTTGGCAATCATCTGAAAGGAAAAGGAATGTTCCTGCCTCGGCACAGGAGAAGCCAAAACCCTGATGCACTCGATGAGATTGAGGCCCAAGGAATGGCTCTTTAGGTAAATCTGCATAAAGTCACACCAACACAGAGATGGACAGAACTGACCCACCCACCTTATAAACTAATGGAAATTCCTACTGAATTCAGTTGGTTAAAATCTGCTGTTCCCATACAATATTTATTCCAGAATTGGAACCTTCCTTTTTTACAAGTTGGTACGACTCCAGAATAACAATATGAGGGTGTTCCACAGAGGGACAGTATCTGCAGCACCGCGTTTGCTAGGGTTCACTAAAGGCAGGAAGGGTGCAGGAAGATGAACTCGCATTCTGGGTTTTTCTGGGATCTCTCCTGGGGAGAATCCGACCTCCATCAATATTAAACTTCAGGTGTGAGGCTGGAGTGTGGGCAGTGACACAACAGAGGGCAGACCCCGAGACTGGAGAGCATGCATTCCACCAAGGCAGTTACATCTGTGCGATTCTAAGCTTACCTCATCATCTGCCTTGATTGTCCTGAGCCTCAGCAGAAGCTGAAAGCGGAGCAGGTTGTTGGTGCCAATGGGCTGCAGCTCAAGCAATTTGCAAAGAGCTACCAACTGTGGCCGTTCCAGGTGCTCCAGGGTCAGCTCATCCTCAAAGAGCTTGGAGAAGCGTACGATCTCCTGGGTGCTGGGCCGATGGCCGCTGTGACGGATCTGAACAAAGCAGAGGCATCAGGGCCAGAAACCCGACCCAAACTGAATCGCCCTCTTGTTTCTCACACCGTTCCTGCCGCTCCGTGGGAGCAGAACGAGACAGTTAAAAGGCCAAAGTGAAACAGTGTTTTTGAGTGGCCACCTAAAGGCACTCACAGGGTAAAACCTTCCCTTGTTCCAGGATGGAAATGCTCCTCTGCAGAGAGAGACTGAGTCAAACACTAGTGTCAGCAGGGCATTAGCTGCCAGAGGGCATCCAACTAACACAACCACCCGACGGGACAGCTCCTGTGCTCTCCAGCCTCTCTGTAATCTTTGCACAAATCCCACGTTCTCTGCCCAAACCAGCAGCACCAAGGGGTACAAAGCAGGTACAAGTACTGCTATAAATTACCCCAGCACAGCCCCTTTACCTGGTGTACGTAAGAGGAGAATTGCTTTCCTTGTCCTGTATCTGCTTTGTTCCTTTTGGCCATCTCCGCGATGGTCTCCTGCAGGAACTTCGCTAACTCCAGCTTTGCATTTAATTTCTTTTTCTGCTTTTCTTCCTTTATTTAGGGGGGAAAAAAAAAATAAATTACCAGAAATTCCACTTGAAAAATCAGAAGGGAGGCGATTCTGGGAAAGAAATGAAATAAGACTTTCAGTACTGAAAACAAATAGGCTTTGGTTACTGTAGCAAATGAAATTGCTGTGCACTCTCCTACAATCCCTGTTTACAGTCCAGTCTCCCCAGTCCGCTCTCCTGCTGGGAATGAGCTAGGAATGTCTGACCTAGACATGCATGTGAGGCCGATGCTCATTTACAGCAGCTCGTTATGCAGTTGCCCAGATGCTCTAATGAGCTGGTGAGTCCACACCTTCAGAAATGACACAAACCTTTTTGGACTCTGTCTCAAACGTCGAGGGCAGCATTTCAGGGAAGAGTTTCAAGAAGACCGGCAAGAGAAATTCCATGAAGGGGACAATGACAAACACCAGGAAGGGAACCAGCCGGAAGAGATCTGCGCAAGTTCTCAGCAGCTGCACAGAGAAGAGCACAGCAGAAATTAGTATTCAACCAGACACACAAAAACACGCGTTCCAAAGGAGCGTGGAAACGGAGCGGTTAAACTTCTTTCACTACAGGAAGCCTCTTAATGCATCATTTGAGCCAGACGTTCGTTTGCTGGTACTTACCCTTCGTCTCTCCCTCCTAGTGAGGACCTGACCATGCAACAGCCTCCACACCATCCTGGCAGCCACCTTAGTGTCGATCCAAAGCAAGTGGAATCCATTGTAATAGTGCTTCAGCTCCTCCACGATTTTTTGGCGTAAAGACTTTTTCCCCGCGGGAGCCTCTATGACTTGTTTTGCCGGAGTTTTGGCCGGTTTGGTGCCCTGGGCGACAGCGTTTCCCTGGGGAGGAGGTGCATCCCGCAGCTCCTGGTGCCAGCAGGCGGACGTGTGAAGGGCTCGTGCCGCGTCAGCCGGCGAGCGAGGCAGGGCAGCGCCCAACCTCACGCAGCGCAGCCGCGGCGGGTCCTCTGAGCCTCTTGGGCAAGTCCGGGTTAAATGAGAATCCACTACTTGGAGAAAAGCGACTGCTGGGGAGTATGGAGGAGTGGAGTGCGCGAGGAGATGGGAGCCTCTGAAACTGGAGAGGTATTTAAGCAAGTAACAGTGCATCCTGGCGAAGGTACCCGGGCATTACACACTAATTAACGTTCTCGGCGCCAAATTAATCCTGTGAGATTGATCTTGCGGCTGCCTCAGTATCTGAGATCCTGATCCATCAGCAACAGATAAAATGTTGAGAATTTGTCCTGTGCTAACAACTTCTCTCTTGGGGGAGAACAACTCCAGACTCTAGGAAGCCCTGCTACCGACTGCATCGGCTAAAATTTGCCCGTCGCAAACAAAGGAAAACCAAAGCCCCTTCTCCTCTCCCCAGGCCTTTGGAACAGAGCTCTCTGTGCTTCCTGCCCCCTTCCCTCCCCCAGAATATCAGCCACTGAAGACAGGCTGTGTGTGGTTAGACAGCATCATCTCTTTCTGCAAAAGAGCGAAGAGCTCACAGAACGCTGTGTGTTATGAGAACTGCCAAAATCCCTCAGGCCTTGGGAAGCCAAACTTTGTACTTCCCAGGTTGCCCCAAGAAGCTGTGGCTGCCCCATCCCCGGAGGAGTTCAAGGCCAGGCTGGAGGGGGCTTGGAGCCACCTGGGCTGGTGGGAGGTGTCCCTGCCCAGGGCAGGGGGGTTGGAACTCTGTGATCTTTAAGGTCCCTTCCAACTCTAACTCTATGATTCTATGATTTTTCCCAGTTTTAGGTGTTTCCTGCTCTGACGTGGCTTTCTGCTGGCCACTGCCAACAAATGCTCTGGTCCCACCGCCCTCACAGCCCACTTGGGCAGTGCAGGGGGGGGGCATTATAAATTTGTCTGGGGGGCGGGAAGAGCAGATAAAAACTTAACCGTGCTCCACTGGGCTGAGCCGCGCTCAGAAACACGCAGGGAATTCCTCACAAGCTGCTCTGGGGAGGTTCAACTGGGGGGGCTTTAAGGCCCCTTCCCACCCAAACC
>VXAK01009738.1:0-34315 GCA_013399435.1 Arenaria interpres
CCAGAAACTTGTACATCATCTTTTTTCATTCAAAGGCTTCTAGACCTATATTACAGAAAGTTTGGGAAACCTTTTCATAGTTTCAGGTCCTACATCAATTAAGGGAAAGTAGCTACTAGAAGTTCATGTGTGGTCACAGCAGGGTCTTGTGGCTATATCTTTACAGATAATTACACATCTGGATAATATTAAATGTCAATTAATGGATTAAGTGTGTTGGTAATGCTTGATGGTATTTCTCCATAGTTTAATAAAGCAATCCCGCTAGTCAGGCTTTGCCATCAGTCTGTTGAGCTAAACAAGAGCAGCTGTGCCTATAAAAATAAGGATTAAATAATCAGTGTCCTGATCTGCTTCCCACTGTGGTGAGAATCCTCCCTATGGTTTTTGTGGGAACTTGATTAGATTCTTTAAGCTACCCAGAGAAACTAACAAGAGTAGAAAGATCTCTACCTGAGAGAAATTCCTTGTTCTGGAAACTAACTAGGATATGTATTCAATATTAATCTAATACAGACTCTGTTTAGGTTACTTCAGTTGGTGGTGGTCTCAAAATTTAGCAAAGATATAATGGCCACTGAAAATGTTTTGATTTTTTTATAAGGTGTGAACTTGTGCTTTCATAGCACCGTTTCTAAACAGACTGGATGGCTCCCACAGAATGTGTTTTGGAAGGCTGGTCAAACAAAGTGCAGAAAAACAAATACTGTTTCATTCTGTCAGAATGAAAAATGTTTTCTCCACTATGTGGTGGTAAGTTGATGTTATTGTGGAGGAGTAGCATAATACCTTCCATGTTAAAAGTAATGAATAGCTTACATCAAAAGGTGCCACTGCTAGCACGCTTGACTGTAAATTTTTATTGCGGAACCTTGCAGTCTAGGGATTAAAACCAGTGTAATTATTTCCTTAATCTCTGATGAAGCTTGCAGGAAGATTTGAAAATGCTTTGAGAAATAGTGCATCTTAACACTCATTTATGCAAGACACTGCAAGTGGTAATTGTTTTCTAAGTGGGGAAATGGGTACCAGCTGCTGGGCATTTCTTTTGTAGTTCATCTAAAACCCTAATGATGGTTTTCTTGTAAAGCAATCTACTCTCCTGGGCTTCTAAAATTTTACATAAGTGCAGAATTTCTGTCCTGTAACTTAAGTAGATGATGCAAATTATTTGGAGGACTCTTCAGACTACATCAAAGTGCTTTTAAAACAAAGAAGTGTTAGTCTGCCTGTCTTGCACAATAAAGCTGAAGTTCTTCAAGTCTGTCTGGCTTTGTTGCTTCCCCTTTCTGATTTTTATTCCCTGCAGCACAGAAAGCAAAATTTGAATTTATAAGACTGCCGCTGGTGGAAACCTTTGCAAATCTCCTCAAAAGTTAAATTGGACCCGAGATTTTATTCTCCTAGTATGGGAAGGGGCAGGAGGCAGGAATTGTGAATTAGGATAGTTATACTTTAATAGAGTCTTGAACTATGATACCGAGAAAGTTGCATGACTGTAACAAGGGAGAGAAAAGGTGATGGGAGTTCAGGATGAAGTAATCGCAGACTTCTGACCCGGATGAGAGCAGGGAGTTTAACTGCTCATTTGCTTTATCTAAAACTTTCTAATGTGCTGCTGTTAGGAATCAGTCTGTGCTATGTGCTAGTGCTGGCTTTGTACTGACTTCTGTTATGCCTGTAACTTAAATATTTATGTTATTATTTTGGGCATGTCCTAGGAATGAGCTAGACTAGCTTAACTATCAGCAAACGCTTTTTCATTTGCCTTGAACCAGAGTTTTACCTGCAAAAACACTTGAGTTATTTTTATTAGCAGGATTTCGGTTTAGGAGTCATTATCTGTGTAGTCTTGTGGGCTTACAGTTCCAGTGTCTATCCAGAGGCTATTAATTAAAGTAGAAATTCTGGTAGCAAGCTTTTTTTACCATACATAATGTGAGCAAAGGCGCTGTATGAACAAACTTTTAGGAACTCATTGAACCATGCAAAATGCTCAGCTTTTGATAGTGAAGTCACTTCTTGCCCTTTGTGGGACATTACAGTTGCTTGCTTTCATTAGGGGAGGCAAATTCTTTTTGTTAATTGCTTGTATTGTGTGCTAGTTGTTTGGCAAAGGTTTACAAGTTTGCATCTTTAAGCAGAGGTACCATCTAAATAAAAAAAAAAAAGGCGCTTAGCTTTGAATTACTTCTATGTATGTATAGTAGGTTACTGGTAACATCTGCTAGATGGCTTAAGTTCAGACTGTATGTAATTCTCTTTCTACTTTAGTCTTGCTGATGTGAGGAAAAACTACTACCAGTTCTCTAACTATGGTAGCAGAGGTCGGGATGAGTTTGTCCCAGCTGATGTGTGATGGTCACTGAGTGGGCTAGTCACAGTCACTGTGGTGATGCTAATATTGTGGTTTTGCAGACAGAGGGATCAGTTACTGACTAGACCAAAAACTTATCCTACAGAGAAAAGCTGGAGTGCCTTAGTGAAGCTGCCCGATGTGGATTCATGAGTGCTTTGTAGTGGCACAAGGGAGAAATCTGGGAACAAATTAGTATATGATCATTCTGTAGTCAGCTACCTACAGGTAGTTGTTGAAGTACTCTGTGAAAGTTAAAGTACTCTACCAGTTATACTGGTAGATAGCCACTTGTTTGGCTGGTCAGTGAATATTTTGGGAGGAGCTAGTGTAAGCCACGTGATCTTGGCAACTTGCTTGAGTAACTAGTTTTTTACCTTCTTGTATGAGTAGGGTTTGGGTCTGTTGCAGTGCGTGAGTATACATGCTGCTAGTGCTTTATGGGTAGTTTGACTTTGGTGCCTTTCACTACTTGTTGATGTAGTGTTTGTTTGTTAAGCATGTTTTTTTCAAGGAGTTTTGCCACCTTTTCTACAGAAGATGCTATGTATATTTTTCTCTTTCAGGGAGCACAGTTTTCTAGCATGGTATTAAACCAAAACAAACCCCCAAACTCCACATTGCTGAAGGAATTATTTGCAGACTTAGTTGTGGCAGTATCTGGGAAAGCCTGTTAGACTCAAGTTCAACTTCTTATATGTGCTGCACATTTCAAGGCACTGAACTTGAATGATCCCTCAACTGTTGTCCAGTCCTTTCCCTGAATGCTTATCAGAATGGATTCAAGGACGGGATTTTGGTGGTTATGCCATATCTGCATGTCTGCTTGCATAATCTTTACTCTGCATGCACTCTTCCAGCCTTTTTTGGCTCAGTTGCTGTGCGTAATCTCTCTATCAATTTCTTAATCTTGCTTTTGCTTAGTCATGGTAGGGATCCCTTACCCTGCTAGCTGTGGTATCTTGGCTTCTCAAAAAAAGTGTTGAGTTAGCTTGTTTTTTCTAAAAAATGCAACTTTCTTTATCTAGTAAAATAAGTGTCTGTCTTTAATGCAATGATTTATGTTTTAGAGTTCTGGTACTGCTGGAAACTGGTAATAATAGTATCTTCCTGATCTGTATGACCAAGTCTTACTTTTGTTGGAAGAGGAGGATTGATAGGAGGTTAATATTGTAGATTTGAAGTAAATGCCAAACTGAATTCCCTGGACTAGCAGAAGTGTTAATGCCATTTCTATAATCTACTATCTAAGCGTAGCCTTTCTGTTCAGCTATACTCCAGGCAAGATGACCCTAAACAGTAGAAACTTTGCCTGTTTTCATTATTTTAGATCCTGTAGCCAGAAATATTAAAAATAGAATTGAGGCTCCAAAGCCTATTTCCTCTTGTAAAGTGTTAGTATTTATTTCATGGTTGCATCAACTTGCTTACCTAAATACTCCCTGTGTTTATGGAGTAGTTTCCTACTTAAAAGTTGAGTGGTGAATTTTTGTGGCATGTTACTTATCTGTTACATGAAGCAATAACTTGAAGGTGAGAAATTTCACTGAACTAGAAGATGTCATATATCTTGCAGTATGTACAGAGTTATGTGATAGATGGAAAATGTACAACTGCATCCAATCCCAAAGTGCATCCTGGGGAAGAGTAATAGTCAACAGAGAACAGGGATTTAGGTTAAGGAAACAGTGATGAGTTGAGGTATTAGGAGATACTGGGAGATGACTTCTCTAACACCTCAAGGGTTTGGTCAGCAATGTGGTTTTGGTGTTCTGTAGTCTGCTAGAACTGAATTGCTATTCTAGTGTCTTGTATGAGCTTTCTGTTGTGGTTAAGCAGTTCCAAAGTAGATGGCTTACTAGATAATCATACAATAACCGTAAAGGATCCTTTCTAAAATAAGTTTCTGGTCCAGCCCCCAGCTCAAACTAGGATTAACTTGAAGTTCAGGTTCCTTAGTGCCTTGTCTAGGCAACCTCAAAGGATAGAGATTCTGTGTGCTCCCTTGCCAGCTTGTTTCAGTGCTTGATTGCTCTTCAGAATAAATAGCCTTTTTGTTATATCTACCGGGAATGTTTTTGCTACAACGTACACCTTTTGGCTTTTATCCTTTTGCTACGTAAAGCATTGTTTGGGTAAAGATATACATTTCCTGTAGAATTGAGAACATGGAATGTAGCTGTAGATAATAGTTGGGCTATTAAAAGACTGACTGATTCCTGTAATGCTCTAAATGCTTTAATTGCTAGGGGTGATGCCTCTTACTGCTCCATTGCTGATAGGGTAGAAACTTAGCTTCTTTGGTTTTGGCTTCAGAGAGTACATAAAGCTCTCTAGTTATTCAGCGAGGTTTATGTTTGCTCTAAGAAGTCTAGCAGCTGATTTTGCAAGTACAATTTTTTTATTTTTAAAGTGAAGAGTTTCCATTTTTAGAATGTGGAATGGTGTTTAGTAACAAATTCAAACTCATTAAAAATTACAGCACCCAGGTGGTGAAGAGGTCCTTAGGGAGCAAGCTGGAGGAGATGCTACAGAGAACTTTGAAGATGTGGGCCATTCCACAGACGCAAGGACCCTGTCAGAAACCTTTATTGTTGGGGAACTTCATCCGGTGAGTATGTGAGAGTACCAGTACTTGCTGCTTACTATGGTGTTTGTGTCTAGCTAGTTCTCTGGTAATTTACTTCCAAATAAAGGAGAGCTGCTAGTTTGGTTGGATGCCAGCCCTGCAGCTGTTTTTGGACTGAATTAGAGATGGGTTCCCCCACTGTGAAGGGATTTGGTTAGTGTAAGGGTGGTCACATAAAAAAATTTGCTCCTTTGAAATATTTTAAAGCCTTGTTCTTGAATAAACTGAATATGGAATCACACCATTTCTGATGTGCTGTGTGACCTTTGTAATGATACTCTGTAACCCCTCAAGGTGATATGTCAAAATGTCTAGACCTTATGTCAACGTGGAGTTTTCATTCAACAACTGCTTTCATTCTTGAATCATCATAAATATATATGCCAGGTTTCCATCTGGACCTCAAAGTACCGTCCTGGCTCTTCATATGTATGTTTAGAAAATGGCTGCTGTAAGCATCTTCTAGTTTGATTCTCTGTCTTTCCCCTCTCTGGTTCCCCTGTTTTGTGCTGTATCCGTATTCCCTACTTGTAGTTGTCAGGGTTGGCTATGTGATCAGTTCCCACAGAATCATTTGTCCCTTTTTTAATACTGTTGTTATCATTTCCTGTGCTTCTAACAAGCACATTTCTGCTGCCTCAAGCTTTGAAGGCTTTATTTCTAGCTATAGAGCTGCTGCCTTGGCTTCCTTCAGATAGACCTTTTTTAAACTCCTTCATCTTAACAGTAGAAAACCACTTGTTAAGCTGCTAGTGTGCCCATCTGCGCTGCTCCACTGCCCGTTCCTGCTTCCTCTCTTTTCCTGTATATGTTTTGTCTTGCATTTGGGGTAAATATCACTGTCTTGAGTAGCATATTTCACAGTAAGATTCTTGATCTTGTGTCTGTCTTAGGTCCTCTCTTGATAAATATTAAAATTGTAGCTTATCCTAATACAAAACAATTCAGATCTGATGCACATTAGTAACCTTGCAGGCTTGTCATCTATTTCAGATGGCAGTTGATGCCAGTGAAGTTGTTTGTAACCTGGCTACCAGTCCAGTTCTTTCTTGTTTGACAAGTGCCTCTTTTCATTTGCTATGAAAGAAACAGCTTGACAGTTTAATGTAAAAATACAGTACTGTCAATATTATATGCTGTTGGGTTTTTTTTATGAATGTGACTATTTCACGTAAGACTTCATGAGGTTTATGAACATTCATAATTTTGGACCTTTGTACAGGACACTGGACCACAGCTAGTTAGATATCATGGCCCATTAATATGCATAGACTAGCTAGAGTAAACAAATATGATTATAATTGGTGTATAAACTAAGGTTATGTGTCTTGCTTAGAGACAAAAGAAATGCAAAAACAGGTGCACAAGAAGTGATGAAATATGTTGGAGTCTTGTGTTTTGCTTCTTTATTGTATACTGGGAAGTATTATTTAAGGAAGTGATCTTGTTTATGGTGGCTCAAAAGCATACACTGACATCTGCTCTTTTACAAGTCTGTTTCCTAGGTAAAAGCAGATATGTGTTAACAGAATAGAATTGCAAACTGAGTTTAGTGATAAGCGCTATTTGACTGATTTGGGGTTTTGTCTAAATGGTTTATTTGTTTGTTTTCTTGCAGGATGATAGAGGGAAGCTTCAGAAACCAACAGTAAGTGTGTTTCTTCAAAGGCCACATTGTTGCATTAGGAATGGTGTCTCTGTAAATGGTATCCCCCCAGAGGCAAAAATAGTTCAGCTTGATTTAAATGTGGTGTTTCAGGTCACAAATCTTTTCAACATGTTGATCTACCTTCAACGTACTCTTCCTGTTAGCTATTCTTTTCTTTAACTTGTGTGGCTCTTGAACTAAGAGGTTACTAAGTGTGGTGATATTACACTATATATAGCAAGAAGGTGAGCTTAGGATCAGTCAAAGGTTTTCTGGTATTCAGTTTAAGAAAGAAAACCTGTTTATAGACAGAATGGATCAAATTAGTATGTGTTTGTGGGGAAAAAAATGTGATGCTTAACAATATACTGGTAACACCAGTAGATATAGAATATAGAGGCATTTGGTTGCTCGTCAGTTTAATTTGCAATTGTGAACGCTTTTCAAGGTGACAATACTGTTTGCTTCCTAACTGTTTCAGTAGATTTTGAGTGTCCTGTCAATGCAGTATTACACTTGTTTTCTAGGGGTTTTTTTCTATCTTTAGTAGAATAAAGTTGTGTTAGTGCTATCAAACTCATAAAATGCAGATGTCCCGTAAAGGAGCAAGTGCATCAGGGATTAATTTGTACAGTTGCTGCTGCTATGTGTTTAGAGGATGTTTGCTCAGGGCTGGCTTTAATAGTACAACAGTGCACTTGGGAAACAGTCAGAGATTATTTTTAAATAAAGTGTAGTAGGAGTAGAATGTTCTTTTTTCTGTTTGAGAGGTTACTTTTAAGAAACAATCACTTTTGTAACATCTTCCAATAATGTCAGTAAGTTAAAGGAAAGTTAATAAAATACATAAAATGAAATATTTACTCTAGCAATTATTAATTTGATCATTAAGGACTGGAACTAGTATACGAATAAAAATAAGAAATGGAATGGTGGCTGGAATTCAGAGCTTCTTCCCACCAGGAATAACATCTGCTATTCATATTTCTTTTGAAATTCAGGGCAACTTACACTTAAGTTGTGGGAGCAGCAATCATAAATGCAACTGAGAAACAGACTACGCCATGCGAGTTGTATTACTACAATCCTTTGATTCAGCTCACAGAAACTTACTAAACTGAAGTGCTTAAAATATTTGTTTGGTCACAGTGTGATCAGTTGGGAGTTAAGACGTATCCATATTAGTTTTTACTACACTCCTATTTGTCTTATTCGCTTGTTTGAGTGCTGGTCATAGTTACGTATGCTACGTGCATGTTTTCCGTCATTCCAGAAGGAAGCTGGAGCCGTTTCCTCCAGCAGGACGGGTGGCTGTAGCTGATAAGCCAGTTTCACTCTGCACTGCGCTCTGAGCATGTAAGGTGACAGGTTAGACCTTGTGGGCCCTGGCTCTTGAGGAGCCCTCAGAAGGCCTTGTGCTTTCTAGTGTCCTTTTTGTCCTTGCACTGTATTTAAAGTATGCTTAGTGTACACATCCAGCATCCTCCTGTTTAAAAACAGGCTTTTGATGAGCTAGGCCATGTTTCTCTTACTGTCTTGATGTGGGTGGAGCTGTCCCCCAGCCCTGGAAGGGGCAAAGCTGTTCTAGAAGGTGTTAGCCTTGATAGTGCGGACTTAAACTGTTCCGTACTGTTTGGCTTTGGGATTAGTTTTTCATGGAGGCTTTCAGAAGACCAATGTCACTGAGTCTTCTTTTTTCAAATGTGGTATTTCTCATGTGTTAACCTGTGATGATTTGCGTATTTGAAAAAGTAGCCTGGTTGAACCTGTGAGAGGATGTTAGGAATTTTTTGCTCTTTAAATGAATTGCAAATATTCTGTTACTGAAGCAGGTTTTTTTTTCAGTGATGGATCTTGTGCCACTAAATTTAAGTACAGTTTTAATGCTTGAATCTTTTAAATGCACTTAGGGCCATGTGCAATTAGTAGTATTCAAATTAAGAAGTCTTCATATAAAGTATGTTGAGTAACGTGCCCATGTGCTCAACTGGGATTTGATCTTGTAGTGCTGCTTTTTCTATGAAAACTGAACAAGTCTGAATCAGTATCAAAGCCAACTATAATAATTTGATTCTTATGCATTCTGAAACAGCACACTAAAAAATGAACTGTAATAAGCCTTGTGGATGTAAATTAAAAGCTTGCTTCATGTAGGTTCCATGTAAGAAATCCTTGTGCGTTACTTCAGGGTCTTTTCAATTAGATTTTAGGGAAGTAAGGGATCTTAGCCTTTTAGGTGACTAAAACTTTTCAAATGTAACCTGAGGTTGAAGGTAGCTTTGTAGAAAACTTGCAGCAAAATTCTTTGTGTTGATATTTTTTAATAACTTCTGATGCAATGTTGATTGCAGAAACTGCTGCTAGCTATCTTCTAACACAACAGTCTGTTACAGGAATTCAGAGAAAACCTTTTCAAATGCAATGCACTGAGTTGTTTTTAAATTAGTCCCTCTTAACTAGCCCCTCAATTTCTCAAAACTCATTAAGATGGAGAGGAGTGTCTGCCTGAGGTAAATATCTTTGTTTTCCTTTCCAGGAAACTCTTATTACCACCACTCAGTCTAATTCCAGGTACAGTATGACACCTGTTGGTAACTTGAAATTCCTTATGATTAAGTTTCTGAAGCTTATGAAGTTGCATAGCATTGATATGTATCAGTCTGTACTAAATGGCTTATGTTGCACAAGCCTTCATTTCTGGAGGCATCAGGTGAATAGAAGCCGCTTGTTGCACTTACTGACTTTTGTAATGACATGGATGCCTCGCTTTTAAAATTTGCCACAACTGTTGCATCCAAGGGAAGTAAGAGGATTGTGTCTATAAGGAAAATCTGTCAGGGTTGGGGGGAGGGAGGGAACACTTTGTTTCAGTGGTGTCCCAAAGTTATATCCTGCTGAGGGTTGCCTACTGTTGAAACCCCAGAGGACTGTTCCATGCCCCTCTGGGTGGTGGGGAGCTTGGGTGCTTGAAACCATTGTGTGATGCTGCTGCTTATGTGGCTTTTGAACGAATGGTATTAAGGGCAGCATGCCATGATTTTAATGTGTCTAAAGTCTTACTCTTTTCTAGTAAACAAACTTCTTGTAAACTGTAGTGCAAAGCCTTAAAAGTACAACCTTTTTTCACTTGTCTGGCACCTAATACTCCAGCCCAGGTGTTCTGTTGCCTTGACTTGGAAGTATTTGTTGGAGTGGGAAGGAAGGATTTTTTTTTTTTAAGAAAAAAAACTTGCCGGTTGTCAATTCCTAAACTGCTGTTTCAAAAACTTCCTTCTAGTTCATGGTCCAACTGGGTGATCCCGGCAATAGCAGCAATTATTGTGGCCCTGATGTATCGTTCCTACATGTCAGAGTAAGCACCTTACTGAGAACTAATGCAAGAAGAGACTGATCTGGGAGAAAATAAAAGCAATCCTAACCCAATATGTTTCTGGACAAAAGCCTGATGTCTGAAGAAAAATTCAACTTTTTCAAGAAACTGAACAATTCTCTTCTGCTGTGCACTTTTCTTAATGTTGCCTTCTTATTTGCTGCTCTGAAGTGATAAAAAGGCAGGATTTCTCTTTTTTTATAACAATTTTATTCTCTAATGAATTATTTGATAACTGTATTGGTTTCTATGTTAGAATATTATTTTGTATGTAACACTGATTCTGGTTATTTCTCTTTAATCTGTAATGGGCTCCAAAGGGCTCTCTTTACATATAAATTTTACAGCTTTAAATGACTACCAAAACTGTGTACATGTATTAGTCCATGTACACAACTTCACTTAACTTAAAAAAAATTGTTGTTGTCTTAAATGTAGTATGTTTGAATGAAATGCTAATTAAACCTAATGAAAAAGCTGGGTGGAGTAGGGGGTGTAGGTGCCTGTGATCAGTTGGGCCCCATCAATCAGGCTATAATGAGCTGATTATTTTTCTTCTTTCCTCTTGATATCTGCTCTTATAGTTGTTGTAGATACTTCTACTAGCAAACTATTTTTTTTGTCTGCCACTGAAAAATTCAGGCAAAATATGAAACCCAGTGTTTGGCCCAATTAGGTCTGTCTTAATTCGTGAAAAGTAGCTCTTTTTTGCAAAAAAAAGGCAGAAAAAAGTGCTATGAAAGTACCACTACAGGTAATGTAACTGCTACTAAATAATACTGTTCCTTCCAAGCACTCAGGTGACTAGAATTTGTTCTGGAACTTTTAGACTTTTATAAAATCTTTGTCATGTACGTCATGAGGGGAAAAGCTGATGTATGGAATCTGTTTGTGACTGTTCTGTGATGTGCTCCTTGGTGCTTTACTATGAAGAGATCACTATTTTCACTGCTAAATATGAGAACTGAAAGTTTGCATTTTTGTGGTGAACATTTTTAGTCAAATGTAAATGATCATGAATAAAAGTTTAATTGCTTACTCTTGCTGGCTCAAATGCATTAATTGCAAACTTTTTTGAAGGCCTCAGAAGGGATGCTTTTGCATATTGGGACACTTATCAGAAGTACCCATTTGGTATACCTTGAAAGTCAAGATACTTTCACTATGCAGGGAAGCTGCATATAAAAAGTGGGGAAACTGTGCTATGGAGCAGTTAGCATAGATAGATGTTTTCATTGGCATAACCTCAGCAGTGACTAATGACTTAACAATGGTTTGGCCCTGCAAGCTCTGCCTCCCTTAACGTTCATTGGGACTTGAAACACTATTCCAAGGGCTTCTTTTCAGTAGCACCAGGGAAGATGTATGCAGTGTAGGCCCTGTGTCAAGTCCAATTGAAAGATAATACACTGTAAACAACAGCTTAAAAAAAAAAAAAATAGGCTAAGGGAATTGTTGTGACTTAAGATTGTCTTGTGCATATGTAGGAATATGTCAACACAGGAGTCCTTTAAGAATTCCTTACTGTGGGATTTCTGTTGGAATTCCTTTTACTTGCTTATTTGTAGTAAATAAGGAGATCTTGTACAGCTTCATCTGTGACAGTGTTTAGGATCTCTTACATTTATAGATTCATAGATTGGTCCAGGCCAGAAGGGACCTCCAAAGGTCATCTAGTCCGACCTCCCCGCAGTCAGCAGGGACACCCCCAACTAGACCAGGTTGCCCAGGGCCTCGTTGAGCTTCACCTTGAATATCTCCAGGGAAGGGGCCTCAACCACCTCCCTGGGCAACCTGTTCCAGTGTTCCACCACCCTCATGGTAAAGAATTTTTTCCTAATATCCAATCTAAATCTCCCCTTCTCCAACTTAAAACCATTGCCCCTTGTCCTGTCACTGCAGGCCTTTGTAAACAGACCCTCCCCAGCCTTCCTGTAGGCCCCCCTCAGGTACTGGAAGGCTGCTATGAGGTCTCCTCGGAGCCTCCTTTTCTCCAAGCTGAACAACCCCAGCTCCTTCAGTCTGTCCTCATAGGAGAGGTGCTCCAGCCCCCTGATCATTTTGGTGGCCCTCCTCTGGACCCGCTCCATCAGGTCCATGTCCTTCCTATATTGAGGGCTCCAGACCTGCACACAGCACTCCAGGTGAGGTCTCACCAGAGCAGAGTAAAGTGGCAGAATCACCTCTCTGGATCTGCTGGCAACACTTCTTTTGATGCAGCCCAGGATGTGATTGGCCTTCTGGGCTGCGAGAGCGCATTGCCTGCTCATGTTCAGCTTCTCGTCCATCAGCACCCCCAAGTCCCTTTCCTCAGGGCTGCTTTCTAATATCTCATCCCCCAGTCTGTATTTATACTGAGGATTGTTTCTTCCCAGGTGCAGAATCCTGCACTTGCTTTTGTTGAACCTCATGAGGTTCATCTGGGCCCACCTCTCCAGCCTGTCCAGGTCCCTCTGAATGACATCCCGTCCCTCTGGTGTATCGACAACACCACACAGCTTGGTGTCATCTGCAAACTTGCTGATGGTGCTCTCAATCCCTCTGTCTATGTCTTTGATAAAAATGTTAAACGGTACTGGTCCCAGGACGGACCCTTGAGGGACACCACTAGTCACTGCTCTCCATCTGGACTTAAAGCCATTGAGTACCACCCTCTGGGTGCGACCATTTGTACTCGTGTGTTCTGTCAGACTTGGTTTACAGGTAAAGATATGTGTGCACTCACAGTAGATCCCATCAACCAACTTCTTTACCTTGGAAACTGTAACCTGCAGTACATTGGGATTCTGTCTAGCAAACTTGTATCCAGTTTTGCCCTAGGTTTTCCTTGAAATGTAGTGAAGCTGAGTTTAAAAATTCAGGCCTCATAACATGATAACATAAATCAAGTTTGAAGTACTGAATTTTCTGTTTTTAAAATAACATTTATGTTGGTATGTCTACATGAGGCCAAAAAAAACCCAAGCAATGCAACTTTAGAAAACGTAACCTTTTGTATTTTTTTTTTTGTGGTAAGACTTTTAGGCTGGGATAATTATGTCCACCTCAGCAGACAGGGTAGTGCAATCAAAGTGGATCCATAAGGCAAAACACTTCTTGCAAAAAACCCTTTTTTCCATGCAGTGTATATTTTGGGAGTTCTAGTATAACGCAGCTCTGCTTGAGTCCTGTATCCTGGCTGTGTATTTATGCAATCCCCTGGGGTACCTATACCGGCTCCCCTCCATCCAAGAGCAGCCCGGCTGGCAGGCACAGGGAGTTGCCACAATGTAAACCTAAAGCTCGGTGAGTGGAGATGAGTGGGCAGCGCTTAAAAAACTGGTACAAGTTAAAGTGTTGATGTAGATGCACACAGCTCCTTTCCTGTAGTTGGTCTGTTCGTACTCACTTTCACCACTGCCCATGTAAATTTCTCCTCAGAGGTGGATGAGACTGGTTCAGGCTTTTAAATGTAAACTGACTGATAAATTGGGCTTATAACTTTCCTTTTTTAATACCCTAAGGTTAGAGCTGCTTTCCATAGGGGATCATACAGGAGTTTTTATGTGGCTTTGGCTTTTGATTATGAATATGAGAATAGATGTATGGGTGTGGTGAGGGATGAATTAGTACCCTATTGAAAAACTAGTTAAATGAATTAGGGATAGTCAATGTTTTTATGGTCTGACAGCAAAAAGAAAAGAAGGGGCGGTCTGCTTTCTTCCCAGAACAAAATCCTTTGTCCCTAGTTCTGAACTGTCAGTACTTGCTCTAATTGTCTGGCAAATAGCTTTAATACTCATTTTGCTTTGGAGAGGCTGCTTTTGGTGGTCGATGGTTTAAATCAGATGTCATCTCGCTCTGTTTACTTGTACAACTTAACAATGTTGATACTGCCCTTGTACCCCGAAATAAATGATTTAGGCATTGCTTTTTTGGCCTTCATTTGCCTCTCCTTTCTTGTTCACAAGAATGCATAGTGGCAGAGAGCTCCCTTAAATGGAGATGGCCTTGGCTTCCTCTTGCTGTCTGTGGAGTAAAGCCAGCACAGCTTGTTCACTTGCTCCGTCTGCTAGGAAGAGAAAAAAAATAGCCTGCTCTCCCTTTCTCTGGCTGTCTTGCTTCAGCACGGTGGGCCAATGCCTCTCGATAGTGCTGAATGTGGTGCTGCAGTCAGGATTTTGCAAAATGCTAGAGAGGAACTGGCAAAAAACTGGTAAAACCTAAGCAAATGGAAGCTGATCACAAATTTGAAGTCAGTATATCTCTCTTCAGCAGCAAAAAAGGGGGAGGATGCTATTGGTTTTGTTTTCTGAATGTGTGACTACTGAGGGTAAATGAATACTTCTAAATTCTTGGCCATTTTGAGCAAAACCTGCTGTATTTTCTGTAAGGCTGGCAATGAAGATTATTAACCAAAACTTAGTGAGAATAAATGAGCCGTATCATACAAAACATGTAGAACATTAACAGTATTACAGTGTTTTCTCCTGAATATAGAAAAGGATTTCAGAAATCCAAGGAATAAGGAGGGAAAGGAAGCTCGTACTCCTGCATGCTTAGCTCTAATATCTGGCAAGATCTGAGGTGAAGCTAGTAACTGACGGATCATATATTTGAATTTTACTTTCCTCATTTTACTTTCCTTTCATACTACGTTACGCTCCTCATGATTAATTCATTATGTGTTGAAATATTTTGAATGACCTGGCTTATAAGTAGGTGGACAGACAAGCACATGAATTCATGAGAAATGTTGGAACACCACATCTCAGTAGATGATTAATGCTGGATATTCTGTTCTTTCTGAAAACTAGTTAGACTTGTTCTTAATCTTCTTACATGTAAGAGTGTGCATAAAACAATCCTTGACATTTTCTTTGCCAGCTTTCTAAAACTGGGAACATACAGTGCAACTACTGGTCTGTCTTGATGGCTGCTAAACTAGAGCTCAGAAGGGACTCTGTTGCACTGCAGGGGCTCGTGTATAAGGAATAGATTTTGACTTTAATCCCATGTAGTATAATTTCTGTGCCTGTGTCTTCTAGTTTACTGCACTTAGGCAGCCGGTGTACTGCCAAGAGCTGTCAGTTCTGTTCACTGTGAGAAAAGTAGCGCTGCCAGGCAGGAAAAGTTACGCACAGGAAAACCTTAGGGCAGGTTTTTTGGTGTCTTTGTACAGAACTCATGTGGACACCCAGACTCCAGGAACTGTACCCAGTAGCACAATTCCCACTGAAATCTTGCCTTTTTCCATAGAACCTCATCTGAGGATAAAGCTGACTGATCCTATTGCAGGGTGAGAACACTCCTTGGTATCTCTCTAATTCCAGCTACCTAGATCCTCAATAAATGCTGCCTTGTATTGTTTGAAATTACACAAGGGTTTTACCTGTCAGCCATGGTAAAACATTTCTTTGAATAGAATGTGTCTGGAAACTGCTTCAAGGTCTAGGAGGGGCTGGTTAGAGAGAAAAAGGTAAGCCAAGCCAGGGGAGTGCTTTCCTAAATGACTCCTTGAAAGTAAGGGAAGATCATTCTTCTGTCACGCTCAGTTGTCACAGATTTCTGAAGCCAGTTGATGCTTTTAGTGTCACTCGTCTTAACATGGCTTGCAGGGATGTCTGTAAGAGCATGATAGGTGTGTTGTCGAAGTAGGTGTTGATGTGAAAGACGAGCTAACCTGCTGCTTAGAAGCCCACAGGGTGCTGGGCTGGTAACTGGAAACAAGCAAATCTGTCCTTTCATTTGTAAACTGCATGGGTTCCCAACTTGTATTTGTTTGGATCCATTTCCAGAGGAGTGTTCTGGTGGATAACATTCTCTGCATCAGTCTGAGGAGGACAAGCAGTTTATGAATAATAAAAGGAAGTTGGTATTTGAGCAGTCACAGCTTCTGGGATCAGAATGAGAAAACCTTGTTTTATTTTTAGGTGATTCTGTAGAACTACTTTTTTGACCTGTTGAAGTAACAAAGACATTTGAGTAATACAGGTTATTATATGCTTTGTTGTCATGGTGAGGGGATCTTCAGACCTGAGGATATTGGGTGAACAAGCTAGGGTGTGTAGATTTAAAGCTAACTAGTTACTCCCACTCCTGGTGGTGGGATGCTCTTAGTCTCCATTGCATGCAAGATAATTTATTGCACCTTTGCTGAAGGATATACGATCACACGCTTGAGAAGCTCAGTATCTAGTAGATGTGCAAGTCTGACCAAACAAGATCTTCCTGCCTCAAGCTCCCTGGAGAGTCTGGATGCAGGGTGGTGCCTCAGATCACATATAACACACACCAACAGGATCAGACTCTTCACAACAAATTATGCTTTTTCATACAGTAAGTTGGTGCCTGCAAATAAGCGTCAGCAGGTGAGAAGAGGCAGGAACAGTCACTGGAGAAGAAAGAAACAGCCTGTGAAGCAAGAACTGTCACCTGGCATTTTCCTTCTGAGCTCTGTGCCCCAAGTACAGACAGTCCTACTCGCTTCTCTCCAGTATGAATCCAGCATTGTTTTTTCTGCTGGAACAGACGAACTGCTTGAATATTTACCCTGGTTTTTGGACAAAGTTTTACAGCCTGGGCGAACTCTGGCCTAGTTTAGAGTGAGCTTGGATGAGTCCGCATCCTTCCCGTAGGCGTGACCTTACTGGTTTCTGCTGGGCCTCGCTTCTGGCTTGCATGAAGCACAAAAATACAGCTCCAGACTTGTCGCACACTTCCATGTGGGAACCTCTTGGTTTGTTCTTGAAGTTGGCATGAGCTCATTATGAATCCGTTAAAAATCGATGGCCTTCTTCCTTCCAACTGCTAATTTGAATTTTTATTTTAAAAAACCCACCAACATAGGGTTGATCTTAATAACAAGTCACCAAACTACATTCTTTTTGTACTTTAAAAATCCACATATTTTAAACCCATCAGTGTGGGCACTTCACTCTTGTGTGTAAAATACTTAGTACAAATAGACTCTGATCTTGTTTAGAGTGCTCAGTAGTTCTAATAACACTGCTGAAAAGGGCATCAGTAACGGGGCTTGCAGGCAAGTGGATGAGTCTAAATTCCCTTATAAGTACAAATTTGTACATGTCAGTGTTAGATTTTTTGTCTACTATCTAAACTACAGAACAATTAAAAATCTGACTTATGGAATGAATTAAGACTGCAAACTTTGTCTTGAAACTGAGCACAAAATGAGATAGCACATGTGAACATTGTGATGAACTGCAGTTGTGTGCTATGCTATGGAGTGTTATTTAAAAAATAAGCAAGGGGAGTATGTATGTCACTCAGCATGCTGTTCTTCTGGCATACTGCACTCTGGTCATGCTGTCTTTTGGGTAAACCTTACCTTAATAACCTCATTTTGAATCCACTCTTACAACGCTATCAGAAGGCGGCTAAATGTACCTGAATACTTGTTTTATTAACACAATAAAAAAGAAAAAAAAAAAAAAAGGTCTTCTAGGTTTTTAAACTCTCATATAAGTGCTATGAGTTCTAGGATTCATTGACCATATACTGGCTTTCATGTTACTTTTGGAAATCAGTGACCAGGAATTTCATGAAGAAAACAGGATTTCTGCAGAAATTAGATTGCTATATCATAAAAGTCCTTCCTTTTTTTAATTTAAAACTTTAAGTAAACTTTAAACTGAGGTAACAGTGTCCATTTGAGAGGGATCAACCCGGTCTATGTAACAAAATGCCCTCAAAATGCTCTGGAATAAGGATAGCCTTCTTCCAGAAACGTGTCCACTTATACATACGTATTTTTTAGCATCTTGTTGCATAAATCAGCTCTGTGTAGACCACAAACCCATTCAAGCAGCTGCTCAGCATAAGACAAATTTTGTCTCCTATAACAAAATAGGCGTTACCTTTATTGAAGTGTTGCATTATAAACAACACAAATAGAAAGTAGTATCAAAAGTTTTAGTGGCTTTTGTTTAAGTAGCTAAGACAGAAAATTACGTACCGTATACCCTGGCTGTCGTCCTCCTCCTGATTTCTTCATTTCATGAAATAGTCTGAGTCTTATTAGTACAATTTAATGTGCCCAGGCCAGAGTGCAGGCATTTCATATCTCTGCCCTAGTAATAAACATTTCATAGGATACATCCAATGACTTCACAATGTCAGAATTTGATTTGATTTCCACTCCAAAAGACAAACATATTACATTACTTTTTTTTTTTTTAAACTGTAGTACTCCAAATATTGAAGCTTGCATCCAAAAGTGCCTCCAGTTTCTAATGATATTGTGAGTTACCACATCACCAAGCAGTTCAGAGATTAAAATATGACACTAAAATAGAAATAGTGTACGGGACTCATCAGGGCTTTTTAAATTTTTGGCAATAGAAAAGAGTAAGAAAGGTAAGTACAAGTTTAACAAGCTCTAATTAGCAAAATAAAAGTATGGTTTCTTTCAGGCAGTGAGTATCAAAGACAGGGTATATGGATTTGAGAACTCCAAGAAGCTCTTCTCAATAAGTAAGGGCTGCTTCCTTATGCCACCTTCTGAGTGTCCTGCAACACTTCATTGGTGCCAACTTTCAAAACCAAAGGATTTCTAGAGTTATCTTTGGGTAGTGACAGTCTTCCAGCTCTGTTCCTTGCACGTTGCAGCTCCTGTGCTCTGCTACCCCACCGCATTCTGGCTGCCCAAGCTTCCTTGTGTGTCAGAGGGTATCCTTGCTCCAGAGCACTTTGGTGGTGCTTTGTTGCATTGACACGGCCGATCCAGCTCAAATGACCACTGTTGCCTCAGTTTAAAGGTACTGGTGAAGCTGCATTCATGAGAGACCTCATGCTGGTAAAACAAGGCTACCTTCACTCGTTCCATCTCTTACTCCGAGCCTTGGGCAACCTAGTGCAGAGGTAGCTGCGCTTCTTAGAGGCACAACCATGAAGGAGACACAGTATTTATTAGAAACACTTGAGCAAAGCAAACAGATATACTGAGCTACCGTAAATCTTAAGGTTGCTTAATGCCAAAAACTAGTTGGATTATTGTTCTGTGCTGCTGAAAGGATATAGATATCTTTCTAATTGTTTATCTAGCTGCATACATGTAGATATATGTTAACAGCTGAAAAAGGGAAAGCTCTCAAAAAACCCCAACCCACACCAGTTCTCAGGCTTATCTGCTCATCCATGAGAACCGCACGCTGAAAAATCCTTTTCTTTTTGAAAACTTCTGTTCAAGTTTTACCTAAGAATTAATAGCTATCATCCACCTTCTCCCTGGGGTCCTTAATGGTTCTTCTGTGGGGCAAAACCTGTTTGTTGCTTTTGTAACTGTGCCAAAATATAGCTGAAACGCAGGTTGCATCCCAAACACAGAGCTGTTCTGTTGCCAGACAACATGACCGCTGAGGAACAAAAGGTTTTGTAAAAGGCTGAGCTGATCTATTAATTTTTTTCCTTGTCAAGATAAAATTACAGAAATAGGTACCATATGGGGTTACCTGGCTTTTGTAAGTGCTGCTGCTGTGTTTTCTTCCTTCAAAGCTTTTCCCTCCCCAGCATGGGTGAAGCAGAATTTGCCACAGACAGGGGCAGCTGGGGGACTGGTATAAACGCCCCACTCAGTTCCACCTTTTACTATGCCTTTAATTGAAAGTTAGGCAGAAGCAGAAGAAAACCCAGTGCCTTTAAAAATACGTTGGGCCAAATGCTGCTTGACCATAAATTCAGGCTAACTCCTAGTGACCTTGCTGTAATAACAGGGCTCTGAGTCGTGGAAGGGCTTGGTCTGTGCCCAGGGGAGTTTTTGGATGATTTCCTCATTCTTAGTGGATTTTATTTATTATTTTTTTTTAAGTACTGAGGGTTCAGAGGAAGGAGAAATGCTGCACATCCACCACAGAAGAGCAGAGTTTGTATTCATGTATGTTTTCTCAATAATTGCCAGTGCTGGCTTGTTGGCTGAAGGCACTTGCTGACCCCCTCTGTGGCCAAGAGCTTAATTAGCTACATCTGAGGGTTTTTAAACAAATGGCCAGCTGTAGCAGATTGGGTCATAAAGGTGATGTTTTAGGGCTGCTTATTGTGTTTCCATAATTCTTTCTTTTCTGTTCATATGGCTTTATTTGCAAGTCTCCTTTCACAGGCACCTCTGAAGACTGCTGAGCTCTCAGAGCAAACGTTTCTCAGGGGGGTTGTGGGAGGCAGTTGAGGAGTTTCTTTTGAAGGTGTGCCAGGATCAGCTGTGTCACGCAAGTGCATGTTAATGAAAAGAACTTCAGTGACCTTACAAGTGAGGCAATCATAAAGTTGCGCTAAGGGAACAGCATATGCTGGGATCCTTGCAGGAATCTTGTTAAGTTGATTAACAATTAAAGAGTTCGTTTACAGGGGTGAGGAATAAGTTATGTGAGGCTATGGGCCTAGCTGGAGACACATAATGAAGCTGACATCTTGAATGAGAGTAGGGCTGCCTTTTAATCTGTAAAAATAACCATTTACTACAACATCCAAAGATGAAAGAAGATGGAAAAAAAACTCTAAGATTTTTTTTTCAGTGTAATGACAGGTCAAAATATTTTTTAACCATAGCAAATTATTTGTAAATACGAAGTGTATAAATAGAAAAGAACATAAGGTGATTAATTTCTTTTTAAAGTAAGCAAGGTTTTTACTGTTGGGTTTGATTCCTTTTAAAAAAAAGGAGAAATGATAAAAAGTTTCTCCTTCCTACTCAGTAAATTTTTTAACTCATTGTCTACGTGTAGAATAATTTTCATATGAGTGGGAGAGTTTTTGTTCTTGGTTTTTTTTCTCTCTTTTGTTGCTGCAAAACTGGGATAAACCTCTTATTCTCTCTCTATCATCGCCCTGCACTAGTAACAAAAATCAATCTTTTTATGATTATCCAGGCAGTTTAATTTATCTTTCCTCTTCTTCCCAGTTGCCCAAGCAGACCAATAATCTTCTGTTTACTTGAACTTTGACTGTGTCCTCCTGGACTATGCAGAGGCAACAGTCCCGGGCCAGAGTCCAAGGCAAAAGAGTTAAATTGACCCTGTGGCAGGACAACTCCATTCAGAGGTTCTCTGCTTAATTAACTATTTCTGTGGCCTAAGATCCATTCTCATGGTCCAGTATCCAAACTGCAAGGGAAAATATCCAGTGCAATGCGTTCCCCGAGGCCTAAGCCAAGCCCAAAGACACCAGAGAGCAGGAAGCCCAAGGGAAAAGAGACTGTCTTGGGGACAGTGAAGTGATTTGGGTTCTCCCTGGGCAGCCCTTTTCCCCTCCTGTTGGCACAGCATGACCCTTTGCTGAGCTTCAGGCCCCAAATTCAGGCAGCGGCAGCAGCAGCAGCAGAGGAGGCAGAATACTGCAGGAGTGCTGGTGGTACCAGCTAGGTTCACCTCCAGCCTGCTCCTACTCACAGGTCTATGCAAGCCTGAGCCATCATCCTTGCCCACAAAACTGGCTGCAGCTGGGTTTTGGGAGACACTGAGGTAACCGGTAGGTTAAAAAAGTGGTGGCAGGTTAAGCTGTCAGGTGATGCCTGCATGGGTCACTGAGCTCTGCCTCTGCTCAGGATCACTCAACAAGGATTGATGCTTTTGTCAGAGTTAGGGACGCCTGAAAAAATATAGCTCCAGATGTGAAGGGATCATAGTGAATGACACTGGTTTAGCTCAGCCACACCTGACAGACCTTTTGGAGCCCCAGCCCTATGCGTTCTGGAAAAGCCCTTCAAACCTGAGCTGTGAACCCAACCTTAAACCAAACTTGGTTCCAGCCTTAAACTCTAGCAACCCTTGCTTCCCTTTGCCTAAATACATCAGTGCTTGTGACATTGTGACATTCAAAATTTTATTATGGGGGGAGGGCAGAGGAGGCCAAGAATTTAGTCTTAGTATAACTAAAGTCCTAACAGTCTAATTAAAAAATTGCTGTTGTGCAGATTGGCGTTTTTTTTGTTTGTAATTAGTAATATTATTATCTATGGAAAGTCTCAGTAATAATAATAGTACAGTCAAAACTGTTATGCATGCGCTATCAAGGCACCCTTTCTCCTGATGTCTTGCTCACCCTTCCACTGCTCCTCTGGGTCAATGGCTTCAGCCTGAGAGGAGCAGGTATGGTGAGGCAACAGCATCCTGAGTCCTCCACTGGGAGGAGTGTGGTGGTTTCTTCCTCCTCTTGGATCCAATTAAGTTCATATTAATGTTTCCCAGTGCCTTTTCTGCTTTTTTTCTTTGTTCATCAGTCTGCAATTCTACATTACATGTGAATTTACTATATATGGTGCGTTTTACCTGTGGTAGAACCTTGTTCTTTATTCTTTTTGTTACTTTTTGTTACTCCTACGATGGGTTTTGTTCAGCTCCTAGGTTTGTACTTCTCTAGCTGACCACTGGTGTGTTGGTGACAGCCCTGCAGCCTTCAGCATTATCCTATGCCCCGTCTCTGTCGTCCCGTGCCTGTGCTCCTCTATGCCACCTCTTGCAAGCCTATCTTCAGGGCTTCCTCTCTCATACCAGGCCTGCATTACACCATTCTGCTAAGGTCATGAATATTTCACAGTACACAGAACAGCTGCATGTTACTACTACCTGTCTAAAAGTTATGGTAATACTGGATAAAGATAAACAAAGCAAGTTAGGTGTAGCTACCAGGTGATTAAAGAAATGGCTGTTACAGCAACAAATCAAACTAAATAAAAGGAAAGCTCTGGGCAGGTCTAGACAAATTCAGGCAGAGCTAACCTGATAAACCCCTGTCCTGAGGCTCTGCAGAGTCAAAATAAAGCCTGTGCCCTGCTACCTGCACCAGCTGTGCTGTCTTTAGGAGGCTGCAGCCCACAGAGTGTCCTGGAGAACACATTTTTTAAACCTTTGTACTCATGCTGTCCTGAAAAGTTTTCCCAAACCTAACCCTGGTCTAGGCACCCTGTGTAGCCTCAAGTGTTGAAATGTTGTGGTGCCGAACATAGAGAGTATCCCTCAGTTCAGCCCAGCGAGCCCTTCCCAGCCCAGTCACCTTCCTGCGTTGGACTTCACAGGGTCTGAAACCCCATCTTGAGCCTATGGCCCCACATGCATGTGGCCTTGAAATTTGTCCCGTGCCTCCACCTTATTCTCAGGATGAGCCCATGACCCAACGTGACAATCCCCCATGGGCAGGGTGCTGCTGTGGGAATCCTCACAAGAATGGAAGTTCAGGCTTGTCCAGAGACCCATGTAGGCATCAGCCTGATGGTCAACCCCTGGTGCCTTCTCAACCCCCTCAGGTTATGGCACTGTATCCTCACTCCTCACCGTGTCCTTGGCACTGGGGCAGTGGCATCTCATCATGGTGGGGACCCTGACTGAAGCCAGACCTTTGACTTGGCCTGAGGTCCATGCCTGAAGCCCCAGTGCCTTTGACTCACCTGCACCAGAAGCCACCAACTCATGCTGGGCTCAAAGAGAGGCAGAGAGGGCTGGAAGAGTTTGGAAAAATGCTGGTCTTGGCCAGAGGTAGCAAGGTGAATTTTGGTTTGGCAATACCAGGTGAGGTCCTTTTCTCTGTTTTGGCCTAAGTTCAACGTGGGTCATGTGCTGGGATTCCCTTGATATGTCAATTTTGCAAAGAAGCATGGGATCTTTTATGGGTTTGTTGGCCCAGTTTTTGCAGATGCTAATATTTAATGGGTGGGAGGGGAAGATTAATTTATTTTATAATGAACATATAGCAATCTTTGCTACTGTTTCAGTAACTTGTATTCCTAACTTTATCCCCAGGCTCATTCCTGGATCAGCCTGATTTCTAGGCACAGGATATTTTGGAAAGCATTTATGTTTTGGAGCGATTTAGAATAAATAAGTCTTATTTGGGGGCTTGGTTTGGGATTTGACAATTTTGGGGGGTGGTGATGATGCAGGTAGAAATAGTTCTTATGTCAGGGCTCTGGGTTGAGGTTTGAGGAAGCTTTGAATTTATTGCTGTGTGGCAGACTCCAGATGTTCTGAAATGAAGTTTGATAGAGTGCTTCTGATACACGCTGTTTGTCTTTCAAAAAATAGCTAGTATTAACCAGACTGAGCAAATTGATACCTTGATCATGTGAACCATAAAATAGATGTCCTTCTCCTTAAAGTCCCTGAGGACTTCTTCTGGGAGGAACGGCTTTGGTATCCTCTGAGAATATGGACAGGCTGAGGCTACACAGGTACCAGAAACACTTTTATTGTAAGAGATGAGGGGCAGGTACAGGGAGAAGGAATCTGGAGTCTTTCCTTATTTGAGAAAAAATGCTCTAATATTGTGTGCTGCTAAGCCTAATAGCTCTGACAGACTTGTACTGGCGGATTTAGCCCTGTTCTGCTGGAGGTGTCAGCTCTGTGCCAGTGGTAGCTGGTGTATAACCCAGTTTCCAAATCAGTTTATTCGTACAAGCCCATCTTCCTAAGTGAGAGGTTTGCAGTGGCCATGACTGTGATGGATGAAAAATGAAGACAGCGATGGGCTCAGCAACCTTCAGCAGTGAAGAGAGACCTTCAGCAAGGTCAAGAACATCTGAAATAACTGGCTTAAGCTACAGCAGCCCTTGTTTTCTAGTCTGGTCCTGTGTTTCACCTGGCTCCTACGTAACTGAAAAATTTCATATAGCTATTCAATATTTGGTGTATTTAAAACATTGTCTGTTCTAGCTTTTCCCAAAACAATTAATATTTTTAAGTAATTATATTTTATAATGCAAAAGATCAACGTTTTGCATAGCCTTTCAAAATAATGTGGAATACATCAAATGCCACAATGAAATTTATCTTAAGATGAACATATGTTTTTGCCAATTGATTTATTATTTTGCCTACCAACAGCTCTGAGATGGTGAAAAGCAATTTTTTTCCCCAGGTAATTTATTAAAAAGCCTAACTAATTACATTTACAGCTCTCTGAAAAGGTTCATCGTTGACAAAGAGCAAAAGAGTTCAGTCCTGCCAGTAAAACTTTGGACTGTTTGATTGCCAGAAGTCTATTAATCAGTAGAGGAAGTTTTTCAGAGTCTGTGTAGGAGACAGAACCTAAAAGGAAACATCTTGATACGATTTTAATTTTATCCCTTAATTTGCATACCTGTATATAATGTAATTAATTTTTCTCCCTAAGGAAAAAAATACCTATGATTTTTGTGATATTAGGGTGAGAGTAAAACGCTGGAAAATGAAAAGCAAAATTAATCACAGAACAGTAGATTATAATCCAATCCCAGATCTCAGTCTGGTTAATGGGAAGAAGTGTCTTTTCTTTCATATGATCCCTTTTGTTAGTGTTCTTAATTTATTTTGGAGATAAACTCCAAAAGGTTAAGTCCTTGAGCTCCCTGTGCTCTGGATCTAAGCTGCTTGTTTATTACGGAAAGAGCATATATCTCCATCCTTGGAGATGATCAGAACTTGACTAGACATGACCCTGAGCAATCCACTCTAATTTTAATATTGAATCTAACTTCAAGGTTGGTGCCTACTTTGAGCAGGGATCAGTCTAGATGAGATCAGGAGGAGCCTTCTGACCAAGGTTTTTCTGTAAGTTTCTTTGTATGTGTGTATATAGGTGTATGCAAACATGTACTGAAAGAAGGTTACTCTTTGGCTTCAGCCTAAGGATATAATTTTCTCTGAAAACAGCAGTATGAAATTTAAATTTGTTTTTCCTAAGAAACTTGTTTCTTGGGGGAAAACCATGTAGAAACAGGCTTGAATCCTGTGTGTTTTGGCATTTCTAGCTTCAAAACAGGCAAATCTAAAAGTCTTGCCTGTCTGCACAGCAAAAAGTGACCTGCAGCATTTGGATGGAGGTGGTGGCTTGAGACAGGGTGGAAGGAGGTCTGTTTTGGGCAATGTTCGCTGATAACTTGTTTGCAATTTCCCTAGTTTTTTCCTCCCTCTATTTCTGCTCTCCTTCTTTTCTCTGCCAGTTGCTATTATCTAGGAATAGCACTTGAATCCCATACATGTCCTTTTTAAATGGCCATAATATGTGTGCTAAAATATATATTCATAGCGGAAGAAAATATTCTTAGGAGAAAAAGCCTCCTAGGACACAAGATGTATTAATCTGTCTTGGGTTTTCAGTTGCTCAATATGTAAACACTGAGCTACTCCAGTTTTTGGAACAGAATAAGAAACTTGGAAAGTTAAATGGATTTTGACAGCTATTCAAAACCAGAATTACAGCAAATATTTCCTCAGTCTGATCTCTGAGGGTTTGATGATCCCTAGATTCAGACATTCATCTGTGAAGCCTGAAAATCTTGTAATCTGATCCTCAGCTGCATTCAAAGAAAGTTGTGTAAGAAGATGAAAATTGCTTTGCAGTGGGTTAAAGGAACGAAATAATTGGGAAACTATATAGAAGGCTGATCAGAGCTCTAGGATGTTGCCAGTGTAAGTCAACATAACCCTGTGTTAGTCCAAAGATCTACTCCATCTTTCAGCATCTGTGCATAGGATGCAAGGGCACTAAAGTACTTACTAGTGTATACCACTGCAGTGGAAAAAAAACCCAGAACACCAGAAAGCATGGATGGCAAATTGAGGATCTGCCTATCTAGAAATTACTCAGAAATTTCTTTATTATTTCTTTCATTCATAGTATGAAGTTCAGGGTTCAGAATGTCCTGATATTTAGATGCAATATTTGAATGGTAAGAAGCATGGTAGTATTTAAAAAAAAAAAAGAAAATAAAAGCAGTAAGAAATGTGGCAACTATCTTTCATTAAAAATGAGGGTTTGATTAAAAGGAGCATAATTAATGACAGCTACACATGCAATACTGATTTCTGTAGTGATTCACCACAGAAGGTCACTGTACAAACAGCATGTATGAAAACAGAAATGGGGTTTCTGGAGACAAGCTCAATTTATTATCTTGAAATGAAACATTTAAACTAGAAATGGACAAACTGTCGTGCAAAATGGCACTGGCTCATGCAATCGTCTTCTATTTGCTCTTTAGCTTGCTTTGACTCCTACTAAATGAGGTCACAGATAAAATGTACTATAAATTCCCTAAGAGCCAGCCCTGAAAATCAGATTGGCTCGCTCATTGGCATTTATCTCTCATTTTTTAGTGTTTTTCAGTGATGTGGATCACCCTCAGCCATGCAAGGGCCGGAGCAGCACCCAGGGCAGGTGCTGCTGGGACTGTGACTGGGCTGGGACCGTCCCCTTGGGGAGCTGGGCGAGGGGGGGTGCTGCTCTGGCAGCGGGGTGTGCGGCAGGAGCTGGAGCGAGTGGCTCCCCCAGGGAGCCGTGCCGGCAGCCGGCAGGCTTGGGGGTGGTAAGGCAAGGATGTACACATCCAGCGTGTCCCGAAAGCTTGGGGTGCGTGTAGCAGGCAGGGAGCGAGTACAGGAATAGGTA
This sequence comes from Arenaria interpres, assembly GCA_013399435.1. Classification (NCBI taxonomy): domain Eukaryota; kingdom Metazoa; phylum Chordata; class Aves; order Charadriiformes; family Scolopacidae; genus Arenaria; species Arenaria interpres. The sequence goes on from VXAK01009738.1 coordinate 27,356, forward strand.
AGGTGACATCAAGGCTATGAGGCAGATTGCAATAAATGTGCCTTCGCAGCACCCCAGCTCTCTGCTTGCCATGTTTTTTCATTTTTGACCGTTAATTTCCAAATTGGCTTTTTGGTCCCAGGCCTTTAAAACTGGGCAGAACACGGTTTCTTCAATACCTTCTTTGATGGTCAACCGCAACATGAGCTCTGGTGTAAGATGGGGAATAACCAAGGAAAGAGCAGCTGGAAGTGGTTTTTACAAGTGTCTCAAAATGCTGCTGTGTCTTCCAAATGTCTGTGGTTTGAGGGCTGGTAGTGCAAACAGGCTTCACTGACTCCTTTCCCCTGCTCTTATAGGGGTGATAGCTTTCTCTCTGGGTTTTGGCTTGGAGACTCTGCTGCAGGATGATTGGACTGCTAAGGTTGGCCCAGTCTGGGGTTTTCTCTTTCCCGGGAACACTTGTGCTCCAGCCTCTTCCTTCTTTTTTTCTGGTGGGATGGGATGAGTCTAGATGAGTCTAATTCCCCTGGGCAGCCTTCTGAGAAAGGGAAAAAAGTTGCTTCAACTTTCGCATCCAAATGCAAACCTGTTGCACATTTTGCAGCTCTGGAGAACAGTGTGCCTACCAGCACTGCTGAGAGGAGCACTGTAATGGATTTCCCTCTAGTGATGAAAAATGCCAACTACAGACTATTGTACATATCTAAAGTACTGGCACAGTAGGAGCAGCTGTTTCTCCCGTCCTTTCAAACAGCCACTTTGCCAGGGGAAGAAAAGAGAATCAGAAGTTTATTGGATCTGGAATACTATGAAATCAAAGCGTAAATAAGAGGACTCCTTATCATTAAAAAAAAATCAAACCAAACCAAAACCAAACAAAAAAAACTTTTACAAATTAGAAATAAAGTTGTGCGCTAAATAAACCTTCACACCAGGTTTGTTACTCTGGATAAAAAGAACTCACTACCTCTTAAAGCAAGATGAATATCATAATGTATTTTCTAGTGAAACAGGTAACTTTCATCAGTTCTTTTTTCAGTGTTTAGAAAATATCTGAGAGTTGTTCTCCTATGCCAGGATTTAAAAATTATAGCAGAAATAGGTGCTCCAGGGCTGAAAATCATGTTAGATTCAGGTGTGGGTTCATCTGATTTTGCTCAGCCATTACTGCATGGGCATGCCCTGAAGGACAGCGGTGTAGGAGCAGAGTCTGTGTGGACACAGTGTGCTGGTGGGAAGCTGATGTGGAGAGTAGCCAGCCACACCTTCACTAGTGGCTTATGCCTGATTAGAGAGCAGGTAATTTACACCTTGCTCAAGGTGTCTCTTGTGCAGATTTCCTTGGATGCAAGAAGGTGTGAACACAGGGGTACAAGGTCAGAATTCAAAAATGTTGAGAAACTGGAGATATGAATTACTTTTGTCATGGAGATAAAAGAAAGGTGGGGCAGGAGTCACTGAATACTGTCACTGCACATAGAAAATCCATTTCTCTTCTGCTGGAAAAGATCAGAGAAGATTTGGGGATTGCATGTCCAACAATGCTGCAATAACATGCTGTTATATTTTGAGGAACCCACAACAATTTATTGTCATTTAGACAATTATTCTGTCACCTGACGGGTGATAGAATTCCCCGGGTAGGGGAATTGGGAAAAAGACAAGGAAACCCGAGGGTTGAAATATAAACAGATTTAATTGAATAATACTAAATAATTAACATTAATAATACTAAAGAACCAATATTGAGCCCAATATCAATATAAAATATACAAGGATTATACTCAGCCAGTTCTATCAACAGGAAGCTGCGCACTCCTGGCAGAGGACAGCAAATGCGGGACACTGTGAGCTCTATGGCTTTGGGAGGAGGGGAAGGGGTCCGGCACTGGGGCAAGATGTTCTCCAGATTGCAACCATCAAGAAAGAAGAGTTTTGCTGCATCCCACCTCAATTTTGCTATTTGCGATACCGTTACTGAGATCACCTCGGCCTTGGAGAACTTTACTGAAGTGGATCCCCAGGCCTCGTTGGCCTTGCAAGGTACAAAAGTCACCCATGCAACCTTCAGCTGTCACTTTTGACCCTTTCTCACAAGCCTCCCCCTTAGCCCCCCTGTGAAATACAGCCATCCCTTCCTGGCTCTCCTCCCAACTTCTGCCAGTTTTTCCCTCTGTCATTTGTCACCTCCAGCAATTTCTCATGTCCCTGCCAGCAATTTCTCCACGTCCTGCTGAGACAGCATCAGCGCAGACCAGGGACCAGCTGTCTACCTGCAGCTGTGATATCTCATCTCGTTTCTTCCTTCCAGCTTGCCTCTTCAGGGATCCGCCTCTCCTCCAGCCCCCATCTCCCTCCACACACATTATACATTATATTATTTAATGTGGTTTCATCCACAGAATACTCAGCATGTGCAGAAAGACAGGGTTAAAAAATACTTAAGGAGCTTTTGGTGATTTCTTTATGCATTTTGAAAAGCAGTATTTTCTGCAAACCCTGTAAGGGGAAGTGGAAGAAAGAGGGACATTATAGTTGCCAGACACTATGCACATCCTGTGCACTGTGGTCATTATGATTACAAAAAAAATCCACCACCCTGACAATTTTAAATTTCAGTCTTAGTGGTCATGGGATATTTATGCAAATGCATAACACACAGCAAAAACAGCTGGAAGGGTGCAGAATCTGAAAAATAGTCATCATCACTTTAGCAAGGCATGAAAATTATTAAATATTTCAACTTCTCTCTCTGAGGATTTCAATTATATTTAAAGAGCAACTCTTCTCTTGCACATGACAACAAGAATGGTGTTTTCTGTGTCAGTAAATTTGCATCCAGGCTGTATGTGAAGTCAATTATGCATATTTTAGAAATTATAATAAATTATTTCTGTCTTTTGGAGTTGTTAGCATCACAATGCTGATATAAAAAGACCCATCTGTAACTAGAGCTTTTTCATTCCCTCTATGAGATCATATCTTCAAATGTTAATTTTGGATATAGTACCATACAAAACTTCAGAGCACCTCACATTTTTTTTCAGCAGCACATTAAATGTGTATCTTCTCAGTTTTCCTTGCAATAACTGGGGAATTTTGTGTAAAAAATCCCTCATGTAGGCAAAACCCATAAGATAAGTGCTCAGAACAAATTATTTTTCCCCCGCAAGTGCACTTGGGACCAGAATTGTTGTTATATTTCAATCAGGAAGCCAGTCAAAAACTCTCAAGCCACTTCACAGTTTTCAGTGTAGTTTAAATAGCTTAATGAAGAGTAGGATGCAATTGCTGCTGCTGGAACATGGAAACCTTCTCTACTGTGAGACCTTAATTAATGAAGATGAAAAAAAAAAAAAGAAAAAAACCCTAATTTGTCATCTCTCTGGCAGGCTTTGCAGGACTGACTATGGAAGAACTGTTTGACCTTGTAAACTCAGCAGACTTAAAATGCCTCCGAGAGACAGAAAAGGTACCCAACCTTATTCCCATACTTGCTTAAAACCTGTCTGTTCAAAACCAACTTGCATCTACAGTTATATAAAAACCTTCATTAAAAACTTTATCAGAGCTTATATTTTATTTTGGTAAAATTAATTGTTTTTCTGAATTGTATCCAAAATAACTGGTTTATGTCTATACTCTTTTTTTTTTTTTTAGTACTTCTATGCAATGCTGTATGATTTTGGTTTCTTTAAGGCAAGAATTGTTCTCTTATAACCATTCTGACTTAAGGCACACAGTAGCACTGCTTAAATCAGCAAACTCAAACTTCTAAGTGCTTTACAGCTTTAAATTTTAGCAGCAAGATGCTAAGGGAGCTTTGTGTGGTGTGTCAATAACTTCCATATTAGAGAATGGAAAAAAGAACAGGCCACAAAAGGTATAGATAAATGCAAGGAGAGGAAAGCTGTTAAATGCATTTCAGTGGATATTCATATGTATCAGAATGCTAGAAGGCAGGGTGCACAAAACTGGCTGTAAAAATAAGCAGCTCCCAGAAATGACTTCTGTGTCTCTGCATATGTTTCGGAGAAGGGTGTGAAATACCACTGGGCTGAAGTGTACCAAAAGAATTAATAGGATCAAAATGCTCCTCATCTGAATTCATTCCTAAAAAATAAGCTGAGAAATGGGACAGACTCCACTGGAAAGCAGCTATTGCTGTTTTCTTTGTAGCAAAGAAAAGGGGCTATTAACTTGCTGCTAGTAGCATACAACGGAATAATGTGTTCCTGTGCCCCAAACTGCCAAATCAATCACATATAAAAACAGGCCAGCAATTCTTTTTCTTTGGGATTTATTCTCTTCTGTTATTTGCAGGTAGCAAACTGCCATCCCAGGCCTTAGCAGAAGCTAGGAGTGAACCAGGGCAACCCATCACCTTCAAGGGACACGGCCAAGATAAATGTCATCACACTTTCTTTGCAGTATGCCAGTAGGTATGGCAACAGCTCAGCCTCACAAGTGGCTCACCTATAAGCTGCTGATCAATATGAATTAATGGCAAATTTGAGAGAACATTTTCACTCAAGCCCAGGGGGAAAAAAAGTCCATACCTGCAGCTGAAAAATATTTCAGGTAACAGCAATATAAATATATGGATTTTGTAGCCAGAAGGAGTTACCCTAACTACTGGGACTTAGTTTTCCTAAATAAAAAGCATTTTTGCAATCATTTTTTACTAAATTAGAAGCTGATATCCTCCATTAAACTAAAGGAAGCAAAGTGAGCTTATTCACATTTGCACAGGATGGATTCTGGGATGTCTGTTCCACAGTCTGTATGTCCTAGAGAAGGTATGAAAAAAATATGGTTGGTGTACAGTTCCCTTCAGGTTTCTGGGTGGACCTCTTTTTTGTCTTTCAAAAGTACTTGTTTTACAACATTGCTCGGTGCCTTTGCTACAGCAGTGACGAATTTTAATCAGCAGCATTTTTAAGCTAAAATGCTCCCTCTTGCTGTTCAACATGGCAGGTTAGATTTTTCTGGAAGACAAATCTAATATAAAATCATGTAGTTTCTGTAGTAGGAATGTTTATTCATTCCCAGAATTTTATCTTTTGGGAAAAAAAATATTGTTTGGTGTGTTTCTTTCATGCAAACTTCTCACCCAGAAGGTCATATAAGAAGCTGTATTTTGCTAGACCTGTGTTATTTTCTGTGAGGACGAGATTTGGCTGCTATTAATCCAGTCATGTTTGAGTATATCCTTTCTGTCATCTGTGAAATGTAACAGCTCAGTCACTGAGTACTGTTGCTCTCTAGGCCTCAGTATACATTTTTTCATTAAACAAAAGAAGAAATGGAACAACACAGGAAAGGAAAAGAGGAAATTCTGGTGCTGTAAGTATATAAAATTGTGGTTGGTATGACTAGATCAGAGGTAGACTAGCCACCCTCCCTCCCAGTAGAGTACTGGGGCATGAGGTGAAGCTCTCTGGGACCACATGGCAAGGACATGAACAAAGGCAGCTCTTGATGCCCCAGCTAGTGGAGCACCACTGGAGACGAGATCCTGGACTAGGTGGTTCCTTAGTTTGAATCAGTACAGCTCCTTCCCAAGGAGGCAGGGGAAAAAAATCCATTGTGGTAAGAAGCTGATGAAGTGGACAAAGCCCTGAGCAACCTGGTCTTGAGCTGAGAGCAGGCCTGGCTGTGAGCAGGAGGTTGGAGGAGGTTGGGCTGAGTTGCCCTGAGCTCCCATCCAGCTGGAATTATCCTGTGAGCCCAAAGGACATTTTTTTTCATATGAAAGTAGTGGTCAGCCATTTATTCAAACCTATGCTATGTGATGCAGAATTTTGTAAGGGTATCTTACAGTCACCTGTATTCAGTGGTTATTTAAGAACTTTTCCACTGTTTTTGAAAGTTATTTTTTCTTTTTATTTTAATTAAATAACTTCCGGTGACCTTCCAGTGTATCTTGGGTATAAAAATCCCCTAACATTTAGCTGCCCTTATTTATGAGCTTCTTCAGGGAAAAGATGATCCTGTTTTGCATTTCTGGAAAGTCCCTCACTGTTGTTGATAAACGTGCTGTGCATATTTTAATTATAACATATTTTCAACTTAGTTTCTGTTTCATTTATTTCCATTTACCATTTGTTTGGATATTGGCAGAGCTGTCTGTGGGTGTGGGATGTGTTAGCTTCAGATTACTTTCATAAGGGTAGCCTGTCTCTTCCATGACTTCTCAGGTCCAAAACCAGTTTGCAAATTTCAGTTGAAGCTGAAATGGTGGGAGTGCACGTGCACTGGATTTTCGCAACAAACACTCTGTTGTGCAAGTACAGCAAAAATTCTTTGGATTTTAAATTCTTGGCAATCTGCAATGCTAAATACTCACTGGGAACAGTTGCTCAGAAGAGCCTGAGTAATTGCCTTAATCAGACTCAAGAGGAGCCGTGGCTGGTGCCTGCAAAGCAAAGGGGAAGCGTTAGTGAGAGGACAGGGGCAAGGACCTCTCTGCTACCTTCCCAGGGCATGGAGCAGTGTATGATAATACAGTGTCCATGTGGGCAGGACCCATGCATTTCCAAATTTTGTTGTGGGGCTATGCATGCCAGTGAGTGTGAAGATGTGTTAGGTGTTTTTGTATATGATGTTCTGACACAGCTTGGTTGCACTGACCTTGTGGTGTCCTATTCATACTTTACCTATAATTAAGAGTTTAGCAAATGAGGGTTTAAGCATTAAGGTCAAAGGCAGGGTGAACAGCAGAGTCCAGCAAAGGTCTTCAATGAAACCGAGACAGGTTGTGCTGTGGAGGATCTGAATGGCAGAGGCGCAGGTCATGTGGCCCATGGATTCAGAAAACATTGCCGAGCATCACGGAATCACGGAATTGTCAGAGTTGGAAGGGACCTCTAGAGATCATCTGGTCCAACTCCCCTGCTAAAGCAGGAACATCTAGAGCACATTACTCAGGACTGCATCCAGGCGGGTCTTGAAGATCTCCAGAGAAGGGGACTCCAC
>VXAK01009738.1:34515-61948 GCA_013399435.1 Arenaria interpres
CTTCCCAGAAGATCCATCCCTAACCTGTATTGGTGTCTGGGGTTCTTCCTCCCCAGGTGAAGGACCCTGCCCCGTGCAAAAGTGACAGATCGCACACAGGGTATGCATGGGCTTTTGGGCAAAGCTGCAAGAAAGCTGTTGAGCATGGTTTCTGTGGGTGCTGATGACTTAAACTTCTTACACTAAAGTCCATTTTGATTTTATCTGAGCTTTTGTCTATACAGTACCAAGTGTTTGTGGGCTGAGAGAGTGTGATATCTGGCCTGAGCCACAGTACAAATCAACACTGGAATGACACAGTGCTAACAAGCTGCTTCAGCCATCTCAGCTGTTGCAGGTATCTCGCCAGTGTTACGTTGTACAGTAAAGACATATCCTTAGTTTTACATGCTGCCACAATACTCCTGGAGGTTTATACCTTCAGCACATATGTGCCTTGAGTTCTTTTTAACCCCTTTGGTGTGTACAAAAGTGGGGCTGGCTGGCTTCAGTACCTGCTTGTTGCAACTTTCTGCCCAAACAAGTTTCAGTGAAACACCAATTTAGATCTGCCAAACACTCTGCTCCCGTGTTCTAGTAGCAAAGCTAAGCAATCCTTGCAAGCGTTTAATCATAAAAGGGGTAGAGTATTCCCAGCTACTGCTTTGGAAAATAGGGACAGCACATCAGCCACAGCTGTAAATAAAACATTGAACCTTACGGTATAAAAGTAATCAGATGCCTGTTCAGTAACTGGTAGTGCAGAGTTTTAACTTATTATGACTGCCAGGCAGGATTTGAGGTGAAAATCTTCATCTGAGTGAGCCCCTTAGTAACAAACCCTCATTAAAAAAATCTTTAAGGCTGCCAAGTAATAACGTTCAATCTCTTTATTTTTGCAACACTCATCTAAAGACTCAAAGCACGAGAGGAGTTTGAACTGAATTTTTTCCTTTGCTTGTCTTTGTGAAAGAGGGAAGAGAGTGGAGCTGTACTCTCAGGTCAGTGGCACACGACGGTCCCTGTACCCAGGGCAGTATGAACAGCAGCAGGAGACCAACCACTTCACCTGCCTGTGTGCAAACCCCCTCTTCCCTCAGCCATGCAGAGGTACACGGCATCACACATAAGAGCAAGTGACTGCTGCTGGCATGCCTTCGTTGTGGGAAACAAGAATAAAAGTTATGGGCGAAAAATAGAATTGTATTGGTGAAACACTCTAGCTTTAATTAAGTATTTGCTAGCTGAAAAAATAGATGACTGCATTTCAGGAAATTTGCAGAGAATTGTACAAGTACTAAATGCTACTGTGATTTCCTTTAATATACTTTTTCTCCTAACCGACTAAGAAGTTAAGTTCTTGATAGTTACTGTGTTTTGCAACACATTGTGATTAGTATGTTTGCAGTTATGGCAATGTAGCTATTTCAGATTCTTTCTTCCTGTGTTATTCAGGATCAGTGCCTGCAGGCTGACCTGCCAGGATGAATTCCGGACAAGTCTGTGGTTAAATATCTGGGAAGAGACATCCAAGCAGAGGTAGTTTAGCTAAGACAGTAGGAGTTTTGCCATTGATTTATTGATACTAAGGTACTACCCATGGACTTTGAAAGACATTTCTTCATTTCTCAGAAATTCCTCTGTGTATACAACTCAACGGCTCATTCCTTTGCCCGCTACGGCCCCTTCCTTGCTATGTTAATCTCAGTCATAACAGAAGATTTGCGCTGAATCTCTTTCTTTTCACACAAAAACTTTATTTGGCTTTAGCCAGAGTTAATATTATCCTCTTAGGGGCTATGTGAATTTGGTATGAGTTGTAGTTTATTGACATAGAGCATGGGAAGAAAAATAGTCAAGCCAAGTGTGCTGGTCATCAGGAAAATTTTGTAAACTCATCAGCCTTCTTTGGAAGCTGTTTTCCCATTTTACAGTATGTACCTGTAGCTATGTAAAAATTAATGCATGGTGTAGACTAATGCCCCTTGAAGTCCTATACCTGCTTTTTTGTAAAGATCAGCTGAACAAGTCAGGTTAGGAATAGAGAAAAAAATATTGGTCTTATTCAGAAAAACAACAAAGAAACTACATTTCCAGATACCTTTCATCTATTTTTCATTCAGGATAAAATGCCTGTCATTGCAACACTGCAATGTAGTGTGAAGCATTAGGTAACCACAGAACAGTTTAGAAGCAAAGACATAATTCACAAGCCTGATTTTTATGTGGTGATGAATCCAAAAGAAAATGGAGCATCAGCAGGTCTGAGGCAGCAGGCTTCACTGTGTAGAGTCAGTTGATGTGAAGCCCCCTGTCGTCAATAAACTTCAAGCCTCCTTCTGCATGTCATAAATTCTAAAGAAACCATGAAAGAGAAGACATTTTTCCATTTCTAGAGAAGAAATTATTTTAGATATTTTCTGTACTTCTGTAAGAAAAGAGAAACCTAGCTCCACTTCTTTAGGAATTTCCATATGATTTTCATTGCTCTGTGCAGCCTCAAAGAAACCCATTCTATGCCCAACACATGATTAAGCACCCTCAGTGGAACTGCAACAATGAAGATTAAACAATTTAATTATACTTTCAGTTACAAATAATCCTCATCTTGTCTACCAAGAGTTCTTATATCAAAATGAAAGACTTAAACTATCTAATCTACTTTTCCTACTTTATTTTCTTGTCTACTCCAAACTTGGGTAATAAAAATGAACTTTTCTTTCCCTTTTAATTATAGACTTTTACTTGCAGTACTATTAGATTTGCAGTGCTACTCCTTTTTTGAAGAGATGTGCATAAATCTTCTGTTTCTGGAGTTGAGTGATTTGTCCAAGATTCACAGTGTACAGGTCTGTGACTGTGACAAAAATCAGAGTGTACTAAAATTTAATTCAAAGTCTAGGAATCTAAATAAAAAAAAAATAAAAGGATAAGAAATTTGTTAATAGGTGGTGTTAGCATCACAGTTTGTTTGTGACAAATTAAAACTATCACTTCATTAAAAAAAATTGCATTAGGGTTGATAAAACTCCATTTTCATAAAAGTGTATTATTTTTTCCAAAGCCTTAAATTCTGGACTTGCAAAACCTAGAAATGTCCTTTGAAACATAACAGTTATTCCTTACAGAAATTCTTTTCCAAAGTTTTCAGTCAAACAAATGAAGACAAGAAGAGTTCTTATGTAGATCGTGAGGAACCCGAAGAGACGTCAGGACCACCAAGAAAGTCCTACAGAGACACATGGATATTTGGAATAGATGAGGTCAGACCTAAGAATTCTACTGACACTTTCAAAGTCTGAAGATAGCAGAAAATGAGAGATCCTGAAACCATTTACCTTTTCAAATAGACTACTCAATTAATGATCTTCCAGAGTAGGTAGAGAAAGGTTTAGAAGTGTTATGTTTTACAGCTCTTCACTAAGCCCTGGAGTGCTAGAGAGAACTGTAAAAATAATAATGTAATGATTAATGATTTTAGCAACTACTAAAATATTATTTACAGCAGTCTGAAAATCTGGTTGCAGTGAGCCACAGTAGTTCAGGTAGTGGGAGAGAGAGAGTTATATCACTGAAACCATTAAAGAACACACATGTGAATACATCAGGTGCTGAATATTGCCATTGACAAGGCAGGCAGAGAAACCTGGCTCCTTCCAGTTCTGCGGGTAAGTGGTAACAGGGCAAGTCAGAGCAGAAGACAGAAAAGAATAGGAAAAAGGGTTCCTCAAGCTGTGTGATAGCATAGTTCAAATTTACAGTGAAAAATGTTCCTTGTTTTCAGCATTGGCAGGTGAAGAAATCAGTATTGTGACCGCTGCTGCTCATGAGGGATAAATGCTGAATACAACTGGACCTTTTTCCAGTAAAGCAATTATTTTTATTTTTTGTTCATCACTCAATTGCAGACTAGCATCAGGAGGACCAAAAAGACATAGAGGCTGACAGAATATGACATGTGGGATAAAAAGTCTCATTCTTTACTCTTAAGTAACTTCTCTCTGGTACCTGTTCTTGCGCATCTCACTGCTATGGCTCTTTTTTGATGGATGTAATTTTCTGACACTTGCTTTATAGCTGTTCAGCACTTTTACTGCCCTACCATCTGTTCTAAACAGTTAAAGACACTTTTGTTCTCAATTTTTCTTCAGGGATATAGAAGAGGCATCTGCCTCCAACCATTTAAATATAAATTTACAAAGTATTTATGCAAAATAACTTGGATACGTTTTCAGTAGGTTTTACAGATGCCTGACAAAAATGTAATTTGCTTACACTGTTAAATAAAACATTGTTGAAATCTGGTATGCATGCCAACATGGAAAACTGCTTATTTTAGATAAGAAATTAATAAGGTTAGACTTGAAATTAGTGGAGTTCTTAACCCAAATAATTAATTTTAAACATATTCTTAAGTATTCAGCTGAATGAGGACCCTTAAATAACTTCGTATTGCAATTTTTTGAATCTGTAGTCCTAGCAGTTCTAAATCTACAGAACACATTTTACCAAGTCTTTCCATCACAAAGCTCTGTGTAAACAATGATTAATCCAGTTACCACACTGGGAACTCTGAAGTGGAAAAAGAGACTTGTTAAAGGAATCACAGTGGATTTAATGAGTCTGAGCTGGGCTTAAAACTAAGGAGTTTCAGTCATTAGGTGATGTAAATAAATCCTCTCCCGACCCAAGTGTATCAACGGAAGAGATGATGGTCCTGGTGGGTCCTCACCACAGTCTGCTGGTCGTGTCCTCCCCAGCATACCTGCAGAACACAATTTGTATGAGTTAAATTGTTCATACAGGTGATCTAAGACAATTTGGTAATTTTTTCAAATTTTTCAATTGCTAGCAGTGCATGGGAGTTTGCAAACATTCAATAGGAGCTGTTACTAAATGCCCGGGGAAAAACATCCTCTTCTGTTGCTATAGATGACTGCTCCAGCCACTGCTTATCACCTTTGCTAAGGTGATGGGAAAACCCTAAGGGTTTATGGACATGACTGGGTGTAACCAAGACATGGTGGCTGAAGGAGCCACGCCTTCATAGGGTGAGGAGAGATGTGCTAATTAAACCAGATCTACCAGTCCCTGCCCCTGCTAGGGGGATATCTGCTGGGGCTGCTGCAATTACTGAGGATAAGTGTACAATGTACAGGAGGACAAAAAAATAACAAATCCCTGTCGGAAAAATTTCTAAATAAGTTTTTGTTTTTTGTTTCTTTTTTTTCAGTTATTGGTATTCTTTATAGAAGAATCTCACATATCAGCTTTCATCAGAAGTCATCTCTTGGGTTCCTGGGTAGAGGTCCCAGACTCCCCGTGGCCACTGTGTTGGGTATGCTGAATGGATTTTGCAGCCACACAGCTCTGATTCAGCGGCGAGCTGCTCAGCGGGCTTTATCCTCCTGAGTGTGAAGGATCTGTCAGCACACAGAAATTTGCAGTCAAAAATAGGTAAGATGTTACTTTTAAAAAATACGATAAAAAAAGTTTTCAAGAAAGCTATTCCCTGTTTCTTGTCATAAATCCTGTAGGAAAGGGTAAGGTGCTGGGGAAAGTCTGTTTGCAAGGCTCCGGGTCATTTCCTGCTGCCCAGTGGGATATTTGCACGGATACAACCCAGGAGTCAGGGCAGGGTGGGGTTTGGTCACACTGGGGTGCTCCAAGGCGCCTGATGGTGCCGTGACCCAGGAGGGTCTGCCAGTCCCAGTTACTAGGGGATAGCCGCAGGCACTGGCCACTGGCATTGGTCTGTGGGAAGCAGGCAAGGGTAATTATCAATTTTTGCTGTACTGGCAAAACTTGCCTGGATTTTTATGGGGCCATGTTTCTGCAGCAGAAGCTGTCTGAAGGCAAATCCAAAATCCCTGCTTCAAAATTGAGGTTGCTGTAGATGCCAGAAGAGGTTCTTGGTATTTTACATCAGACAAAAGAGAAATAGAGGCACATTCTTTCGTTCAGCCTTCACTCCAGAAATGGGCAAACTATCTTGACTGAAGCTTTCGTGAAGGAGTATAAGGAAAAATCAACTGACATCAGATGTTCATTGTGTAAAATTTAATTCCAAGTTGTTAAACAACTGTAACCAGGACTTTTCTAGCTTTTATATAGTTGGCACAATCGCTTTGTATTCATCAAGCAATAATTGATAATACTGTGTGCCTTCTGTTATCTCTGTATGCCCTCATTCTGTTCAAATTTCTAACAACACAGCAATGCCATCAAATTTGAAGTGCAGCAGCTGGAAGACCAAGAGAGCATCCTTAATGGGATGATTTTCTTACAAATACTACACTTGGGGAGCTAATTGCAAAGTTCATTTGCCTGAAAGACAGAAAACCTCTTGGCAAACAAATGCCTTCACCAGTCCAGTACATTCAAAGTAGAAATATCTCACTGTCCACAATAGTTTGACTTATCAGTCGTTTATAAGGGAAGATGGATTACACTGAAGAAAAGCATTAAATCAACGTGACTGAGTCGTAGAATCATGTAGGTAGGAAGGGACCTTTAAGATCATCACCATCCCAGGCACCATCCCTGGAGGTGTTCAAAAGACAGGTAGACATGGTCCTCAGGAATATGGTTTAGTAATTTTTATTTCCTATTTCTTATTTAATTTTTTGTCAGAGTTAGGTTGATGGTTGGACTACGTGATCTTTAAGGTCTCTTCCAACCTAGACAATTCTATGATTCTATGATTCTATCTGGTCCAAAACGTTAACCAAACACTTTAGTCCAGCACTAAACCATGTCCCTCAGCACAACATCTACACATGTTTTAAATGCCTCCAGGAATGGTGACTCAGCCGCTCCCCTGGGCAGCCTCTTCCAATGCTTAACAACCCTTTTTGGTGAAGTCATTTTTCCTAATATCCAGTCTAAACCTCCCCTGGCACAACTTGAGGCCATTTCCTCTTGTTCTATTGCCTGTGACTTGGAAGAAGAGACCTACAACCACCTCGCTACAATCTCCTTTCAGGTAGTTGTAGAGAGCGATAACATTTCCCATCAGCCTCCTTTTCTCCAGGCTAAAGAACACCAGTTCCTCAGCTGTTCCTCATAAGACTTGTGCTTCAGACCCCTCACCAGCTTCACTGCCTTTCTTTGGACACGCTCCAGCACCTCAATGTCTTTCTTGTAGTGAGGGACCCAAAACTGGACATAGTACTCAAGGTGGGGTCACACCAATGCTGCATACGGGTGGAAAATCTCTTCTCTAGTCCTGCTGGCCACACTGTTTCTGATAGATGCCAGGATGCTGTTGGCCTTCATGGATAGGTGGGACTGAAAGTCCATAACTCCTGCTTGCAGGCACCCCACAGTCCCTTCTCCAGGCCCCTCTTTCACAAGGCCCAAAAGTCCTTGAGTGCAGCTTTTCTCTTTGTGTGGACAGCCAGGCCCTGGCCTCTGCCACTGCCAGCAATGGCAAGGGTGGTGGAGGGGAAGATGGAGAATTACTGCCAGCTGAGGACAGCCATCTGCTCTGCAGGCTGTGCTTTCCAGGACCACAGCTTTTGATGGACGGTAGCTGTAAAGAGCTTGCTATTCCATGTTAGCACCTCTCAGACAACTGCTGGCTCATTTACAGTGTTAATGTTTTACAAAGAGATCAGAGCCCACCAAATTCAGTGAACTGGGAATATAAACATTATGACTGGAAAATGCCATGATGCTTGAGTCCTCCCCACGTCTTTCCCAATTGAGCTACCTATCCCACACTGTGGCTGGTCTGGATCTGATACTGAAGAATTTGAGCGGGGTTTTAGAGATAATGATTGGTGTCTGAGAAGCTCTGGAGATCCAAAGGAAGTACAAACATCTAAAAATAGTGTTCCTGCTAAGTAGGAGTTAATCAGTTTATACTGGGCATGTCTGTATGAAAACCAGCAATTTCTGCAAGTGTAAATATCATATACAGTTAAAAGTACTCTTGGATACATTTTCTCTGCAAACTTCAGGTGCAATTAACATCAAATTCAAATTTTAACAGAAGCATCAAAAGTTTGTGCCATGTGAGCAAGCAGATCCATTTATACAGTTGCATCTATTCAAGAGCGATGTCCATGAAAGTATTTATACACTCCATTAGTTGGGACAAGAAAATAATACATGTCTGTTTAACGTTGCATGCCATTGTGACATTCTTCAAACAAGTGTTTGCCTTCTCAGGGCCAGGCTGGGAATGCAGTCCAAGCAAACAAAAGATGTGAACTGAAACGGCAAGAATCAAACTGCATTACACAGTATTATGTGGACACTTTTAGCCAGAATTACAGTGTCCTTAACTCAATCTGCTTTACTTCTCCTTAGAAATTAAGTAAATGAAGTTAAGGCTACTTTAGTTTTTTTAATTCTGAATGAGAATATACACACAAAAGTGTAAAGACATTAAACTAATCCACCTTAAAAAACTCATTCACATGCATTTTCTTGACACTGCCTCCAGAAACCATACCTGATTCACATATGGAGTTTTGGCAAGATTTTAAGGGCTGACACCTGCAGCTGTTCTCTTTTAATTTATCATCTTTTCTCTGTGTTTTTGCCTAGAGTCAGCAGATGTCAATGTGTGTCCATTCCTTAGCTCACTGCTATAGCTAAAACCACTGCCAGTTGCCACTGGGGTTCTAATTTTGGGAAACTAAGTATGTGATAGAAAGGTGAAGACCTGAAGACCTAGTGGGGAAAGTGTGATGCTTAATAAACTGTAGCATTTTTTTTCTTCCCCCAAAGAGACGAAAATTACGGGTTGCTTTATGTTCACAGTCATATTACTCTTGAGTATTTGCATAGGCAAAGAAAATCAGACACAAAATGCCTAAGAGGTTTCCCTCATGTTAAAAGCGTTTTCTAGGTGGAGAATAGTTTTACAACCAGAGAGGGAAGCAAAGCCTTAAGAGGGGATGCAGCTTCAGCACCCAACATGGCAGTGAGTGGCTTAGACACTGGGCTGTCCTGAGAAACACAGGCAGGACTGCCACAACGTGTCACCCAAAATTTTGTGATTGCATCTAGGGGAGCACCTCCTGTGAGTCTCTGTAGAGTGCTGAAGTGAAGCACCAAGCCAAGCAAAGTACACGCTACACAGACCTCTGTCCTCTTTCGAAGTACCAACATGTGAGTTTTTTGTAAAACAGGTCATGTCATGGGGGGTATATGCAGCTTCTGGGTCACAGGATAAGGAGCTCAGCCTAGAAGGAGGTTTTGCAGAGGGTGACTGTAAGGTAATTTTGTGATTAAGCTTATTCTTGGTTAGCTTATCCTGGACATGCCCCATGCAAGTGAGGGCATGCTGGGAAACTAGCAGAAGGGGAAACCTGAAGAGCAGATTAAAATAAACTCTAGATGTTTCACTTGTATTTTTGTTGAGGTATGGGCTTGTCTTTTTTAGTACTGCAGGTCAGTTACCTCTGTGTCTCTCATCTTTATTGTTTTTCTTAACATCTCCTTGGATTGTGGAAGAAAATATTTATATGGTGGACTATGAGGCTGCCAAGGACAGTTGGCATTTTTATTTGTTTTTCAAGGGTTCTTTGAAGCTCGTTTCATAACAGCTGTTTATGATGAAGTTTAGGAAATGGGTTGAAACTTATTGCCTAGAACAGTGAGCAAATGTACCGTGTTCAGATCAAGCACTCACAATCTTCTTTTTAATACTAAAATATGCCATATTCAGCATAAACTACGGTTTGCATTAGAAACTTCAGTTTTCATGACTTGGAAATGTAAGCCATGGACCTTGAAACCATGATATCACAGATCCACAGCTATTGATAGACCTCTCATAACTGAAGTGCTGCAGGGAACATTAGTCTGTGGAGTAGTTCCTAAAAACTGCTGAGGTCTAAAAATTGCTGAGGATGGGGAACTCCATGTCATTTCTAAAAACATCTAGGAATTAAAACAGATCAGAAAATAAACACCTGTCATTGTACTTTCTTTTTTTTTTTTTTTTTTTTTTTTCTTTCTTTTTTTTTTTTTTTTTTTTTTTCCTTCAAGGCAAAAGATGTGGCAGTGCAAAACTGTCATTCTTTGGTGTCTAGGAAGGTGGTGCTAAACTACAAATTATGGCAAAGCTGGCCGAGTGTGCGTTCTTTGCAGATAAGTCAGGATTTACTGATGGTAGTTACTGCTCCTTGAAATCTGGAGAGATTGTAGAGGGAATGTTGTAGATAGTTGAAAAGAAAGGTGAATGGGCTTAGGGTAGTATTATTTGTGGTCTCCTAATAAAGTTCCCTGTTTGGTGTTAGGAGCTCAATCCTTTCTGACAGACCTGTTATTTTTGTCTTCTGAGAAGAATCAAGATCTGCTCTGAACTTCGTGGCTTTTTTCAGTGATCAGTGAGAATCTATTATGAGAACTCCTAGAAAACTTAATTAATGTGCACAGGCATGAAAACATGTAAAACTTTCAAGTGTTGGCTAAAATGCCAACACTTATGACTTGAAGTCATAAGTGTTCCCACTTATGTCCACCCCCTTTTAAGCAAATGATCACTGAGATCCAGGTATGATGTGGCTGGACCTGCTATTTACAGTGAAGAGATATTAATCAATTATGTCTGTCCTGCTTGTGAACTGCAGATGGAAATATTAATGCTTTATTTTTCTCTTATATTTGTTCACTTCTGCAAATAATTTGCTCATTGCCAACACATTCGAGTGTGTGGATTGTTCCTCAGCTGTTAGCTGCCATGTGCTGGTTAGTCTGGAGGGACAGGCTGTCAGGAGAGGCAGCAGTTCCTGAACAGGGATCATCTGCATAATCCTGGAGCGGAAGCAGCTGTAGATTAATGTCTATGAGATGCATGTCCGAGACACAAACCTGCAAATTTCCCTTGGCAAGTGTTTAACAATATGCTCCAAATGTCAGCTGAGGGAGCAAACTCTTGACCAGTCTACCGGTTAGATGACTTGCAGTGTAAGATAACATACCCATGTTCAGCTGGGTCTTGTTTTCAGACCTGCTTTTGCCCCCTCCCTCTCACCTAGGGCTGTTGTGCTCATAAGAGACCATGTTCACAGGCTCTGCACCCTGTCCCTGTGCCTGGAGATGAGGAGCTGTGCTCCAGCCTTGCCTTCTCCTCCCCAGCACTAACATACCAGGATCATGACAGAGACCTTTCTGAGGGGTTAAGCTATAAAGGGGTAAAAAGAAAACCCTGCAGTACCGTGCGATGGTTAGACTTAAAACGATTTTCCAGATCACATTCTGTAAATTGCAGCATTGTCATTTACAGTAGGTGGCAGTTCAATGACTTCTAATTGCTATTATTCATGCAGCCCATTATATCATGGAGCGACGTGTGCCCTCCCACCCATGGCACACGGTGCTGTGGCTCCTGTTCACAAGACAAGAAAGCTGCATCCAGCTCAGAGAAATGTCGTTTATTCTTTATATGAATATATATGAATTTATATAAAAAAGTTCATGCTGTCCTTGAGTGATGGGTTTAGTTTTGTTATGCAAAAAAAATTTTGGTTTGCTCTGTTTTTTCCAATCTGAGCTTAAAAGCAAACTGCTTCTTTTCATGTTCTTTTTCAAGTCCGAAGAGCTTTTCCCTAAAACCAGAGGTGAATTGCAGTGCAAGGGTGTGGGATATCCAGGAATGGTCCAAGCTTGGGTTACTGGATACTTTGGCCTTTCATTATCAGCACTAAAATTATCAGTTTCCTATGAAACTTGCTTATCATGGATTTCTTGAGGTATGGCCTGAGAGAAAGGTTAATACCATGGCATTTTTTCTATGTCATGACATAATATGTAATCATTTCTTTACTCACCACTTTAATAGACAGAAGTGATGAGATTTTCTTCCTGGAAATATGCTTTTGAGTACCTGACTTGAAATGTGTTTAAGAAATGTGCTCAAGAGTTTCTGAAAAAGTGTCCCTCTGGGTTCCTCAAGAAACAATTGTTTTGTTCTGGGGGTTTCTGCTAACCTCCCCAGGCTTTCCGCAGCTTCAGTTCATTACCTTATTCTCACAACCCTCATTTGGGACAGGTGATTATTATAGCAGAGAGAAAGACAAAAATGCTCATTCCAGGCTCACAGAAGAGATGAATGATGGAATTTAGTTGAGAATTGGTATTTCCTGAGTCCTAGCCCAGTGCTCATTACTGGTTTATGTGATGCAGAAAATACTTGCATAGTTAGTGTCAAGTCCTTATTTCCTCTAAGTAAATTATTTCTGTGTGAAAGTGTGCTCCTCGTGTAATCCTGTATGTTGCGGCAGTGATGTATAGGCAGTTCCAAAAATATCTATGTTATTTCTTGTCTTTAAAATCTCAATGAGATCTTCACGAAGTTACCGCAGAAGGAGTGGCCTGAAGAATGTGCATACTATGCAGAGGTCTGAAAAATGACCCTTGAATTAGAGACAGGAAACTTCCCCAGGGCTCCAAGACTGAATAGAATATAGTTTTTAGAAAATCATCAAATGTCTGCTATTTGAAAGGTGGAAACTCCCATGAGTATGACACCAGCAGCCACAGCAGCAGAACCCTTTATAAGCCATCACAGTGACCTCAACATGGATATATGTATGCGCTGGTTATTCCTGAACTCTATAGCAAGGTACAGTAATGAAACTGCATCGGATTGAGCATGTAGCAGAAGTATATCATCTCTCACAGTAAGACTCTGCACGCTTATTATAGCACTGCCTGACAATTGTCATGGTTTGGGACAGACTGGCCTCTGAAATGAATAACAGATGCTCTCCTCAAACCAAGACAATGACGTTTGTCGAAGTGTGTTAGATCTAAAAAAATAGCCTTCACTCCATGGAATACACACTCATTTTCTTGACATTATGATGGTTTCATTTTTTAGAGTGTTACTACTTTTTCCTTGATCTTGTGCATGTATGTGTTGGCGTCTATGTTGTCTTTGCTAACTATTTTGGAGATGTCACGTGAGAACACTTAGCTTAGGGAGCACAGGGCCAGTCCTCCATGAAAGGGAAGTCACTATGTCACATCCCTCATGTGGGTGATACAGCACGATGGCAGGATGGCTAGCCTGTGGGTAAATAGGGCTGACTGTGACATTGGCAGTTGGTTTCGAATCGATACTTTCAACATAAAAAATGCATGTCTTTACAAACCCACAAAAGCCAAATCCATATACTTGAATTTTGGTATTCCATCACAAAGGCTGACAACCACCAGCGAACGCAGCACTATTTTTCCGGCTTTTACTATTACAATGCGGGATGGAATGAGGGATTATCAAGGAGAAACCACCATCATGATTCACTCCATGCAGGAGAGAAGATTAGAGCTGAATGGCTCTAATCTTAGCACAAGACACATCCTTGTGCTTGTCTGATTTCTTCTTTGTAATTCCCCTTGAAATACTTGCCACGGAGAGATGTCTGAAGCTTTTGTAGATGTGAGTCGTTGGAGGTTTGGATGGGCTACTGGACATGAGTAAAAAAATGAAGGGGTCAATCAGGCCCACCATCCAGAACTCACCACTTGTGAGTTCCACATGGCTTATGTTGTCAGGCAGATCACAGTGATTTCAGGAGCATCACTGGAGACCTGCTTTCTGATATGACTTGGTCAGTAATGCTGGGCATCTGGTTTTGAGTGGCCTCAGAAGCTGGTTAACTTTGATGTTACATGAAAAGCTTACCAAAGTGAGGTGAAGAACATATATGTGCATATATGTAGGTAGGTAGGAAGGTAGGTATGTATTTCTATTACTTATACATAACATACATTATATAAGACATACACGCTACACTATATATTTATTGGAACAGGCTGTCATGGGAAGTGCTGGGATTGTCATCCCTGGGGGTATTTAAAAGAACCGTAAACATAGTTCTTAGCGATATGGTTTAGTGATGTTTTTTGTCAGTGTTAGGTTGATGGTTGGACTCAATGTTCTAAAAGGTCCCTTCCAATATAGACAATTCTATGATTCTATGTATATGCATATATATGTATTTAAGTAGAGACATAATGCCACATTGAAATGCAAATGATGGCAGAATGTAGCAGAGGGCTGGTTTGAATGACATTGTCCTTTAGGATTAATTGTTCAGTTTTTGGTGGCCAGGGTTGAATTCCTTCACTTTTATTTTCGGTATAAACCATCATGTATCATATAGTATATTGATATAATCATACCTCTAGATTTTCATAGGCAACACATTGACTGTTATACTGACACTGTTTCATGTAGAAGTCAGGCACTTAATAAAATGAAAATTATTTCCCTGAAATAATTTCACTTTATTTACCTTAAAATATGGTAAAATATTTGGTAGATATAAGGTTATTTATCACCCAGATGATGCTGAATTACAGGCTGGAGACATTGACTTCATACCACCTTTTAAGTACGTCGAAAAGTTGGAGAAAGCCACAGGAGAAAAGCTGCCAGCTCTAGAAACCTTGGAAACTGAAGGGGTAATATTTCTTCTTCAGCTTTCATTCTGCTAGATTAAATATAGGTAAAGAAGAGAAATGCAGACATGGAAGTTAGGCATAATATTTTGAAGGAAAATAGAAATATATGTAGAAGCTGGCGGGACTCCCAAAAGAGAAAAGTGTTAAAAGAGAAATTCAGGGAAAAGAAGTGTGAAGAGTATAAAAAATTAGTAAAGTAGGACAACTTTTACGGGTGTTTTCAGGGAAAAATAGTCGTGGCTTTTATGCTTAAGACAGTTGATAGCAAGCTGCTTTCTGTTTTAAATCTTGAGATGTCTCAGCTATTTTTCTCAACCACCCTTATCCTTACCAGTGTCACACACCTGAATACGGTGACTTTGCAGCCACCCAGAGGAGAGGGTACCTGGACCTCGCCAGGTATCACGCCGAAAAGCAATTGGTGGCATTCTGCAAATCTGCGTTCTTCCATCAGGTTTTGGCTGTGTTATTAAAGACAGAGTAATGCATGGCCCCGGATGGCACACAAAATAGCAATTCACTTCAGCTCCTTTATGGATGTGATAGAGCTAATGAAGCAAATCAGATCTCAGGGAATACAGCCACGTTATTTAGTATGTGTATAAAACACCTGTAGTAAGACATTGTTATGGCTGAGATGGTCATGTTTTTAGTGGAAAAAAAGAATTAGGATTGAAAAGGCAAAACAACACTGTTCCTATAAAAAGTGAAAATGTGCTTGGCTAAATTAAGGTTAATAGACTTAATTGTGGGGGGTAGTACAAGAAGGCAGCTCAAGCTAGAGAACATAATTTGATTCAGATAAAGAGGAATTGTAATTAAATGGAGGTTGGATAAACATGATTATCCTGGAAAGGTTTCCTAGCAGAGAACTGGGAGGTTTTAAGATGCAGAGGCAGACATGTATGTGATCTGGAAGTAGAGACACCACTGCCATCAGATCCCCTAGGTGTTCCACCACTGTGGAAGTTTGCCCACGCTGCCATGCCATGTGGCAACACGGGGAACAACAGCAATAACAGGCAATAAATTGAGTTAATTTTGAAGTCTGTTTTGCTGGCAGCTGTAATTGGCAAATGATCTCCCTGCTTTCATCCCAACCCCCAAGATTTCTCATTCCTGCTGCTCCCCATTTTCACACCCATCCCGCTGTGGTGGGGAGCAGCTGGGTGGGAGCTTGGGTGTTGGCCAAGGCTAAGCTGCCACAGTCCGGCTCTGGGCTGGAGAAGATGACAGCATCCCACCCCCAGCCAGAGGGACAAGGGTACGTACGCTCTCCCCACACCACCACCTCAGGCAAAAGCCTGCACCAAAGTATATGCAGCAAACTTTTATATAGATGGGTAAATATTTGAACTTGCCATATGTGACAACTGAACCTGACACTTTCCATTAGTTTAAAATCCATGATACTTTCTTTTAGACATTCTGTCTAAAGTTCTTTTAGATCTCCTTTATGTAGATAATTATAAGCTTACTTACTTTTTCCATAATTGTTATTATTTTTTATGTGGATATTCAAAATGAAATGCAGTAGCTTGATGTTGAACACTGAGAGGCAAGGAGGCTTTCCAAGCTGAACTGCTTTACTGAAAGAGGTACCTGTGTGTATTTCTTTTATTTGAGTTACTAATGGCCCTTGATGACCCGTATAAGATGAAGAGAATCAAATGTATTCCTCCCAGGACAACCACAAGACTTCCAAACAAGCTTTTAAAATTTCTTTTTCCTTTTCTTTCCTCTACTTACAAATTATTATTGCTAGATTTTTAACTTTTAACTATGTATCATTATTAAGAACATATAAATATATTGAATTTGTATGTAGGATGGTATTAATTCACATTCTTTTATAATTTTTATAGATTATTTTACATAAACCAAACAAAATAAAAAACCCCTGAGAATTTACTAAGAAAAACTATCAAATATTTCTGCTGTTCAGTTATTTACACTACAGTTTGGAATCATAGTTTCATAATCCTTGGTATAGTATATCATAATGATATATATTCCGAGCTGCCTAAGGAGAATGTGCACTGTAGTTTTATTATTCTCTATTCTGAGCAAGTGAACATCTCTCTGGGGGACTAAGCCTTCCCCCCCACCCCCCCCCTAAAAAAAAAAAAAATAGGGGGGAACATCTTTTTACTTTCAAATGTCTCTGTTTTTCCAGTGCCAACTATAGTCTAGATCTTCAGACTTCACAACCCCATATGCAGAGGCCAGTTATGAGTCCTTACTTTCATCTTTAAGCTTGCTCCTTGAAACCTTTTATCCTTTAATTTTTTGTATTTTGTTAAAATCTGTATGCTTTCCTTATGTATTTCCATCAGTTTGTAGTCTGTAATGAATCCTAAAAATGGGCTTTGACTCAAAATGTGGCCCCAATGTTTTTTGGACCTAATCTTTAGCAGGTTAGGTTCCTGATAATTTACACATCGGAATAATCTCATGAGTATTAGGATGGATGTCATCCCTTGTCATAGTAAGATGAGGCTGAGAACAAAGTGAATTGAAATTAGTTGTGAAAGTCCCCAGCACATCTTCTTCGTCTTTTTATTTCTGCAGTTGGCATGTGATACAATAATTGTCTTATTCACATTCCTGTCTTCTCTGCTTGTTAGGTGAGTTTGTTGAAGTTTCTTGTAGCAGACATGCATTTATTTGCAGCCATTCCCAAGAGCATGATTCCATTGCCTAAATCAGCTGTTGAAACTTGATTTCCATGCTGCAATTACTTATGTATCAAGGTCATTTTTAAACTCAATCAGTCATGCACAACAACATTTTTCTTTTCCAGTCTAAAATCCTATTTTCTTTGCATGACCTTCTGTTTACTGAAGCTTAGTAAAAAAGCAGTCATTTTTTGATATTTTCACAAAATTAATTTCCTGAAGGTATATTTCTTTTTGTCACGATACAGCAAGTATACACAGGATCTAGACTCAAAGAGAGGTCATGTAGATGACAGAATAACATTATTATTCCCACAAACCAACTCTAAGGATGTTGGCAGCCTATAGTATACACAAGTTTTGGCATCCACAAAAATTAAGGCAGAGACAGGAAAGTTAAGACCAAGTTGCACACTTACCTCAAATACATTTTGAGTAGTCTGCCATACAATGTTTCTGGAAAAACTGCATTTCACTGGGGAGTGACGTTTTTTCATTTCCTAAAGGAGATCAGAACATATATATATATATATATATATTTATTAATTCTGCAATGATCAAGACTTAACTCTGGAAAATATGTTTAATTTCCATGAAAATGTCAGTGTTTTAGCTCTGACTTCCTGGCGGTTATTTTTTTCCACAGCTTTAGTTAACAATAACATGACAGTTTTACAGTGGAAAGTGTAGCATACACTATAATTTTGTGCTTTCCCAGAGAAAAGGGAAAAGCAGCTTGAAAAATGAAACGCTGAAATGCTTACAAATTGCTTGAATTTACCAAAAAGTGAAACTGAACCTTCCAGTGACTTTGCTTTCTCCCCAGCCAAGCATCATCCAGCGAGAGGATGGAGCACCCTGCACTGCTGGCCAGGCAGAAGGAGCCCTGCACGGCGCAATGATCCAGGGGAGTGGGGACACCTTTTTAAGGAACAATCTAGGCCAACAGCCGTCACAATTACCACAGGGTGCTCTGAAACATTATGTTTAAACTCAGTGAATGCAGCTGTTCTCCTCCAGTGCAAAAGTACCCCCAGGTAAATTGGTACTGCAGAAGAGATCAATGTTCACTAAACCACATGTCTTGCTGGACTAATCTTCTTCATCTAATTTTGATGAAGGTGTACCCTTATATTTTCTTGCTTGCTTCAAACACGATTTGAGAAAACAATTTTTTGAACACGGATCCCAACTTAAGGGGGAACCAACAGAAAGAAGTAACTAGTTCCCACATGACTTCTGTGTTAGCAAGAGCCGTTTAATTTATTTTTCTGCAGCCAAACTACATACATACAGAACTTTAATACCCTTGAAATCTCATGGGTCTTAATTAATCTTGCTGGTGATAAGTATCTAGCTAGGAGAAGGACTATAAATCGAGCTATGAAGCTCCTTTTTTTTTCTTCACTGAGGAGATTTTTCTAGGAAAAGGATTCCCAAAAGCTTTCCTCTAGTGAGATTTGAAAGCATTTGAGCCTTGTATTTTCTGACTCTCCAAATCAAGAACGCTAATATATCTGAGCCCAGGTAAAGGTGGTTTTCTTCTGCTCCTTCATTTATTTTGCCTTCATTTTATCATGTATATTGATAAACGTCCACCAGGGGCGACGCTGACTGACTTGCTACGTTCCTTGCACTCCAACAAAATAAAACTGGGTTAAACTTTAGTTAGGAAAGAGGAATTAGAAGTTCCTTGGAGATAATTACAATTTTACATTCATAATGGTGACTTTATTTTCCCACTTTTTAGAGGCAAACTGTTATCCCGTCTCTCTAGTATTCTGCTATTTACAAAGCAGGATGATATACAAAGATGATTTATATAGGGTATGCATTTCCACTGCAGCTTCTTTCCAGCTTGTGAGATGTTTTGTTTCTTATGAAGGGTATGGAGGGTGCCACTACGGCTGTGTATCCTGCCGCTTTCAGCAAGTGTGCTCACCCACCTGCTGCCTTGCAACTGCACAGGAGGAAAATGAATTGTGACAATGACAACTGTGCACTCGATGCAAATGTAAGATGAGAAACATTTTAGTTATAACCCTGTCATATTGGGGCTACCCTAACCAAAAATAAGCTTAAAAGTAACCCCCTGACTTGTTTCTCTGGATTCTCCTGTTCCTTGAAATGCAGTGAATAAACCAGAGGCTCATACTTTGCATTTAGACACCCATAGCAGCAGGAAGAAATTGCGAAGGAAGGTCCCTTGCACTGTGGACAACTCCACATCCACTTGTGTCTTTTAAATCATACTCCTGTCTCTTCCTTACTGCTAGTTATGGTTTGTCTCCATTTTTCTCATACAGGTCTGCACTGGGTGCCAAAGGACCAGACAGAATCATTTGTTGACTTTGCCAAGACTTCTTCTGACCTGTAATTGTAGCATTTATTCCCAGCTAGGGAGCACAATATCGAGGCCTGACACAAATGTCAAAGTATGACATGGGCACTTGGTCCAAGAATTGTGGTAGACGGCTTTACGGACAACCTTAAAAACTTCTTTTCTGATATCTCAAAAGGACCAAAGAACTAGGGATCCGATTTCCAAATAGACAGTTCTTTCGCAAACCCCTTGAAGTACCCTGTACTTGTGTGTATGCGAGGAAGTCCTTGCTACTGAAAAAACCTGCAAATAAACCTGATTTCAAATAACCGAATTCTTAGTGTTTTCTCAAGCTGAAGCCAAACACACACATTAACTGCAACAGCCAATTCTTGCTCTTTTACCACAAGCCTGATGTAGAATTTCAGGTACCTGTACTGTTGGAAAAACATCATGATAGGTCAGCATTTTTTCCTTCCCAGAAAGTTTCTAGTCCTGACAGTATCTTCAGTGCAAACAAGGCTCTAAAACAAAAGTAAACCTATCGGATGGGCCATCTTTGCTGCAACTACACCATTCACTATAAATAAATGGTTTTCATAGCTTGCTTTAGGAAGTACTTCCTTCTCCAGCAGTGAAGCCCGCTGAAAACAAGCCACAGCTGGATTAATAAGAAAGCAAAGCTGGGACCCAGACTTACAGGAAAAAAACATAGGCTGTCATTTCTGTCATTGACATGGCGGTTTACAATGGCTTTCGGGCAGCTTGATACAGTAGAAACTCATAAACGTAGGGCAAAATAGTATTACATTTTAGTTTAAACTGTGTATTTTTATATAGTCTTGCTTTGTAAAAGATGATTACATTTTTATCAAGGTATAGTATGGCCTCAAGGCTAGTCATCTTAGTATTAGATTATAAACTTATATAGCTTGCACTATTTTTGATGTGCTCTGACAAACCACTCCATCTTGCATTTGTCACTAAACACTTGCTTTTTGTCAGGTAGTTTTCAGAAAATGCACTGATATGACACATGCTTATAGCAACTGGACATAAGCGGTCACAGGTAAATGCCATGTGTAACGCTATCAGTCAGTACTGCAGCAGGTTGCAATGAAACAATGAGCCTCAGCTATTTTCCTCTTTTATTTACTGGATTATAGATCAATTAGGTTGCTTTGAAAATTTCTTCTGATACAGAAATTTTGGTAAGTGTAATGCTAAGAATCAGGAAGTCATAATTCAAATGGTGCTATTGAAGTTGGGGATGCCCTATCTCTGGAGGTGTTCAAGGCCAGGCTGGATGGGGCTTTGAGCAACCTGGTCTAGTGGGAGGTGTCCCTGCCCACGGCAGGTGGGTTAGAACTCAATGATCTTCAAGGTCCCTTCCAACCCAAACCATTCTATGATTCTATGACTCTACCACTTTCGAGAAAATAACATGAAGAACAATGGGACTCAATGCCTTTCATTATTTTAAGATGCCTTTCCAGATGGACATGAATGATGTCAATAACAGTTATGTAAAAATGAAAATTTATCAGTTACTTCATGGCGACATATCAAACACTACCAATTTCTCATACTTGCAATAGGTACCCACCGACACAGACTTCCATAGATTTTGACTATGTGTAAAATTGTGGGCTTGTTAGTCTTGACAAGCATCCATTGAGGGATGAAAGAAAGCAGACAAATTTACAACTCTGATGAAACTAATGGTTATGATATCACTTTAGTCAGTCTCAACTGCTGTTCAAAGTTTTGTAAGTATCCCTTTGATCTGCACAGTAGAAGTCAGTTATACTGTATACAGTGTAGAAACTCCAAAATACCTTGCAGTTTAACACAGATGGACATTGCTCTGCTCAAACTGGCATGAATGTGTGACTCCTCTTCATTGAATACTTTTTAACAATACGAGGATCTGACTGAAGTCAAGGTTTAATTAATCTACTGAAGTAGGGCTTCATATAAAGCAAAATTATCCAGATTTAACGAAGTATTATGTTTAGTTGTTATGATTATGCAAATGAGATTACCGGGAGACAGATGGACAGGATGGCTAAAATCCAGTAAAGTATTGCTACAGGTCTATATATGATATTTGTCACACTTTATGAGGGAATATTGCAAGAATTTAAGAACAAATGTACCATTAAAGGAACTCATAATAAGGACTGATAACTGAACATCAGTGCGTGTTTAGTGGAAGGACAATTCAATAGTGAACTAAAAAGCTCAGAACATAGAATAGGGAGCTAAAGAAAAATGCATTTGTTGGTGTTTAAGAAAGTGGTTAAACATAAGAAGCTAAAGCTTGAAATTTTTTGGTTGGTGCTGCTTGACAGATGGGCACAACTGAGTTAGATTATTGATACAGAGGGTCATGTGTCAATGCTATCAGCCATGTCACACTAAGGAAGAAACCCAGGTGAGAAATTTGCTCACGTGTTGAGCTTTTCGGTTTGGGTAAACTTACATGAATCTGATTCCCAGAAGATTTACATTAGTGCTGCAGCGCTGAGCAGCTACAACACTGTCATTAGTCAGCGGAGCAGCACGGTAAACACTGGAGGGAGCGGACTGTGCGCTGTTCTGTGTGATGTTGATCTATTTAGAAGATACCAATATTTAAGTCTTTATCTTCAGTCATTTGCCAAGAATGTGTGTCTCCACAATTCATATTCTTACAGTCTTTGGGCTAGATCACGTTTGTGTCACTAACATACATTCTTATTTTACCTTCTTATCTACACAAAGAATGAAAACACTGAGGTTGTCTGCACTTAAAATACCATTTTCTTTATTGCAGTGCTAGTAGGAAATCCAAGCAAAGGAAGACAAAAAGCTCCCCATCCAAACTTAAAGTCTCGGAAGACTCAGCTTTTGGGTGTGAAGAAGTATTATCCAGCATTAAACTGTTTATTATGAGCCATTATTTTCCTATGTCAAAAGTATTTGCCATAAGTGATGGCTCTACTGTTTTTCATTGGCTTCACTTCAAATCCCATACCCGTTATTACAAAAGATCTTAATGGAGGCCCTGAAAGGCTGTGTCCTGCAACACAGCCCCAAAGCTGCAAGATACAATTCATGTGTAGACTGGCTATACCAGTATCATCCAATACCCAATGAGATGAGGTGCCAACTTTGTTGGCTATCTGTTGTCTTCTACAACAATGGTTCTTCTAGGATAGGTGTCAACATCCACAATTATGTAGCGGACCTCAAATCTTCCTTTCTCAGGATTCTGTAAGGAAAACAATTTAAGGCTCTGTTTTTTTTCTCCTTGGCAGTTTAAATTCAAGATTAAGCTTACCAGCTCTATCAAGCAATTATACGTACCTCTTTGACTTCCACATGGACTGTTCCCTGCTTCCCTGATTCATAGCCCTCAATGTAGAACTTCAAACGCATATATTTCAGTCCATCCTTTACGTATTCAATGTGACTAAAACCAGAAAAACAGAACAAAAACTCAACCCACACAGCAAGGATACATATTATACGCTAGTTAAACTTCAAATTTTAACTTCTTCTTTAGAGAGGAACTGAGCAAGATGGATTCTTGAAAGTCTGAAAGTTAATACCTCCTGCTCTTTCTGGCCTGATAAAGACTACTGCTTTTAAAGGAGAAAAACTCCTCAAAAACAATTTTACAGAGAAAATGTCACTCCATTTGAGGGTTTCAGACTGTACACTTCAGTCAGATCCATGCTGCACAGATGCTTGCCTCTTCAGACTTGTCCTATTTTCTGCAGAGACTGGCTCTACGTTTACTGTGCTGATCATTGCTTGTTTTGAGACGCTCAGAATTGCTGTTTTATATTGCATGTGAACTGTATTTAGTGGTACGTGCCACACAAAAGGTATTAGAAAACACTGCTTTCATTTTCACTCAGAAGTGACAGGGTATGCCACGTACAGTTCATTAATCTAGACTAAATCACTACGATGTGACCCAAAATGTTTTTGCTCTGCAAAAACTAATGTCTGTATGGGGCAAACACCAAAGGGTACCTGACAAACTGTCGTCTTCCTCTTCTTGTTGCCTCCCCATAACCTTTAATAGATTCACCAAAAACAGCAATTATCTACAAGAGAAAAGAGGTTTGAGCTGTCAGAAGGTATCATATTCAAACAGATATTCCAGTATCAGCTCACGCCCCTGCTGTGAATGTGTTTTCTTTCAACTAAATGCCCCTTGTAAGTCTGATGTGTCAAGAATAGAAAAGTTTATGAAAGAAAACAGTGTAAGGAGAATTCCTCTGTATTTCAGCGCTTTTCTTTACAGTCACATATTAAATGTCTAAAATAAATCCTACTAGTGTCTTCCATTTGTACCATCTTCTGAATGATGACATTTTAATCTCTCTTCTTACTGTGTATTTTATACTTTACTGACACGTTGTGTAAAGGGGAAAAAGCATTAAACACTCACTCATATCTCCTCCAAAAGAATGTTTCGAAGTTTAAAATGCAAATGCGCTCCCCTCCACATTATCTAAAAAACATTACCGCTTAAAAAATAATTCAATTTTTTTTTTCCAGATCTGTAATGCCAGACCAAATTAATCTAGTTTTAAACTGTGTAAGTACTGGAGAGGTTTTAATTCTACAAACTTGCTCCACAGCAGTCTTCAGTTTTATTCTAGTGACAACTTGTCACTTCATTTCTAGGTTATCCTCAGTGGCATCGGTGGCAACCTTGTTTGAAAGCTATTCCATGCATTTCTTGCTTTGTCTGAAGTAGTGGCTTTTACAATGTAGTTTTAGATTTACTGTTGTTTACATCTAGCTATCTTATGTGACTGTGTGATCACGTGACTGTTCTCTTTCTCTTTTCCTCTTAGGCACAGGAATGCTAACCGTGTTTCAAATGAAGAGTTTAAACTCCTGGATACATATGCAGTGCTTCGCAAAATGACAGAACCCTACAGGAGTATCACAACAGAATAACTGTGCCAAGGAATGGCAGCCAGGCTAGATCTACAAAACTTAAGCGGGACCAGTTGCCTCCCTGAACTGCAGAATTTCTTAAGTACTACGCTTAGTAGGCACTCAAGAGTATCTATAAGACTTTCTGTATGGAGACACAAGCACACACTCTGACGGGGCAGACACTGCAGTGTTGTTGTGCTGTGGTACACTCACTTAACTTGGTTTTTAGCCAGCTAATTTATTCAGGCTCAGTGCTTGCATGAACTTGTCCTAATATAGGCTCCAAATTGGAGCTGACCCACCTCTGTCCCGCTAAAAGTATCAGCAAATCTGCTGACGTTTGCCTGCTAAGCACCACGTGGGTCTTCCCATGACTTTGCTTGTGAGATGCATTGTGCAAACTTTTGACTCAAGGAGAGACCCTAACTACTGAGAAACATAAACTCATGGCTAAGCTTCAAAAACCAACCTCAGGGTGAGATCTGCATTTCTCCAAGGCATCTCCATAGATCTTACTTGGACTAGAAGAAGAGAATAGTTCTTTAAAAATCACATAGAACAAACCACCTGTAACAGAAAAAACAGCAAATGGAATGAAAACCAATCAAACTAGATGGAATTAATGAAAAGTGTCTTCTGATAGAGAATAAAATTTTTAAAAATAACCTGTAACACCAATTCCAACAAGCACCACAATAAAGTAGGTAAAGTCTCTTCCAGCTTCTTTCACTGAAACAGACAGAAAACAATGCAGGAGTTACAACCTCAGATAGTTAAGACTTGCAGAGCTTTCTTATATAAATGCTCTTGTATTAGTCTACAGCTCAAATAACATTTTGGCAGGAGAAAAAATTCCAGTAACAGCTTCCATAATGCCTCATCACTAAAAGAAAGACCATGGGATGTCTCTTATGCTATGCAGGGCATATTTATATCTCTCTATTAAGCCTTATTACTTTCTATTTTCCTACTAGGTGTTTTCAAGACCCAGAAGAGCACTTATTATTACTTTTAATGTAGCGTAAGAGCTAGTTTCTTTAAGAAATAACGAGGTATTTAGCACTGCAGTATTCAAGCTACCATAATGAACCCACAATCATTGCAATCCTTATTCAAAGAAAGGGAAACATAAAAATAAAAGAATAAAACCATGAGCTCATAAATTGCACACATGGAATAGAACTGATTTTATGAATTCTCAATCAAACAATAAAAAGGAATGATATTAGACCAAAATATGTATTTGATTGAGATTGCCAACTGCAGTTTATCTGATTAGTTTTTACCTATTAGTTTTGATCCAAAGTACAAGGATCAGTACACACCCCCCCAAAAAAATGATGTGAGATTCTCTGCTACAAAGTATTTTTGAGAACTTGCAAAGAGACTACTGACTTGTCTAAGTGATAAGGTGTGCCTTTCAGTGAAATACAAGTTACCAAAGAAACTTTAATAACCATTTTTCCTGCAGCCTTCTAATCAGTTCAGGATGTTTTTCTTAAACCTTTTCAAAGCACTTAGAATTTATGAGACTAATTACTTTTCACTGAAATCAATGAGAGCAACCCACGTGACAGCCGTCCTAGGAAGAAACTAGTACCACGTGTAGAGCTTTGCCAAACTTGCTGGAAGTAAACTTGTTCTGACAGCATCGAGACGGGTTGAGTGTGAAAAGTTTTCCTTTTGAAAAGGGAAACGAGAGGCTCTACCGTACCCCTGATGTGACCCAAGCACTACATCAACAAGCTGTCTGGAGGAAGCCAACATAATTTCTGCTTTGTGCAATACGTACACTGAGATGTATCCGCTGCAAACGATATGATGGGAAAAGAGAAGGAGTTGGGGGTTTCAGAGAACTGTTTTGGGGTGGTTTTTTTTTTTCTTTAGTGCAGATTTTTGGGGCTCCAAAGCCCCAGCTGCAGCAGTGATTTTCTCCGTGCCGGCCCCTTCGAGCAGTGCCCAGCACTCCCACCCCCGAGCGGCCACCGCCCGCCTCACCTTTCTGAGCAGCCGACACCACGGGCTCCTCTTCCCGCCCCCTTCGCACCGACACGTATTTGCTATCGCCGCCGGGTTTCTCAGCTCTCGGCCCCCCGCCTTGCGTCCCGATGCTCTGCCGGAGCGGCGGGGCGAGCTGGGGCCGCCACCTGAGGCAGAGCCCCGTCCCCTGCGGGCCCCAGCCCGGGGGGGCGAGCAGCCACCTCNGGCGGGCAGCATGCCGGGGCACGGCTCCCGGGCGCCCTCACCGAGCTACGGCGGAGGCAGCGGAGCTGCGCGGAGAGGCCGGAGCCCTCGGGGAAGACTCAGGGCAGCCTCCCGCCCCGAGCGCGGCTCCGCGGCCGGTGCCCCAGGTCAGGGGCGCCCATTACCCTTTGCCCGCCAGACGGCCGCCCCTCGACATCGCCCCGGCGGAACTCCCGGCGGCGGAGGGGAAGAAGCGGCGGCGGGCGGCCCTGGGAGCGGTAGTTTGAGCGGGCTCCCTCTTCCGCCCGCCGCTCGGAACGGCGCCCCGCAAGATCACTACAGCGACCGCCATGCCGAGCGCCGCCACGGACACCTCCCGCCCCCGGCGGGGGGGCGGGGGGCCGCCGCCCGTTAAACGGCCAAGGAGGGGGGTGTGCCTGCCCGCGGCGCCGAGCGCCTGCCCTCCCGGTCGCTCCTGTTGAGCTGCGTTTTAATTTTTTTTCCTTTTTTTTTTTTTTTTCAATCATCTGAAAAGACTGATGCTCTTTCAGATTTTCAGGCGTCCTGTGAGGGTGGCGGGACGCTTTGTGGCAGCTCCCGACAGGGAGCCGTTCCCCGCGGTGTGTACTGTCGCTTTCCGTGTCCCCCGCACCAGACCGCTGGGGAAGCCGGCGCCGCGGCGGGCACGGCAAGGTGCGGCGCCCGTCCATCCCCCAGGGCGCCGGGTCGCTGCCGCCTCCCCGGCCGGCACCTCTCAGGGGAGGCGGTGTCCCTTCTCTCCCGTTAAAAATAAAGCTTCCTATTAGGGGCGAAAGGCGAATTCCCTCAGGCGGCTCCTGCCGGCTCTTCCCGGGCAGCGCTCCCGGGCTAGGCGCCGCCGCGCCAGGTGGGA
>VXAK01009738.1:61954-77514 GCA_013399435.1 Arenaria interpres
CCTTCCGTCCCCCCCCGCGTCCCCCCCCGCGCTGGGCGCGAAGCCGCTGTCCCGCGGCGGAGCTGGCCATGGCG
Source organism: Arenaria interpres (assembly GCA_013399435.1). NCBI lineage: Eukaryota > Metazoa > Chordata > Aves > Charadriiformes > Scolopacidae > Arenaria > Arenaria interpres. Next base: position 62,029 of record VXAK01009738.1, read on the forward strand.
ACGGGCCGCGGCCGGGCCCTGCGGTTGTACGGCAACCGCCAGGCGCCCCCGGCCGACGTGGCGGCTCCCCACGGTGCCGCTGAGGTCGGGCCTGCCGCCGCCCCTCGGCCCGGCGGGCCCAGGTAACCGGTCTCCCTACGCGGCCTAAGGAAAGGCCACCCGGGGGGGGACACGGAGTGGGGGGGCTGGGCCTGTGCCGCCCGAGCGCGGCCTGCGAGTCCTTTTTGATCTTGTCCGTGGGGGGTGGTTTGTTGTTGACCCCAAGCTCCCAGCGCTTCTTTGGGAAACCTCTTACCAGCCCTCTCACGGCTCTGGCATCCCGCTCTCAACTTGCCACAGCTGGGGCCTGCTCCCTCAGGGCCGCGGCCTCCTCTCGGTCCCCCTGGCCTTACGGAGGAGGGTGGCTTTGTGGAGGTGAGGTGCCTTGCCGTAGGAAACACAGGTGTATGGCAGGCCTAGGTTTAATGCACTGGTTACTGTCTGGGCTTAAACTCAGGTGTGGGCTTGATTTTGTAGGAGGTAATGAGGTATAATAAGCAGTAGCCTGCCTACAAACTACTAGTTAGCTTAGTGCCTAGTGTGTATATATATATATATATACACACATTCATGTTCAGTGTAGTTAGGCCTTTGTAATAAGTGGGAGGATTTAATTGTGGAAGGTGTGATTAGCTTAATTCTTAGAGTATATGTTCAGCTTTGGAAAATATAAAGCAGCAATGTTGGAGCAAAGGTGAGAAAGCAGTCTTTTTTTTCCTAAGCCATTTGTACAACCTTGGGTTCCATAGCTGCTTCATTCCTCCCTTTCATTTTAAGCTATAAATGGATTAGATAATACCTTTTTAAAAGACTTTAGAATTGTTAGCTGAGGAAAAGAACGGGGTGTCAAAACAGTGTTGTTGTTTCTGTTTATCCCCATGTATGTTTTAACGTTTGGAAAAGGAGACAGGTTTTGTCACTACTTACAATTTTTTATATGTTCTTTGAAATAGATTTGTTCCCTGACCAACCAAAAAAACAAGTCATGTTGCAATTACTGCAGGGTATGAAAGTGAAAATACTGGTACAAAACTGAGTCCCACAAATTGAAGGCTAATGAAATAGCAGTTGAGTTTGTGCCACTATGCCAGAGCATCTCAGTTGTTACTAGAAGTCTCTAAAGAGGGGGAGTAACAACTCGCATCAATTTTTAACTTGGGCAGGCAAGTTTTGTCAATGTGGTGTAAAAGCATTTTGTCAATACTAATTTCAAATCTTGGCACACGCAACACTTTTGAAAAAATAGTTTTGCAATTAATTTAGTGTTGTTTCTGCATACCTTCAGAATATTTTTGTTTTGGAAGATGCAAAAATCCAGTACTGTTTTTGAAGCGAAGCTTACAAAAGCAGTAGATACTGTGTCAAAGTTTTCAGGGCGTGTGTAGGCAACATTTCTCTTACTTCAGAAATTTCTTCATGGAGTGAAGAGGAGGGGGGATGCAAGGAGTGGTGTTAAAAAAAAAAAGAGCAAGAGGGATTGAGCACAGGCAATGCAGGTTATGCTTGTAGCAGGTTGTTGCAAAATCCAGGATCGCGCCCCTGATCGGAATTACTCCAGTACCTGGAGTCTATGTAGGTATGTTACTGTAGAGGGTGCCCAAATTAGGTATCTTTGTGCTTTTGGCATAGATAAAAGGCAGAATAGCCTGGGATGTTCAGGCCTACTTAGCCTGCTGCTGTTGAACAGGACTTGTGTCTCTAAGGACAGTGTCTCTTAAGTCCCTTTAATGGCTTTTGAGAAATGTAGTTTGTTACAGCCTCACCTTGTCATCTAAGTGTACTACTTGATAATAATACATGAGTAAAATGTTTGCTTGACCTCCAGGGTGTATTTGATGCACAGTTACTTTTTTGTAGTTGTTAATTCTGTTAATCTCTTGGGGGTTGCCACCCAAGCTGAAATGTGCATGTCTTTTTGTGTTATGCTTTTAACAGTAAAACTTCAGGGATTTTTTTATATATAGTACAGTTGACAATGTGGGGCAGAGTTGTTCTTTTCTTCTGCATTTTATTTTTCTTCAAGCATAAGCAAATCTTAAATCAAGAACAGTGTGCATTAAGTGTGTGTGCTACCCATGCACTTTTAAATTAGATTTTTTTTTTTCCCCTCAACATCAATTTGTTGCTTAGAAACCCCGAGCTGGATTAAACAGGTGTTGGAAAGTCAGCTAGCAGTACAGACCATCACTAATAGAGTGTATGGGGAGCTCTGCTTGCTCTGTAGCATCAGTTGGTATGAAGTGTAAGGATTTGATTAAAACTGAAATTCCATCTGAATATTTCTATGTGGTTTAATGACAGTGTTTGCAATTACAATTTACAAAGTTCTGTCAGAAGACTTTGAAAAAATGTGTGGCCAGTTGGATTTTAAGAATTTATTTGTGTCAGAAATATGCAAATTTGTTTTTGTTTTTTTTTAGTAAGAGAAAGTAATTTGTGTCCAAATTATTATGTGCTAATGAGCAATAAAACATTGATACCCATCTTGCCTGTTGAACTATCTGCAGAGTTGCTAGCAGTTTAGCAGGGGAAAATCTGAAATGAGACTGTAAGTCTGTTTCCAGTATGATTCTGTTGCATAGTGGAGGGAGTTCTTTTTGACCCTTGTCAATTTCTGAGAAAGTTGCAAGGTATTGTTTTATTTACTATCTTTTAATAGCTTAGCAAAGTTGGATGGCTCAAAAATGCCTTTGGAGTAATGTTGCAAAACAGAAGAGTAATCAGTGAGTTTAATTTACTGCAGGGGCTTATCCAGAGCTTGATGATGGTGGCCACAGTGGTGCAGCTGTCTCTCATTAATAGATCGCTAGCAGATTGAAACTGATTTTGTGGTGTGGCACTATTTCCTTCTGACTACTGTGAGAGATTAATTATGGGAGAGATACCTATGAGTTTAAATCTGGCATCTTCCTGATGTCAGATATTTTAGCTTGGTGATAATTGTTCAGATTTGTGAACTGATAATGATGAGCTACCATGTGATGTGTTCCCTGAATCCTTTCTCAGTTGAGATGTGGTGTCTAGTTGTGCACAGTGTGCATATTTCTAAATTTTGCGATGGTGTGACTCCTAACAGATTTTCCTTTTTAGAAATAGGTCAAGGAGCTTGGCTGCCAGGCCTGGGGAACATTCTGAAACTGTAAATGCTAGAATCAGAAGTCTGTATTTGGCGCCTTCCATGAAACCAAAGTCTAGATTGTGCATTGAGAGGTGAGTATGTCTTCAGTTCAGAAGTAGGCCATCTTTTGGCTGCTTACAGTTATTATGTTTATACCTTGGAGATTTCCATGTTAGATGTTCTGAGTTGAAAAGATTCCTTTCCTGGCCTACTTTGTGATCCTATGTTGCCTTCTAATGTTTTCAAGCATGGTTTTCCCTCACCTCCTTTTCTAAGTTCATATGAAGTATGTAGGTTTTCCAAATCATATAAAGCCTTTAGCAACTCCTTTGCAAATCGTGGGCTGTGATGTTCCTTAATAAAAATTGCTACTCTATTACTTCAATAAAAGCTAGTTTGGAATATTAATAGAGAGGCTTAGGATGGTGGAGCGGGATGAGGGGGAAGGAATAAAGTGGCTGCTGCATATTTGCTGCAAGGTGAATGTTTCCCTCCCTGTTTGACAGTGAAAGGGCACTTTCAATATAACTGTTGAATTCTTCTTGCAAATCTGTTACGTTTCTACAAAAAACACCTAAGAATATGTTCCATGGAAGATAAAAGAATTTTGTTTTATACGTTTTTTAGCTTCCTGTGTAGTCATTTCTTTTTTCCATTGTATGGCCAGTTCTATCCCATATGCTGTTACTTTGGTGTGAAAGACAATATAGAAAAGAAAAAAAATTCCTTTCTATCAGCTTCCTTCAAAGAAAAAATAATATGGTTGGAAAAACTACTGTTGAAAATTCTAGATCAAGCATATTATTTTAGCTTATTTGCAGCTTCTTAAAGGATCGTTTCTAAATTCTCTCTGGAATAAATGCAGTAACTGCTTTTGGATTAGACTGTGAGTTAATTCGCATAATAACTGAAAATTTTGGTGTGGTTGCCTCTCTGTTAGTGCAACTAAGATTCTGAGTTTTAATACAAAACTTGGAGTATTGGCATTATTATGCTGTGCTTGAAGGCTATATGCTTCTGGAATCAAGTATTATAAATCAAGTGATATAAATGACACAATACTAAATTGACAAGAGACACAGCTGAGGTGTTGACTTTCACAGCAGCTTGTATTTTCAATGGTGATTTTAATGTTACCATACTTTCATGCTCCAAAAAGTTAAGAGTATAAAATACAATTTTTTTTAACTCTGTGGAGTTACCAGATACTACTTGAAGGGTATGAGACTTCTGTCTGTTAAGACAAAAATCATGGTGGCTCATTTCCAGGTTATGTTGTGCTTTCTGTGCTTAGGGTGACACCTGCATTTTGGGCAGCCTTACAGATGCACAAAAATATTAATGTTATCAAGATGCCACACAGCTCTTATTCTGAAGTTCACATCTTTTGTTGAAATGAAAACTGTGTGAGACCCCCGAGCACACATGGTTTGAAGATTTCAGGAGGTAGACCATGAACTTACTGTTTGACTAGGACATTTCTGTCCTGGTACATCCTGAGACCTGACACCAGGTCAGGAGGAGAGTGAGTATACGCAGTTCTGGAAACCGCTGGTGGTTATGAACTGTTAAAATCATGGTACAAGCTGCAAGAAACTGAAGTTGAATGAGGTAGTTTCATGTCAAACGGGGTTAAAGGTAACTAATGAAAATACAAACCCATAACTTTTCACGTAACTGTGAATTCAGTGCCACTTGAATAGGTTGTAGTGAATTGTTTTAAGCAAATGTTTTAGATCAAACAGACAAATCAGAACCCAAACTCTGCATATGAACTCTTCAAGTGAGGTTTTTTTTGGTGTATTTACAAGCTAGTAGTTTCCATCTCTTTTGTTTTGTTCTGGTTTGGGATTAAAATTCTTTGCCATCGTAATTTCTGGATTTTGCAGGCGAGTCTAACGGTATTTCTCTTTCTCTTGTTTTCCAGCATGCCATCAGAAATGCTGCTGAAGATATTTTCCTATTTGGATGCTGTGTCCCTGCTGTGTGTTGGTTGTGTGAATAAGCACTTCTATCATCTGGCCAATGACAAGTAAGGAAGAGGGACGCATAAATGCTAGTCTTCATTGTGCAGCAGTTGAGTTTATCTGAGTTATGAGTCTTTCTAATTTAGTTTCACTGGTGCCAGAGCACTGATGCATGTATCTACTGGCAATTACTCTGCTGAAAATGTACTGCATAGCTCACAGTACAACATGTCGTCTGGAATTCCAGCTGTGCAAGCCCTGTTAAGTTTAATGGAAGTTACAAGGTGAAAACGAAATACAGTGTTTTGAAATGTTGCTGTTAGCATTTAGTTTGTTGTAAAATTTGCATATATTTGTTTGTATTCACATGCACCTGCACAGACATTTTGATTCAGGTGATCCTTAGTGATGTGTAGCCAGTAGCTTTGTAGAATTGTCATAGCTTTCATAATTTTGAAGTCCTACTTATTTAGCTCTTTCATCAGGTTTTTGCAGAGGCCTTGATTTAGTTGAGTGATTCACTGGTGGATTTTGTCTGTTGCTTTTACTGTCAAATTTTGGTGCCTTCTGGATGAAAACAAAATATTGACACATTTTTTGTAAGTAGTTGCTTATATAGAGTTCACAAATTGCTCCTACAATTATCACGATATATTTGTGAATGGATCAATTACCTAGTTGGTACATGATAACTAGGATGTCTGGGTATCTTTTTTTTTTCTAGGATTCTGCTGTGTTAGTGTTGTTTAAATGAGAAAGTTTCTTCCTATATAGGAAGTTGCTGCATCTGGTATTCATAGATTTCTCACTTCTTTGCCAAAACTTGTGCAGTGAATTGGTTAACATTGGCATTGACACCTTTAGAACTGGTGAATTTAAAAGGAAGGCCATAATCCAGATTTATTTTTCGAGGCTGTCAGCAGGTGCATGTAGATAAAAATGCATAGTTGACACAAGTTATATATCTTAATATGCATTTTCCACTTCAGGATAGTAAGGTAGGATAAAATCATTCTGGCTCTTCAAGGGAGGCCGATTCATCTGTCTTCATCTCAACAATGTGTCTTTCCATTTTCTAATCTTGACAGAGATTACTGGATGTGCACAAATGGGATTCTGGGAGGAGATACTTTACTTTATCTAGGAGACTGACTAGTTCAGTGGGACCAGGTCACTTCTTCTGATGGATTTCCATGAACCTTCTTGAGTCCCCGAATCTTTTGGTGAATTAACATAAATTTTAATTGGAGTTCCTGCATATCTCTCTGGCAAATCTCATCTTGTTTTTTAGGCAGCGTATGTTTTTGAGGATATTTCTGCTGTCCTGGATGTACAGGATGCTGTTCTTGATGCAGCAGAACGGCTTTAAAATTATTGTGACATGCCTGTGCTGCCTAATGGAGCAGCTTTATATACCTCTGCAGCCTAATGCCTTCTCTTTGGGCTCTTCAAATATTATCTGCACTTCGGTGGTTCCTTGATACTGATGCACTGATGTCTTCAATGTAACTGCGGAAGGGGTGGAAATGTTTCTGACCCTCGCTTTCTGTACACCCTCTGCCCCAGCACCTGGCATTATTCCAGCCTTCCTGTCATGCAGTGTGAGAAGATCGTATAGATGGTCCGAAAGCCTGAGGGTTTTGATCGCCAGCAGAAAGTGCTTGTATAAGAGCAAGTGAAAAGCCAAAGCACAGGGGAAGATGTTTTTGCCTTGCCCAGGTCTTTTTGCTGTTGTGGTCAAGTGATGACTGACAATGGTGCGTGTCTAATTCTGGCATTTGAGTTAGCAGTAAAGGATTGGGTTGGCTTGTAACAACATCCAATAAGAGACCTTAAGATGAATATTATACTTAACACTTTGAGGCAAAAGTGGTGTGTATTCTGCAACGAAAGAGACAAATTCATGCTCCTCTGTTGGATACCTTTTTGATTTGTCTACCCTGAATTCTTCAGATGAGGATGAAGGGACAATGATACCTCCCTAAACACTTGTGATTCAAAGTGCCCCTTTTTCTCTCCTCTGCCTCCCTGCCCTGACTGATTTTTTGGGCTTCTTGGACTGATTTCTCATCTGTTTGCACAATGCTGTTTTGGGAGAGGAAGAAGCAATATGTAACTGAGAGTGAGTAGAAGGGTGGTAGGTATTGGTGACAAGTTGGTCTTCATTCCACTTACATTGCCTGGGACTGCACCTTCAAAATGCAGGAAATGCCTACTACTACCCCTGTTGTTTCAGCATCATGCAGGCAGATGCTGACTATCTCTCCCCATGGAAGAAGGGATTTCTGTCTTGAGAAGGGGTTTCTAGTTAACAGGAGAGGGTTCTAGGAGGACATCTTGTTGGACTTTTCAGGCTGAGTACGACCAGTTGGATGATACATGGCTCAATTTCCCCTGATGATGGTGTGTCAAGGGCATCTCTCCTCTGTTTTTGTCATCCTACAATTCTTAGCTGCTTTGGAGTTAAATAAGAATTTGTTCGCTCTATCAGAAATGTTTTATGCTATTTTATAACTGGGTTGTCTTTTCTGGTCTCAAAATTACATCTTAAATCTTTGTTTTACTTATGGGATTGTTCTTTATGTTCTGCCTTCCCCCCCNNNCCCCCCCACGTCCCCCATAGCCCCGCAGTTTTGGTGAAAGGAAAGTTGGAAGCTCATGTTGACTGTGAACCCCCCTTTACCAGTCATAGAAGCTTGTGTGTCTGTGTGTTTTAAACAGCTTTGACCCAAAAAATGGCTGTGGGAGTTTGTACGTATATCTGCAGAGCAGCGGGCTGGAAGGTTTTTGCAAAATTCCTGAGTATGTTTGCTTCAGTAACAAAGAGCTTGGCTTTGGGCCTGTGGGGACTTATTCTCAGCAGGTGATGAAGTGAGAGTGGTTTTCAGGAGTCGGAGGCAGTGTGGGATGGATTCAGTCCTTGAATGCTTTAATGCTTCAAGGAGGGGAAAAATGCATTACAAAGCACGTTGGTGTAAGTTTGCCTGGGGATAAGTGAGGACTGGTAAAGGTAATCATGCTGATAAATGGTAGAGACTTTCTCTTGAGAATTTGTTTCTGTTGCTATTAATTTTCTTTAGTGCAGTTGTGTAGACTGTGTAACTTAAAATTAGAAAACTTACTGGAAGCCTTTATTCGCAGATTGCTGTTTGAAATCTTGTAAATTCTTGTACTCAGTATTCCCTGAACTGCTCTGAATTCCCTAAAGATACTGGGGTACGGGGGTGGAAATGTGACCTCCTATTTTTCCTAACAGAAGAGAGATAAACCCATCATTCCTGTTGCATGTTTCTTTGATCTCTTCAAAAAGACATTTCTCCTCTGAAAGTGCAGAAGGGATTGACACGACAGTGGTACCACCACCAAACATAGGTGATTCTAATTGTCCTCTTCCACCCCACTTTCAGCTGGATCTGTGTGAGAAACTCGAGGAGTCCAGGCTGTCTTTGTTGAGTAAAAGGTATAAAAACACTTTTTCCACCAGCTGATTTTGTGTGAGGAGGATGCATCATTCTTTTGGGGTTGAATTTTCAAAAGTAACTGCTTACCCTTAATCAGTTTTCATTTGAGTGTCCGAGTATGGCTATGCTGTCTCTGAGCTTCATCCTGGATCCTGTATGTTCATGCAGACAGACTAGACTTACTTTTTCTTTGTTTCTTCCTGGTAGCTTTCTCTGATATATGTACTTTTTTGTTTTGTTGGCTTTAAAAAAAAAAAAAAAAAACTGCTTCAGATTTTAAAATCTGTGAAGGCAGTAGCAGCATAAAGCGGAGGAAGGCTTTTAAAAACCACATGCTCTAGTGTGCTATTAAGAGGCATAAAACACTGTGAGATTCCCAACATCTGATGATCCTACTTTCTAGAGCACTAGTCAACCATATTGTGTATATGTAGTTGAGAAGTTTATCAACCTTACTGGCATATTGTAAGTATTAACTGAATAATTTCCCCCCCCGCCGTGGTAGAGCAGAAAGTTGTAAGTGACTCTCATTTGCTATGTATAGTCCAGAACAAGAAATGTGTTCAGAGATTCTGTATTCTTTGAGATAAGCTAGTAAGCCCATGAGAAATGCTGACATCTAGCATCTTTTGGTTTCTGAGCCTTTGTGTGTGCACCAGGGAAACTGGCCTCATACGAGTTGTTGGAAGGTCAAAATCGGGAAGAGTATTAAACTGTGCCTTTGCATTTTCTTAACTAGTTTCTGGTCTTCTGTAAACTTAGATTTAGATTAAACCCAGTTTGCTGATAGTCTAGGACTTTATATTTTTCTGCTAACATTATGCTCAGTGGTGGCTGAGACATGCATGTAAGAATAATTAACTGTCCTTGAAATTTATGTGGTTTTCCTCTTTATTCTGTTTTTATTTTCAGTGGAATCTGGCTGAAAATCTATTCCAGTTGTTTTCGACCAAAAGGGACAATTTGGAAAATGAAGTCTGAACAAACAGAAACTGTTTCCTTGGACTGTGCTGCTCTATATGATAGAAAGCCTGGGTACTGGAAGAAAGAATATATCTTCAAACAAATAGCTGCTGTCAAAACTAGAGTAATGCGACTTGTTAAACCTGTAGATCTTTATACAGGTCTTCCATGTAAAAACAAAGAAGCTATGAAGTAAGCAATGCCTTGTCACAGAAAACGTTTACTTGAGAACAATGTACAGAATATTAATGGCTTTGGAAATGCTGGGTGGGTATGGAAGTAGAGCTATAAAATGTATATCATAATGGGAAGATGCGATGATAGCCTCTAAATGACCTAGCCTGAGAAACATAAGTAGCAGTTAGTAGAAATTTAAGAATTCTGTTGGAAGCGTAGTTTAAGTTTTGTCACTTTGAGAATTTTTTTTTTTTTTTCAAACACTCCTCTCCCCTCTCAATTCCTAAATACCAGAGTCTCTGGCTTGAGTTGGATAATTGTTCTAAAGGACAAAAATGGAAAGGAACATGTAATGGAGAAGGCAAACCTGTCATTTAAGGACACATCTGTTACTATACTCTGGTATAGTACAAATTGGCCATGCTTAGACATCCTGACAACCCTAAAACTATTTGGAGTTGTGCCATTGCTTCCTGACCAAAGCAGAGACCTCAGCAAGAATGGGTGAGTTTTAACATAGGATTTTGGGGGGTTTCTGGTGTAGCTGGTTGATAATGTGTCTGTAGGAGCTATCTGAAAATTAACAAGTTAATTCTTTCTTGGAAAGCCTCTCTGTAGTATCTCTTCTGAAGTCTATGTCCTTCCTTTCATTGGTAGAGCTTTTTTAGCAAGAAATAGATATAATCTAGTGAGCTATGACATTAATTCATAGGCTAATGTAGCTACTGGCATGCAAGATGCAGACTGATAGGTCCTGCCTTGGAAAGCTGAACCTGAGGCTTAGATACAAATGAGCATGAAACAAACATGTAAATCTAGGAGACTTTAATGTGAGACATTTGGATTGGAACAGTTCGTATATGTTTATGTGGCTACAATCAGGTAATCTATGTTACTAACATTTATTTTTTTTCTGTCTGTTAGATGTGTATGTGAATTTAGGGAACTTGGGGTTTGGCGATGTGTACAATATAAGTACATGCATATGAAAAAAAAAGGTCCACAGCACAGTGTGGGATAGCTGTTGTTTTGTAACTTAGGTGTGCACAATATTTTTCTGGCATTATATTCTCAGAAAAGGTGTTTAAATTAAAAGTGTATATTTGAGTTATGTAAGTATTGGATTGCTCTCAAGGAGTTTTCCACATGGCTATGTCTTATGTGTTGTTTTAGTATATGTAGTATCAGCTATATCCTTCTTGCACAACCCCCCTAGCAGCAGAGCTCTGAAAAGAGAGAATTGTTGTTCACCTACAAAATACATGGTTCCTCAAGCAGAAGCAAGGTACTTGCCTAAAAAAATAATTGAGAAGCCTTTTGTGTAAAGTCTGCTAAAAAAGTCTTGGAATCAAATTATTTGGGAAATGTAGTTGTTTCATCAAGGTGATGATTCATAGGTACAAAATAGTAAAAGAAAACTTGCAGGCAGTTAATGTATTTACTTTACAGAATCATAAGTTGTTAGAGCTTGTGAATATCCATGAAGGTAATGATTTCACAAATACCAGAATGTTACTCAGAATGTTAAGAATATAAGGAGCTAGTGTAGGGACTTTGGGAAAGTCCCTGTATTTATACCATCCTGGCTGCCTTAAAGATGGAAGGGGTTGATGTGCCATCCCTGCCCCAAATCTTACAGTTCAAGGTAGTGTGACAAAGTTCTTGTTGGTTGCTGCCTCCCCAGCAGTGTGTAGTGGTAGGTGACACTGCTGTGATGCTGTTGGGAAAACTAGGAACAATTTTGAATATAATAAGAGGCTAAGTCTGTGAAAGGTGTTAGAAAGAGTTATTTCTCTGTTCTGAATAGGTAACACAGACTCTGCTTTCTGCTCTTTTTTTTTGTGTATCGCTAGCCAGTAAGAACGCCTGTGGAGTATGAAATTTAGTTAAAGGGTGTTATGGACCTAAATCATTTTAATTGCAAGCAAAATCTAGAAATAGTTTTCTAAAAAAAGAAAAGCTTCCTTTAACAGAAACTTTTAATTTATTATATGTACGGTTTGATCCATTCCTTGGAAGTTTGCTTCTGTGGAAGAAGAATTTATCTTTTTTAGTAGCTTGCTTCATACTCACAAATGTTCAGTGATTCCATCTAGTACCAACATAGTATTAAAAACAAATTATAAAGTAATTCTGTGGCTGTTTTGAAATACTGGTAAGCATATAAGTTTCCCTTCATTTTGTTTCTTTTCTTGTTAGTATGGTGTAGTTCAGAAGTAAAGTTTATGGCTATGCCTGCTGAATGCCTTCAAAACCATTTTCATCATGTGCTGTTGGTCAGACTTCAGGGTGAAATTAGGCTGAACTTTTACACAAATAAACAACAGAGTCTTGTTGCTAGATTCTGTATGTTCTTTTCAAAGACCTCGTCGTCGTTCCTTAATTGCTGAATATCATCTTGCTAACCTGACCGAAAGTAGTGTAGCACTTGGTGCTGATAAGCTTGTCCAGCTCTTCAGTCTGAATCCAGGACTCTTAGTAGGACTTTGGAAGGTAAGATAACATTTTGTTTCAATGCTTTATTATGACTTGAAGAAACAGATTCTTTTGCCTTGTATTTTGGGATTGGGTGGGGGGGGGTGGGTTCGTGGTGTGGTTTTTTTTCCCACCTTCCTTTTTTTGCTTTGGATTTTGAAAGATCTTGTCTAAACAAACAAGAAGCAAACACAGGTAGGGACAGCTAATTGATGATTTATTGTATTCTACAGAACTGTTGCAGGAGTATCTACTTTTCAAAAAAATCCACTTTAATTAAGAGAACAGTTATGAGTCATAGTATATTAGATACTGTACTGTTCTTATTTCTGTGTTAGGTTGTATTTATTTTGCAGTCTTCACATGCCAAAGTTCGATATCCTAAAGACGTTTTAAATAGAACGTTCTGAGGAGAGATCTGCTTCTTCCCCTGACTTATGCCTTGCCTTGTCCCCATCACTCAAAGTGATGAATTCCCACAAGGCATCTTTGCTAGTTTTTTCCTTTAATCTACATCACCAGGTACTCATATCCTGCTGCACCAGGAATGCTGTAAATCGTGCTCTTTTGGGGATATTAAATTCTTAGTATTAAGTGTCAAAGTTAAGGGGTTAGTCTCTGTTGGCTATGTGTAGAGATGGATGTCTTTAGAGAGCAGTGCAGAACATCTGAAGTAGACTTTTTCTCTAAAGGAATCTGGATCTTTGCACTGAATACACAAGGACCTCGGTGTCTGCCTGAAGCTCCATGCAGTTAGGTGCTATGGAAGCCTATCTCAGGTGTTCTGCTGTTGCTCAGAATTGAGAGGTGGCAGCCCTCCTCCAGCCAGGTTAATGAGGTAGACTTACATTATTTGCCACTGGCAAGGAACTTCCCTCAGGGATCCTGTGAACAGTTTCTCTAAACTGTGTCTCATTTCCAGCCGGAAACTCTTGCTACCTCAAATGTGCACAATCACCAGCAAAATCGTTTAAAACCACAGAAGGAATATTTGTTTCACTCTTACTTAAAAGTGTCAATTTCCCAGAAAACTTGGGACTGGCTGACCTGCATAAGCCTATTATGGCTTGTCTCAATCTAAGAAAAAACTCTGATAATTGAACAGCTCTTTCTTTTGTATCTTCAGAAGCAAATTGATGTCCCTGTGTTGTTGTCCCTATGGTCTTGCTAGCGTGTTACCCCTTCCCGTGCTTGGAAGGAGAACTCTTTCAGGACCTGGAAATGGTTCAACCCTAACAAAGTTCCACAAAGTTGTTGAGCGTCGAGTGCCTTGCTCTGTTTTTTCTGCTTACTTTTCTGAACAGCTGTTGTTATTCTTTATGTGAGCAGAGTAGCATTAGGCAGTGAACTGTAGATGGGTGTAATAATCATAAATGCCACACGTCTTAGTTTTTTTACACATAGCTTAGCTGCATAGCAGAAATTGTTGACGCTAGTAGATTTTACTACCAAGGACAAGTTATGTGGGCATTCTGGATAGAAAAAGACTGAGAGACTAAGCAATTGATAAATCTATATTGTTATATCTTTTATAGTTGTAATTTTGCACTACAAATGTACAGAAGTAGTTAAAAAAAACAAAGGTTCGAGTAGGGCATGCAATTTTCTGTTTGGTAACCCAGAGATGAAAACAGTGGTTGTCCATTTTTCAGAGCAGTAATAGGCTGCTGGCAGTGAATAATTTTGCTATTGACTTACATGTTTGCAAATGTAGAACTTAGAAATGCATTTTTCTTTAGAAAAGTGTTCAAATCCTAGCATTCTGTGTTCTTGAAGTAAATAGATATCTTTGGCTCTGTTTAGTTCTCACACTGAGCTCTGAAGTTTTCTTTGAGATATATAGGCCTACACAAGTATGCTGTTTTTCAGGAGTATGTAATCTGGTGAAGACATCTGGGGTTTTACTTTGAAGCTCACTATTTCTACTGAATAGTTCTGTATTCCTCAATGATGATTCTTTCTTTGCAAATAGTTCCTTACTTATGAAAAGAAGCTTGATGCTTAGGTATTTAGTAGCTGAGAGTAAGGCCTGTTGGACTCTTTTTAGGTGTTCAGTTTAAAGTTGTAAGTAGAATCTAGAGAAGTGCAATTCATAGAATGCTGTTGATAACTTTTGTCCTGGCATAGCTAGTTTATCTCCTTTCCCCCATAATATAGAAATGCTGTGATCTTTTACAAACATTCTGTATTCTTGTGAAAATACAGTAGCAATTATAGGAGTCCAAATGTTAAAGCAAACCATTATTAACATTATTACAGTAACTGGCAGAGTAATAAGCAGCAGCATTTATCTATGAATTTTAATGCTCAGGAAGACCGTGTGAAAAAAAGTATTTCCAGATGAAAATACATCTACTTTAATTAACTTTTCAGGAGAAAAATGAAATTGCTTTTATTATGGTGAGTCTTCATTATCATCAACTTCTTGAGAGAAGCACTTTGGGTTCTTCTGCTGTGTAAGTTTTGGTTTCTTCTTTATGAGTAATAAAGATAACCTTTTGAATAAAGCTTTGAGTTTTACAGTTAAAATTGGCTGCTGGTAAGAGGTTTATATTTAGGCAGTAATTAACTATTCCTGTTTAATATAAACAACAGCTACCGTAACTATATACAAAGCTATAGAAGTACTTTCATACTAAGATGTTGCCATTGTTATGCTATTAAGGAGATAATTTAGTCATGCAAGTGTACTAGTGCTTGCTGTATTGAGAAAGTTAGAAATACACTGCTCATACTTTTTCCCTTTTCACAAGCAGTCTTTTTATTCTTTCTTCCTATCTGAAAGACCTAGAAAAGAGAGAAAATTTAGGAAGTAGGAAAATAACCTTTAGCTGTGTAAGAGGGAAGAAAAAAATTCTAGGAAACTGGTAAGGTGCCTGCATTTATATTTCAGGCATATTGAAAAAATAGCTGGATTTCCTATGAAATATTTGTGCATATGTGTATATTTCAGTGTATAATGTAGTACCTGTTTATACATTGTAAAATGTTTAAAAAGATGGAGTGTTTTAGCTTTAGAGGATGACTTTGGGGATTTATTTTCCCCCCAACCCACCCCCTCAACTCTCTGCTCAGATACTGTTTTATCTACTGGTAATCTCATGTGCCCACTATAACTTAGCATGGCTCTCTTCACACAGAATGTAAGATTTAACACTTTCTCCCTTACTACCAGATAGGATCCTATCTAGGAGCTGCGCAGTTGCCTCTGGGATTTGGGCTCTTATGGTCATTTGTGTGCAGCTAGTTGGCTTTTTGTTTGGTAGTTAAGCTGATTCTTTTTTTT
>VXAK01009746.1:16426-33631 GCA_013399435.1 Arenaria interpres
TTTTTACAAAATCATACTGTATTCATTAAAAGAAACCCCTTATTTTCTGACTCCTGTTTTCCCCCTTCTATCTTTGTAGATCTCTGGGTAAATCTTTGGCAACTTTGTATCTGTTTTGAAAACTTTGACTATTTATTGTGTGAATATTTTGCTTTGAAAGGATTCTATGTATAAACAGGTAGTTACAATGCCAAAAAAAAATTGTAAGTAATTAATGTCTGATGCCTCTTTCAATTACAAAGTCTTTTGGGAGGATATATAGAGGT
This sequence comes from Arenaria interpres, assembly GCA_013399435.1. Taxonomy (NCBI): domain Eukaryota; kingdom Metazoa; phylum Chordata; class Aves; order Charadriiformes; family Scolopacidae; genus Arenaria; species Arenaria interpres. The sequence goes on from VXAK01009746.1 coordinate 16,693, forward strand.
AATTTAAATTCTCTCACTTTATGATGATGTTGAAATGGGAATGTCATGAATATTTAACATTTTGAGTTTATTTTGTTTAAATAAATGTATGCAAGAGGAGAGCCATCCTAATGAGCTATACCATGCTTCATGTAGGTACCACAGCTTTCTCAGAAGGACGGGAAAAGGATTGAAAAGAGCCAGGACAATTGTGTTGTAATAGATTTCAGCACTCAAATTCTCATAGTTTATTGAGGTATAAAAAAAAATTGCTTTAAATCCCTGAGGTGCAGGAACACTTGCCCGTGCACACATATCAGCTAGAATAAGACCCTTCCAGCCTTTCACACACTTCAAGAGTGAACTCCATCAAATAGCATGGCTTTTCCCAGTTGCTGATCCCTGACATTTCAGTGATGGGTCATCAGTTCATCAGCTTGCTTAACTGCAGTTAGTTGTGAATGCTTTGAAAACAGAGTTTTGGTTTTATTGCCATTTGCAGCTAGACCAGTTTTCTCAAATGTTGATTTTTAGCTCATCTAAATAGATGAATGTCTTGCTTCAAGGTAAGGGATACTTGATTCATAGTTCTGTACAATGTCATTCCCTTGAAAGGAACCACACGAAATGGGAGCATGAAGGATAATTGCTCTGCAATGGTCTTCAGCTCTCAGCTCCACTCTTTTTCAAGTTTCAAAAATAAAGATTAAACCCCAAGGATGTAAGAAAGAAAAGCCACTGCCTACCAGTCAAATAGCAGAAGCCCTCTCTTCCTTCCCTTTCTCAGACTTCAAGATACATGTGACCTGTGTACTGTGAACATTTGGATCAAAAGCTACCCCTGGATAGGGTCAGTAAGGACCAAGATTTAATTCATTACAGGACTTCTTTGATAAAGCAAATGGAAGAAATAAAACTGTAAGACTAGAAATTGAGCTGTTTTTTAATCACTCTAGCAGTCTTCCAGAAGGCTGATCTTGGTCAAGTTATTAATTTAATTAAGTACCATATAGCAACTGTAATTAATTAGTAATCTCATAGCAGATTTTCCTTCAAGATCAGCCTACTTGTAGGAGGTAGACAGCACTGCCATTGGCAAGCAAAAGTACTCACTTTTTCTGCATAATACAGCAGGACTGCTGTTCTCTCTCTTGCATCCTATTTGCATGATAAAACTTGAGGAGAAAAGATCTTCCTATGATTAGCTAGCTAGCTCCAGTGCTAAAAGTAGCACAGACTGCAGTTTGCACTGCTTTAACTTAACAAAGGTAGAGCAGATTACCTCTGTTGCAATTATATCTCAGGGCAAAATGACATTAGAAAATCATACTATAAAACTTGTCACTGGTACAGACTTGTAATACTGATAATCTGTTAGATTGGCAGTAATCTTAGACCTGTATTGACAGTGCCTAATGTTAAGCTTTGGTCTCAGCTGTCTTTCCTCATCCTGACCCACAAGAAGAAAGGAATGAGGAAAAAATTTGTAAACAGTATTTTGGGTTAATATTAAATTTCCTCATTGCCCTAACAGTTCATCTTCTACTATATGCACTTATCAAAATGGCATCCAAATTTACCTGTAAATAATAATAATTTAAAAAATAACCAATTTGTTTTAAAAGCATACACGAGAATTTCTAAGAGGAAAAAAATAATTAAATATAATTTCAGTATATATACTTGGTTACCAAATCGAAGTATATATATGTGTGTGTATGTATATATACATGTATATTTTTGGAAGAAGCCCTTGATGCATTCAGAGTAAACTTTCACAGGCAGAAAAAATTTCCAGTATAATAAAAAAAAATGCATGTACAGATTTAATGTATTCATAACTAACAAGAAAATATATTAAAATCTGCATCTGAGTATTAAAATGCAAAAAATAAAAATATAAGAGTATTTGCACACCATTCACTGTCAGCCATTCAGGCTGCACAATTTAACAGAAATGCTGTAGTGAGATTATTGGATAGAGGTTTTCCAGTCTAAAAGCCTCAGTACAAAACAAATGACTTGCATGCTGTGCTTACATTCAGGTAATAGACAGAAATGGTTGCTCACTCAGGGGTTCCCACTCCGAGTGATTGCAGAGCTGGCTGGTGATCATGACTCTCTTCCACTTGTGCAGCATTTGGTTTGTTCTTTTTCCTTGATGACATGATTTTATGGACATGTTCAAATAAACATTGTTTGCTCTTTGCCCAGTCACTGTTAAGAACTCCAACCTTATTTTTGCCTCCTGGAGAAGCATGTTGCTTTGTGCTAGCCAGAAAATCTCCTGGGTTACTACTGGTGTAAGGGCTGGTACCATATGGGCTTAGGAGGCCTCAAAATATCACCTTCCTTCACACTTACTCAAAGCCTGAGCAAGATAAAGGATTAAATAAATCTTTAATATGTTATCAGAACTGCTTGTGGTGTGCATCAAGGCATCATACCACATATCAGACAATTAATGCTGATGTTTTGAAGTGCTGATATGCAAAACCCAGTAACAATATCTTTCCTAGTAGCCCTCATGGTCAATAAAGAGAGTCTGAGGATTACATACTGAGTTCACTAGTGATGGCACATCACATTCTTCTTCAGTACTCTGTGAATGTTATTTCCTTCTGAATATTAATGTTCTATTAATTAATGCTCTATTTTCTGATATGTCCATATAGAAAGTTGACGGTGTACAAGGTTATTGAAAATCGTTCATGAAAAGGGTTAAAGAACTGGTAGTGTGTCTTTTTGTCTTCACTCAGGGAATATCAATGGTGTTTCATCAAATCAGATTGCTATGTGAGAACCACAGTCAGAAGAAACTATGCTATAAAAATGACTAAGTCTTTAAATACTTCATTTTGACAACCATTTTGCAATTTGGCATTGAACCTTAAAGATTCCCTTCCCATAGTAAAGGCCACTGTAATTTTCTAACAGATGCAACATCTATGAAATTGAATGTTTTGGGTACAACAATGCACTAGCAGATTTTGGCCTCAGTGCATAATTTTGTATCTCTGGATACTCTGCAATTTCAGACTCTCAGAAATTAGGCTATTAAGCTTTAACCAGGCAGCCAGTTGTACTGAGCTTTTGAACTGCACATCTTGAAAAGGGAAACTACAAGATCATACTGAACTATGGAGCAGCAGGCCAACAGAGCCACCCTAGTGGGAGAAAGGAAGCAATATTAATTTTGGAAATTACTCTATTCTACAATGAATCTAATCTCAAGAGAGCTGCCAGAACAATCAAAACTATGTTCATGCTGTCAAGGTGTTAGAGTGGATTTAAGTAATCCTGAACTCCTCTGCAGTGGTTCACAAAAGTGATACAAAGAATTCAGAGCATAGCTGAACAATAATAAATGTCATGGAAAATACACAGAGCTAAAGCGGGAAGACAGGGAAAAAAAGAGAGAGAGAAACAGAGAGGTTATTATGAGAGAAACACATCTAGAGAAGACACAATAGCTTTCTGCAAACAATTGTACAAATATAAAGAGGGCAGGACTCAATTATTCATATTGACTACAGTAAGAAATAAAGGATAAGTACAGCATAGAACTGTTTGTCTGTAAGTAAAATAAAATGAAAATTATTTTTTTAGAAAATGAAGCACTAAAATTAGCACTAAAAGGATTACATGGATAACTAAAACTGTTCTGGGGATTTTCTTATCAGCAGGGTTTTTTTCTCATCATGGAAAGAATTAAAAGAATTCAAACTAATCTTGCCATTAGAAAAAGAGACTTGATGGTCATTGCAGCAATTTCTTTCTGACCTAATAGACTGCATGGTAAGTTCAGGATGCAACAAAAAAAAAAATTGTATTTGAAGTATCGTAGAATTCAGGGACTTATGACAAAGTTTAAAAAAAAAAACAACTCAGTTAATTTGAATCATTCTGTGCTGGCCATGTGCCCTTTTCCTTTTCCTTTTCCTTTTCCTTTTCCTTTTCCTTTTCCTTTTCCTTTTCCTTTTCCTTTTTTTTATTTTTCTCTTTCAAACGTGAATTTTTAAACACACTTTGTCACTCGTCCCCTGCCCATAGTGTAAACTTTAAACTGATTAATAAGTCAATCGCCTTCCCCTATCTCGGCAGTCACCTTTCATGGAAAATCATGCAGTGAAATATAGGAAAGGAAATATCAGGAAATATCAAAGAAATATCAGGGAAAACCGATTTTGCAGGATACTTAAAAATTTCTGTTCATAAGCGAAAGTAGAGTCACTCAAAAAGTTAGTTTTGCTGTTGAATATATGATGACAATCTCAGTTTTTCTAAAGCTCATTTGTTAAAAGTGACCACAAAGTGAACCTTTCCTATTAGTTCTTCAGATTTTCTTAACTGACCTTCAAAAATTTCTGCTCAGGAACTGTATCAAGGTTTTTACATGAAAAACAATTTGGAAAGGATCCCCAGTTCATAAAAAAATGTAATAAATAAATGAATTTGTTTAAAGCTGCTTTGTGCTTCTGCTGGTCATTTCAATAAACAGGAGTATTTGTCTTGGGAACTGTGAAAGCCTGTACTCAATGTTACATAAAACAGTCTAGCAGACAGTTATAAATAAGCTAAATAACTATGAGCTGCTGAAATTTGGTGGAACTGTGAAAAATTCATTCAGTTTCTAGACTTATCTTTGCACTTCATATGGAATAGCCTACATAAAAAATGAACACTAGAAAATAGAGGAACCAATAAAACTAAAATGTTCCCAATGTTAATGTAAGAGAGCAAAAGCTCTCCCATAAGAAGAATTTTGAAACTGGGAGAAGTAACGTCTTTCAGACTGTGAAATGGCTGCCACCATCCTAAATAGGACAGAACAGTAATGTGGAATTGTGCTGTTACACAAATGAAGGCCACAAAAAATGTATAACAAACTCCCAGGAAGGCCTGGAGCACAGCTGTAACATTCTGTCCACTATACATATGTATCACTGAAACTCTGAAAACTCTGAAATACTCTGAATACTCTGAAAACTCTGAATACTCTGAAAACTACGGATTATGAAATATTTTATTCCCCAATTTGGGAAATTATTGAGACTCTATTAGTTCTCAGTCTAGCATCATTACAGTGATAATGATGTCAGTTTTTCAAATGTATCTGTCCACATCTTCCTCTTTGATTTGTTATCTCCCTGGAGAGTTAATATTCAGCAGGGTTGGGGAATACAGACTCTATACCAAAAAATCAAAATTGTAAATAGGCAGCCTGTTTTAAACAAGAAAGCAGAGTTTAATTTCCAGAAGTCCTTTACAACTCCATATAGAGGTGATGAGCAACTGAATTCTTAGTAAATCAGAAAATCCAACTCATTGTCATCTCAAAATTAAGACTTATTTAGTGACAACAATATATTTAGACTCACTTTTTCACACATTCTCAAAAGAGTGTGGGAATGCTTTTTTCTAGTCATAATATTTATGAATCAGTTTTGGTCAGATGCTCAAAAAATTCAATATGAAAAACACATTTTTGCAACCTGTACAAAAGATATTCATTTAAGCAAAATATTTCAAAACCAGACCCCAGTTATCATCTTCTAAATCTGATAGTGTGAAACCTTCAGAGAGCTAGAAATTTTATTACATACAGAAATTATTTTAACTTTCCAAGCAGGTATTTCCAGTATTATTTTTGGCATAATAGAGAACAGAGGAAATATGTGATCAGATACATTTTTTAGAGAAAGTGTTGGGATAGAAGTCATGCAACACACACAGAGAGTAGACAAAAACAAATGCTACTATTCCATCTCTTACTTAAGGGACTCGTTCGCTCCTTTCACAACAGATGTGTGCAAAGAATATACTGCTCAGCTACTTACTCTAATGAATACTACCTCCATGCCGCTGACATCATTTAGTCATCTAGCAACCACGCAAAGAGAGAAAGAAGGAAAAAGTAAACTCTATCTCCTCGGAAGTGCTAAAGAGCTCTAGGTCATTCTACAACTACATTATAGTGCACAACTCCAGGATTTCTTCTTACACAAAGGAAAATGTATGAGGAAGTCTGAAGAAAAGGAGAAGAGACTGGTGGATTTTCAGGTACAGTTTCAGTTTCTAGACATATGTTTACACTTCACATGGAATAGCTCCACTGTAAATCTGGAAGCAGCCAGAATATCAATCCAGAAATAGATATTTAGAAGTGCCCCACACCCACCAGTTCACAGTACATGCCAGGGAGCTGAGCCTAAAGTTCCAGCTGTGCTCTGAGACTCCAAAATCAAAATTGAAAAATAAAAGCAACAAAGGTGGTCTTTTTCCCTATGTCTGACTAGGATAATGCCCCCAAAATCCCCTCAGTATTTCCATCCAAAGGATAAGTCCACTAAAGAAGTGCAAAAGCGTACTCTTCCTCCCAGATCAGCCTATAAGCTGGAGCAAGGGCAGTTTGTTCATGCAAAGATCCTGGAGGGAAAAGTCTTGTTATTACCAGAGCCTTTGAACAACTGGTGCCAAGTAAAAGGGATGCAACATGTAAATTGCTCTGACACCAAAAGAGTGTATCTCAGCAGTATGTCCCTTTCCATCCTGTATTGTTGCATATGAAAGTCAATGAGAAGTGTAAAATGAATTGGAGGCTCCAGTTTTCTTTGTCCACCTTAGCAGTTGGGACCCCTTAATTCTAATGCAATCATGACCAGGGAGCTGAAATAGTGGCTTCAACAGACCTAGGAATACGAGCCAGTTATCGGCTTAAAAAATAAATAAATAAATAACAGAAAACAAACAAGCAAAAGGGAAAGGGATTTGAGGAGATCAAGGAAAGTTCAAGATAGATTAACAGCCTATGAAGCTAGTAGTCCCTCACACATTTACATGCTTCTCTGTCTTTTGGGCCTCGTGCCTCTTGTTATCAGACACTACAACTTCAGTACCATGCTCCAAGTGTCAAGGATTCAAGTGCATTTTGCAGTGCTGCTTCTCTACAAAATGATTCTCCACACACAAACTGCAACTCTGGTAGCAACCTATATACTTTCAAAACATTCCTCTGCATGATGCCATCTTCAAAATGTCAAGGCTACACTCAAGAAACTACTGCGTAGAGGCTTTCTGAATAGGCCGGTAACCCACAGCCTTGAAATTCAGCTCTCTGTGACCGAAGATTCAGTTTTGTGATTCACAGCTGTGTGATATTGGCTCAATTTTACAAAAAGATCAGCTGCTTAAGCTATAAGACAGTATGTAAGGTAAAGCTATGCAAGATAAGAAAAGTAAAAACGTAGAAAGAATGTTGAGAGGCTGATGGTTATCAACTTAAGAATTCAAAATACTTTTGTGAAATGATATAAAACAATAGAACAGAGAAGATCAGTGAATAGGAAAAAAAAAACCGAAACAAACAAATCCAAAAACCCAACCAACCAAGTTCAAGGAGGATTTGTCCCAGGGAATAATGGAGGTTGATTCTTGATTCTACTCTAACTGCTTGATGTCTGCCAGATAACAGGGATTCATTAGGTGGCTCAGTGGGAGTGGGTAACATATTAATGCTTAGGTCAGTAAGACAACAATCTTTGCCATCTATTATTAACAGAAGAAACCTGCCGTGCACTAGCAAGTTACATGAATCCTGCTTGTAGAAACCTTTTGTCCATGGTGAAAGATGCACAACAGAAGTGGCTGGTTATGTGCATGAATAAGTAAACTAGCAGGCAGAGGATACCATTTCATCAAGACCATCCTTTCCACCTGGCCTGGGGAACAAGAAAATGGGGCTGAGAGGGTTGCTGGCTGCATTCAGTAGTTATAATGGACTGAGAAATGTATTTTCAGCATTAAGTCAGTATCAAGACAGCGATTCTTACTGCTTGCTACAAACAGGTTCACTGCAGGATGCTCTCCAGGCCCAGCCCAGTATCCCAAAAGTTCTCCCTGTAACCTCCTGCTGTGGTACACACTCACTGCCAACTGAGTTCTGATGTGGACTCCACAAAAAATTCAGTGCACGGGCAAGAAATGGCTAGTTATTTGTGTAGGTTATGTACAGCATTACTGCCAGTCCCAAAACAATATCGTTGATTTAGCCATCCTCTGCCAGGATGAAGGCAGGGCTCAGAGGGCACCCTCTCATGGTTGAGCATTGTAAATTCTGAGTAATTCCACACATGCTTCCATGGGCCATGTGGTTGTGCTAAGATTGACATCATCCCAGGCTCAAATATAAGACTACTTGTTAGCTACATTTACAAGACCTGTGAAACATAATCTTAATTTGTCCAGCAGTGTTTTAACAGAAACATGTGGTAGGAGATCCTGTCAACGAAAGTCATTGAGTTCATGACTTGAGTTCAATGACACTGAGTTCATGGAGTTTTATAATTATGCTGTGTTGCTGGACTACTTTGCATGGTTCATGTTCTTCAGCATAACTTTTCCCAGAGTCTAACTAGGATTTACATGTGGTGAAGGTTTCCCTCCTGACATCTGTAGTTGGCTTAGCAAATGAGAGGGACAAATTCTTACCTGGACTGTAGAGTTTGCAGGGGACAAAAATAAACTAAACTGAAACAAGGTAAAGGTGTCCATTGGGGATTACTTATTCATGTTACAGAATTTTGCTTCTTTTTTTTTTTTTTTAAATATAATCATTTACAGTAACACTCTTGCTCAAAATGGAGGTCAGTGTAACAGACTAACAGACAGAGGGCAAATAATGAGCTGAAAAACTTTCAATTGTTAAAGCGTACACAGAAACCTTCTGCTTTCAAACCATTTGTCTCTCTGTTGCTGGAGGTGATGTTTTTGAGGCAGTGGGGCAGTGATGAATGATGCACAATGGTAACAGAAGAAACTATTGAATCAGGTGCAGGGAATTAAAGATACCCTGTAATGACAGTCCTGCAACAAATATCTGTCCAAGCCAATAACCCCAAGGCTTGATCCTGATTACAGACTGAGAAGCACTGGGGTTATAGGGACCATATGCTTTCAGACACTTATTTGCTATCATTTACAAACCTGGGGGATCTTTTTAGTCATCAGCCTCAACTTTTCAATTCATGTTTGAGGGGTTTTCATTTTCTCTATGTAATTCTACCTTTTTTCCTCTACTGTTGAGATCTGATAATATCCTTTTCACTTGCATGAAGCTGTCAGAGGCCTCCAGGCACACCTGAATCTTTAGGAAAAGCAGGGGTCTTTAGAGAAGATCAGAGGACTGATGGCTTTGCAGGCACTATGTTTGGTAATCACATTTGGGAGCTTGTAGAGCTGAGGGATGTCATTGCAGACCACCAGCTGGCACAACATTCCTGCTAGGCCTACCTCAGCATATTGTTACCCATCTCCTTTGCGTTCTCCTCTGTGGCCGGGTCCACTCATGTGATGCATCATGTCTTAAAAAAAAAAAACAAAAAAAGCAAAAGTCATCAAATTTTAGGCATGTAGATTTTACCTATCAGATTTTATGCCAGCCACTCTAAGCTCCCTTTATAGTGATTGTGGAGGTGTCTCTGCAGAAGACAATCCATCTTATGTATCTGAAGTATCTAACTGAGATATCTGGCTTCAACATTACAAAGCTTAGCATAAAAAGTAGTGACAGTCAGAGACACTTCCAGTGATGGTACCACTGCCCGTTTTTAAATTAATAACCCAGTGTCACCTTTCCCCAAACCCCGGAGTCCTGACTCCAGAAGCAAAACATCTGAGTAATCTTCTCCAATTTAAATTATTTGTGAATCCTTCAGTTAAAGGATTCACACCTCCTACTATATGAATCTGAAGCAGTCAAAAGTGAAGAAGAGGGTGGCCTATGCCTTGTGTGCTAAAGTTGGGCTACTTTGTAGTTAGAAGCATCAGAAGATACAGGTGGAGAAAAAGTAAATTGCAACACAGTGTTGCTTCAGTGCTAGGCATGCAGCCCTAATCTAACACTTAGGATGGCTGAAATACACAGAGAGAGCACTGCCATCATCATCTTCCTACTTGATGACAATGTCTGAGACAAAATGAAGACAAGGAAAATGCCAAAATGCAAAGTCCAGGGGTTTCTAACCTCAGAGGTCAGGTACCAGCTCTGAAGCTGGAGGTACCAGAAGTCTCACCTGCGACACCACAGAGTGAAGTGCTGCATTTGCTCGCAACTGAATTCTGGTGAGACTGCACTGGGTACAGACATTTTCTCCAGAAAAAGTTTTTCCATGAGATGACTGCACAGGGTCTGGTCTGGTTGGCTGGTAGGTGGTTCTGTGACTGTGTGAACAAGTGTAAATCCATCTGAAAGCACTGGAATTTAATATGTCAGATTGCAGAGGATTTGAAAGACTCTTGTTTTTCCTGTTTCTTATTGCTGAGGCACGCAAGCATTTAACATACTGTCTATTTAAAATACCAACACATAAATGAAACTTTCTTCCACACAATATACAGGAGGCAGGTATCAAAGTCTTTCACTTCTAATACTGAAGACCTACGTTGCAGGACTGAAGTACTAAAGTCATAATGTTTAAGGGTTTTTTGAGAAAGCCTTATGAAAATGCTCTTATTAAACTATAAAGTTTAGAAACTTAGCAAGTGATGGAACCTACAAAACCTTATTAAATCTGAAACCTGAATTATCTGTGTGGCCAAAACTGCATGTATAGGGCATGATTCTTGATGAATGAATTCTAAAAGAGTGTTCACCACTGAAGAAGCTAAAGTGAATTACAGTCAGTTCAGTTAGATCACCATGTTGCAGCAAAAGCAGCTAAGCAACATTTCAGAAGCTCATTTTACAGAAATATAAACTAGTTAATGAGGAAATGACTCCCTAAGGTGTCAGGACAAATCAGCCAAAGGGTCAGAGGCTGACATGACCGTGGCATTCTGTTCCCATTAGTCAGGGGAAAAATTTCTGTTGATTTCAGTGAAGACAGAACTTCATCCCAAAAATCATTACTCCCAAATATCAAAAGACCTACATTTTCTGTAAATATTAGTACGTTATTTGATTTTAAAAGCCCACATTTTGCAGTCTGTACTTTCAGATATAGAGTCATAATGAATGAGTTTGACTCAATATGAACAGCTAAGGAAGCAGTTTTTCTTGTATGTAATTTTAATATATTGGTAAACAGGTTCTGTCATTAACGCTGAAAAGACATAAACTTAGGATTTCATCTTGACATAAAGGCAGTATTGTACTCATCCAATAGCATGTGCAGGAAGTTAATTGGAAACTAGTAACGTATTTCATTTGTGCTTGCCCTGCTGTAAATTAAGAAGTATAAAGTAAATGAAAACAGTACCAGAGGTAAGGCAGCAAATTGCATATTATTCCATCAAGGAAAGTAAGGATCAAAGTACACTGTTTTTTTTTTTGTTTTCCTGACTACACAGAGAAAGACAGTAGAGGTCCAAAATATAGTTTTTAATTCTCCAGCATAAAGCAACAGATCCCAAACAGTGAGGAGACAGGAAGACACAGTATGGTGTAGGGATTCAGCATCACTACAAAGACTGGAGAAAAATATTTCACTAATAAGTAATCCACTCCTCTGCTGAGAATAATCCTTGTAACACTGGAAATATTGTTAATAATTTTACCTATAGCTGTATTGAGAATGTATTTTATTGCAAAATGAATACTGAGCAGATAATGTAACAGATGACAGAGCCTTTAGAACTGAAGTAATATACTGTGACTAGCCTTGCTCCAGATTTCCTGTCCTTTTTTTTTTTCAAATATCAGATATTTCCATTTTAGAGCATTTTATATTTGCTTACGAATCATTTGATCATCCTCTGGTTTAAGCAAAACCCATAAGGAAATGTGTGGAAGTTTTCCTGTGATTCCTACCCACTGTTTTAAACATTTCATTCCAGTGGCTCACTACACAGATTTTTAGCACTTTCATGAGTGTTAATAGAGCAAATTCATAGGGCAAATCTGGTTTTTATATTTCTGAAGTGATAAGGACTGTGGAATTAATCTACAGGAACTTCACCTACACAATTTTGACTGAAGGTTCAGTTTTTTATGCCATGTTGTGATAAAAATTATTAATTTATATCTCCTACTGTAAAGTTATCTACTTGACTATGAGAGCATTACACTGTAAATGGAGAAATATTTTTTCACACGTAATCTGCAAATTCAGGAGCTAGAGTACTTTGAAACTAATACTTCAATTAATCTCACGTTTCACAAAGTTATCATAATAATAAGTCAACACTCATATAATATATCAGTTTTCAGTCCAATCATGTAGAGAATTTTACAAAAATTGATAAACATGATATTGACTTAAACTGCATCAACACTGTTACAACACATGCTGAAGTGGCAGCTAACAGTAGGTTTGTATTTCCTGGGTTGATGTAGCATGTGAGAGGTTGTAGTCTTTCTGGTTGTAGTGTGCAGAACAGTAAAAGCATTTGGTAGCATTCTACATATCTGAATTATTCATTCTGCTAAAAGTGGTATAATATTCAATGCAATAAAATAGTTTTGTTCTGATTCCAACAATTTCTTAAGACACAAGTAAAGGTAAGACTGAGGAAATGTAGGTATCTGCACAAGGGTCTGGTATCACATTGCAAAGAAGTCAGGGAATTTATTTACAAATGAAATGGCAAAAATAATGAGGAGGAAATGCAAGGTTTCTAAGAACAAAAGGAGGGCCATAAAACAATATATATCTACAACCAACCATACGAAATTAATTGAGTGATGTGTGGCAGTTGTACAGAAGCATCTAATACATATCTCAGTAAGTACTCCTAGTAAGAATTATTTATGACTGTGGCACAGAACGTGATCTGCCATGTGTGGATTATCACAGGAATTATTACAGGACTGGTACTCAGTATAATCAAAGAACTAATGCAGATGTAGTATCATTAGGTCTAATGGGCTTCAGACCAACTTTCTAATTTAGGCCTTTTTTGGTGTTTTTTTGTCAGTAACTACCAACTCTAAAGAAAGAAAATCTTTTTCATTTTTACTTTTACAGAAGCAATGGGATAGTTAGAATCAACATCAAATGCATTGCCAATAAACCACCGGCCTGTAGGTGATGTTTTAGTACCCGGACTGATAGCTGTGTCCCTGTAATTTAGTAGTTTCACGATGAAGTTATACTCCCTGAAGCACTCCAAGTGGTAGCTTTAACTATTTAAGTTTAAATGCTTTACCTTAAATCTCCTTTTTAGAATAAAATGTAGCCAAAGGGATAAGAGGTAGCTGGCAAATGGTTGTGAAAATAAATGGCTGCCCATCATTGTCAGAAGACTGAGATTTTTATAAGTTGGTAACCGTTAGCACCTCTTCCCAATATGATTTTTTTAAAATTTTTTGGGAGGCTGCTATTAACTGGAGATAAAATTATTTTGCTTGTTGGACAGTAGTTTCATGCACAAATTTCTGAATAGCTGGTTTGCTCTTGTTGTGATAAAACATGATGTAATTAACACTGGTGCACTGCATGAAATAACTGGTTTGGAAAATTATAACCAGCTAAGATGTTGATAGAAACCCTAAAACTGGATTTTTGCAGGCTCTTCTGCCACTTGCAGATTCTACAAGAGTATTACTTATCTGTCTGCAATTTTAATCAGAAGTAGAAATATGGAGGCCAATGAAACAACTTAGGTATTACAGAAATCTTCATGAAAGGCAACTTTATTTTGGTTTTGGCATCTAGAAATTAGTTGGTACGCCTACAAAAATATTGGTCTCATAAAAGTAAGAACACCTATAGCTGTAAGATTTAATCGATGGATGCTATGCAAGATGTAAAATCCATTGGGAAATCAGAATGGATTTTAGTAAACACACACCAAATTATATTAATGTATCTTTAAGACAGCCAAAAAGGGACCATCTCAGCCTTGATATTAAGACTGTTCAGAAAGACATGTATTTGGTTTTAAATAAAAACCAGTATTTGTGGAGTGACAGTTTATATTATTCTGAAATACTTGCATAAATTGTGTATTTTAATTCGTAGGGCAATATACTCTACTGAAGTGATGTAAGTATCAAATCTCTTCCTTCAGCTCTATATTAATATTATTCAGCCACTGGGGTTTGACACTGACCTTAAATTCACTTGTTTCTGGCAAGGTAAGAAATTCTTTTGGAATCACATACAGCTTATTTCTGCTGTCCTTTAAATCATTGGTAATTTTCTACTCAACATCAGCATAAAGAGCTTTGCCACTGTTGCTATGGGAATGTCATGTTTCTCTTCATTATACTGTTCCCCCACAACCACTGACTTACACACATCCCTCAGCAACGCTTTTGTACTTTTTTGCATACACGCTCATGAAAACATGCATACAGTAAAGAAATGCATAAAACACATGCCAAATGTCAAAATGCCAAATCTGTTCCAGTAAGGCAATCAGAACTGAAAAAGGTGTACTGAGAAGATTCACCGTTCCCAAGCCAAAACAACTCCTATGGAGTTATGTAGAAATAAAGAAACAGTAATTTGAAAGCAGACCTCCTGAAGCAATGGAAAAGGGAGGACTGTCACAGAGCCTTGTAAAAAAGCTGATTTCTTGTCATCCTTAAAAGATCATATTTTTTTATTCTATTTTTTTAAATTATTTTTGGTTAATTTTTTATCCTCTTGGACTGCATAGTAAGTGGAGTGGATGTAGATTGCCAGTCAGTGCAAACACATTTTCAGCAAATTAAGTTTATATCCTATTGATACAACACTTAGAGAACTTTACAAGTGTTATTGATTAACCCTCCAAATACACCTTGAGACATATTAGAAACTTCCCATCAATTCTAGAGCTAGTAAAATCAAGCCCATAGTTAAATGGCTCACCCTAAGTCTGGCAGTAGGACAGTGTCAGGAAGAGAAGATGAGAATTACAGTTCCAGCCCTGAGATCATAATGATCCGCAAATTATTGTCATGCAATTTTGTTTCATGTGTGCCGTTAATTGTACTGTCCGTAAAGGGATTTGGAGACAAGTGATAAAAATACATTTGAGCACAAAGACTCTAGACACTTACTAATGTAAAATGTTTTACAGCAGGCAAATCAAACTTAAAAGCTGCCACTTATAGTCACATTCATTTAGGTTTTGAGGTTCCTCCTTCCCTATTGAGGATGCTTAGAGAGTAGCTGTCTCCATTATTTTCCCATACAGCTATAATCATGTCACTGCTTTCTATGGCTGTCTCGCTCCCAGAGGCCTTCCTAACCACCTCTAATGATTTGGATGCAGTTTCTCAAACATTAATATTAATACTTAACAGTGAACATCAAACTCTTTAATTGCTTTCATAGTGAATACTTGATGTGTCTGAATAAACATTCCTTACTTAGAGCTGTAGCTCCATTAATAATGCTAATTATAGTACATTCCACAAATAAATCCCTGATTTTAATATACTTAAAGAGTGCAAGACATGAGCAACTAATTACTTTATAGACATAGAAAATAGGGAGAAACATAAGGATAAAATATGAATACACAGAGATGAACTGGGGAATGGTTGGGGCGTAAAATGCAAGTTCTTTTTGGAGGTCAGAGCACACATTATTTTTTTTAAATTTACCTTTTCCTCTTACATTTTGTTGGCTTGAAATCTCTCCAGCATGACATCTGGGAAGTAGCCAGAATTTTCTCTTTCTGAAGTGCAAACCTAACTGAAATCCATTTCTTTATCATTTTCCATTAGAGTAGCTCTATTTCTTTTATGGCCTTCCAAATCCTGCACTGCAAACTACACAGGCTTGCAAAAGTCATTGCTCCTTCAGCAAATGCCTCCCTTTTAAAGTCACCTCCATCAGCTTTTTCAGAAGTAAATCCATAGACAGGAACCTGGAGGCCTTTACCTCCTTGCCTTTTAAAGTCTGCTATGGGCAGGGTACCAATTGTGGGTTATACAACGGGGAGGGCAGAAGCATCACTTCGGCTCATTCCCACTGTGGCTGCCTTCCACCCCACTGCTTCCCTGTTCCTGAAAGTAATTTATGTGGATTTTCTATGCTCACTCAGCCTAAGTGGCTTTATTTCCAATAAATCCTAAATCCAAAGAGAAAAGTAGGTATCTAAATCACACTGGAGATTTTTCACCTTGAGATACGATCTTAGGAGCATTTTAAAAATCAGGCTCTTTCTGTACATTTAGTACAGTAACTTGGTGCTTAAAGCTGTCACAGAGACTTGGGAATATCCAATTTAAAATCTTGCCTCTGCTGTCTCCCCACAACCCTAACCATGAGGTAAACAATGTGGTGTGGAGATAATGCCTAACTTTCCCTTGAATCTTCTGGTCATACAGGTAATTAATCACTGACAGACTAAGGTAAAAATGCATGAATTACACAGTTCTTTATCGTGGTATTTAGGGTACTTAACTTTATATTTTTTAGCTAATTTATTAGTAACTAAGGTTTCAGAGCTTAACAGCTGAAACTCAGAGGTTTAAGTGTATCCATTTTTATTTAGGTGCCCAAAGCAATTAACTTTTTCCAATATTCTTGACTTCTAATTTTACATTTTCTTGGATGATAATTTACATTCAGGTTTGTGCCACCATTATATATACTCCCCTCATCTCTGGGAAAAGATTTCTTCAGGTACTTTACTTACCGCTACTTCAAGATATTCCCAACATGACTACATTATGCCCCCAACAGCCATTATTAAAGCTTTGGCATTAGCAGAACTTGCTAGGTCAGCCATGAGAGGTTCTGGTTGGCAAATGATTATTATTAGATCAGTAAGTTTTGAGTAACATACCCTGAATTGTGACATAATACAAGGTACTGCAACTGTCTAAACTCTTCCCCAGAAAAGATTGCGTGGGAATCTTTCTGAAAACAGCCCTTCTCTCAAGGCTTCTGCAATGATAATTCAGCCATTACAGCCCCTCTTAGGCTGTGGGAGATCCTGCTTAAAATATTTACATAGAAATGAGTATCCAGCATCTTCTACAGTATCTCAGATTCAACTTCAAATCACAGAATCACAG
>VXAK01009752.1:0-11933 GCA_013399435.1 Arenaria interpres
CTGGCTTCCACTTGGATGTTGAGTCACTGACTGCAACCCTTTGAGTGTGGCCATCTAGCCAGTTCCTTGTCCACCGAGTGGTCCATCTGTCAAATCCGTGACTTTGCAATTTTGAGTCCAGGATGTCATGTGGGATAGTGTCAAATGCTTTGCATAAGTCCAGGTAGATGGTGTCTGTTGCTTTGCCCTTGTCTAGCAATGCTGTGGCAATATTGTAAAAGGCCACCAAATTTGTCAGGCATGCTTTGCCCTTGGAGAAGTCATGTTGGCTGTCACCGATGACCTCCTTATTTTCCATGTGCCTTAGCAGAGATTCCAGGAGGATCTGCCCCATGATCTTGCTGGGCACAGAAATGAGGCTGGCTAGTCTAGAAGATGCTGTGAAAATTGCATGTCCAGATTTATTTCTTTATTGGGTTTGGCCTTTCTCCCTCGCCCCCGCCTTTTTTTTTTTAAGCAGGGAAGAGTGCAACCATTAAAGTTGTCTTAGAGCATGTCCTCTGAGAAATACATGTTGAGAATCTTGAATCTATAATTTTTGACCAACAATCAGGACCGAGTGCTTCTTTACATACTTAACAATTTGAGTCACCTTCTTGATTGCTGTAGTGGGTCATACAGGCAGATGGCATAATTTCTGATCCATGGTTACATTTTCCTCACCCCTATGAAGACATGCGATATCTTAACATGCAATATTATAAGAATTTATGCTAGCTGTCAATTTTTCAGGTGGTGGCGGACACAAGCACACATTTGAACTGAACCTAAACTTTGCCCCATCCTTGAAACTGCTCCAGTTATGTGATGTTATTTCCCCTCCTTGCAGAAAATATTATATTTTTTACCATTCTCCAGTTTTCCATGTCAGATTTGCAGAATGGTTCCCCTTACGCTGTGCTTTGAAGATAGCATGCAGTGCTGAGTTAGTTTTTGCTGAAAGGTCATCAGCAAATTTGGATCAAGTAAAATGGCAGACCAAAAGAGAAGAGAAGTCAAATGCCAAGTCTACAGCCAGTCCAAACTAGCTTGTGCATGAAAGGGAAGCAGGTACTTGAACCGTTTCTCTGGAAAGTCAGCAGACACCTGACTCAGGGGCTCTGATACTGAGTCATGGGTCTCAACAAACCAAGGGTCCCATCTGAAAATCCACCTCCAATGTTAGCTACTTCTGGACTCCACAGTTACTGAAAAGCGCATAGACACATGTGATAGTTCCTATAGCATTAGGAAGGCATCTTATCTGTTTTCTATTTAATGACTATTCCACTCTGTAAAGGTTCCATATTTCACTTGACATCAAAAAATCTGAGGTCATAGAATCATAGAATCATAGAATTGTCTAGGATTGTTTAGGACCTTTAAGATCATCTAGTCCAACCTAATTCTGATAAGTTAGTCAACCTAACTGATAAAAAACCATCACTAAACCATGTCACTAAGCACTATGTTAACTCATCTTTTAAATCCCTCCAGGAACGGTGCCTCAGCCACTTCTCCAGGCAGCCCATTCCAAGACTTAATAAACCATTCCATGTAAAAATTTTTCCTAATATCCAATCTGAACCTCCCCTGGAGCAGCTTGAGGCCATTTCCTCTTGTCTTGTTGCCCGTTACTTGGGAGAAGAGATCGACCCCCACCTCTCTACAACCTCTTTTCAGGTAGTTGTAAAGAGCGATAAAGTCTCCCCTCAGCCTCCTTTTCTCTAGGCTGAACAATCCTAGCTCCCTCAGCCTTTTCTCATAAGACTTGTTCTCCACTTATTCTCCTCACCAGCTTCCTTGCCCTTCTCTGGACCCGCTCCAGCACCTCAATGTCTTTTCTGTGGTAAGAGGTGTAAAACTGGACACAGCACTCGAGGTGAGGCCTCACCAGTGCCGAGTACAGGGGGACGATCCCCTCTCGGGTCCTACTCACCACGCTGTTCCTGATACAGGCCAGGATGCTGTTGACCTTCTTGGCCATCTGGGCACACTGCTGGCTCATGTTCAGCCAACAGTCGACCAGCACCCCCAGGTCCTTTTCTGCCAGGCAGCTCTCCAGCCACTCTGCCTCAAGCCTATTGTGCTGCATGGGGTTGTTGCAACCATAGTGCAGGTCCCACCACTTGGCCTTGTTGAACCTCATCCCATTGGCCTCAGCCCATCAAACCAGCCTGTCCAGATCCCTCTGCACAGCCTTCCTACCCTCAAGCAGGTCGACACTCCCAGCCAGGTTGGTGTCATCTGCAAGCTTACTGAGGGTGCGCTTGATCCCATCATCCAGATCATCAATAAAGATGTTAAAGAGAACTGGCCCTAATAATGAGCCATGGGGGACACCACTCATGACCAGCCACCAACTGGATTTAAGTCCATCCACCACCACTCTCTGTGCCCAGCCCTTCAGCCAGTTTTTAACCAAGCAGAGAGTACTTCCATCCAAGCCATGGGCAGCCAGTTTCTCCAGGAGGATACTGTGGGAGACTGTATTGAAGGCCTTGCTAAAGTCCAGGTAGACAATATCCACAGCCTTTCCCTCATCCAGCAAACAGGTCACCCAGATGTTATCTGGGTGGTACAAAGAGTGTGATCATTGTTCATCATTTTACTTACACCTTTTCCTCAGGGAGCAATATGTGTGCAGTCTGTGTCCTGTTTGTCCCTGCAATGTAGGGGATTTAAATGGAGACATATCATTTTGAATTGAGAAAATTTCATGTGTATCAGAGGGCAATAACTACAGATCTCAGGCTTCATTGTAGACAGTTAGGCATTTTGGGGTTCTATACCAGGCTTCCTTTGAATTGGATTTTTCAGTTCTCTCCAAGGTCAACATTAAAAATAGATTTGCTGTGTTTGTTAACCAGAGGTGTAGTGTGCATTGTTGAGGAGATGCCTGCAGCATTTTATATTAATTAGTTTTTTCTAAGTGCTGGACAATTTACATCTAATTGTATTTGTTCCTCTAATCCAGCCAAGAGGTGGTGTGAGCAATAGCAGATGGCAGGTCGTTGTCCACTGCAACAGGCAATCTTCTAGGTAAGGAAAGAAGATGGACAAAAATGCAAAGAACCATAAGTATTCCTGAATATAACCTGACCTGATCAATTCACATCTGAATCCTCTATGCAAAAGATTATATTGTCAGTTCTTCATCCTGTGCTAAGTCATCTTGGCAACAGAAACGTGTACCAATATTTAGAGGCAGTGGTGTATCTCAATGTATTTTGGTTTAGCTGAAACCTGTATGTTCATATTCAGAAAAGATTAAGAACTATTTTTTTAAAAACACCTGATAAAGGAAGTACATTGTGTGATTTTAACAACTGGTATTATGCTAATGCCTTCCTCCAGGAAGGGCTCAAGTAATGTTAATGATTCACTTGGACCCTTGGTATTATATCACAAATAATGGTGCCCTGGGCAGATATGGTGAATGCCATGGAAAAATCCAAGAGAAAGGTTTGGACATGTCCTTTCTTTTCTCCAGTAGCAAGAAGTTGTTCATCAGATCCACCAGAAAAATCCGATTC
The DNA here is from genome assembly GCA_013399435.1 of Arenaria interpres. NCBI lineage: Eukaryota > Metazoa > Chordata > Aves > Charadriiformes > Scolopacidae > Arenaria > Arenaria interpres. The sequence goes on from VXAK01009752.1 coordinate 3,516, forward strand.
TACATGGGGCAGCTCAAGGCTTGTGCTTTTGTTCATGTCTGCTTTGCAAGCTAAGAAGATATGGACACAATTTTGACTCCTAGTCAAAATCTTGACTGAACTAATGCACATAGAGAAATAAACTTCCTTTATAGAGCATATAATAATCTTACGTCAACTGGCATGTAACATCAGAAAGCAAGCTTTTAGACAGTGGGGAAAAAATCATTTGTTCACCACTGTATACATGACTGAAGATGGTATGTGCCCCTAAAAACTGTGTAATCTACTGTGTGGGTTAGATAAGAGATAACCTCTGAGCCAGAAAGTGAGAAACTGTGTCTGCAGTCTTTTAATCTGTTTTATTTTTATACAGTTAAATCTCCCAGAATAAAAAAAATCCNCAAAAAAAAAAAAAAACCAAAAAAAAAAAAAAAAAAAAAAAAAAAAAATCCGTGACTTTACGATTCCCTTAAGTTTTGATTCTCTATAAGGAAGTAAGTAAGCATCACAGTTTTGTTTCTGGTTTCCATAAGAGCTGAATTAATCTGAATGAAAATGTCTCACGAGAGAATTCTCAGATTTGGAGTTTGAGAAGATGAATACTTTATAGCCTATATTTTCTTGCTCGGATCTGTGATGGTCAAGTGTTCTGTGAAAGACGAGATGTTCTTAACTGGTCTTTTTCCATTTATNCTGGTCTTTTTCCATTTATTTCAGAGCTTGCTAAGAAAAAGAGAGTAGTCATTGTTAATAGCTGGCAAAACCTGACGTATCTGGGGTGAACTTCCATAGCGTAGGCAGTGTTATTATAGAAGCTAGCACTGAGCACAGAGCACCATATGTCATGGTCCCAGTTATGCTGGCTATTTCAAATCCATGATTGTCAATGAGGTCATGTATTGTTTACTGCTGCATTCTTCTGGGTTAATTTTTGTTCTCTTACCCTGGCCCTAATAGTCCTGTGCAAGACAGAGATACTGAATATCTGCAACATACAAAATTCTTCTGTCTTCTAGAACAGCTTTTTCTTTATTTCAGTTGTGATAGGTGATAAGATGCATTGTGTTGAGTGGAATGATTGTTCTCAGGGTTTTTTTTTTGTTTTTCTCAGATGTTTGGGGTAACTTCTCAATAGTAATAGGACACACTGATGTCATTGCCAAAGAGCAGTGAAAAGAGCAAAAGTGACAATAACAATGAGTAGAAGAAAGGCAAAGAGAAGTGCCAGAGGCAGAAAAATTTTATTTCTCTGAAATAAGGCATTTGTGTTGAGATTCCCTAAAGGACATGAAAGGGATACGGAAGAGAAGATGACAACATGTCATGTCTTATTTAGGGTTGCCGAGCATCTCTGTCATGAGGATAGCGATAAAGCAGGAGGAGCAAGAGAAATCACTGTCTCATTTCAGTCACAAATACAGGACTTCTTCTATATAGTTTATTTCATTTATTTTGAGAACTGAAAGCAGACAGACCCACTTTGCTGGTTGCTTCTTTTGATACCAGAGCTTGGTCTGCTAGAAGACTGTAAGAAAAAGCATCTGGAATATCAAAAACCTGGTGGGTACTCTGGGCACCTTTTGTCACTGATCCCAGGCACCCTTTTAGCACTTGTTGTATATTGAAATGTGCTGTAGGAACGTTTTTTGTCTCTTTTTAATAACATTGCACTCTGTGTCGAACAATTACTTTTATGAACATTGGAAAACATGCAAAAGACTCATCAACGTTGCTAATTAAACTTCATAATAGGCTGAAGCAAGCTTACTATGAGTCAGTGCAAATAACTTAGATGGAAACCATAAAAAAAAAATCACAATCAGGACTTGGTGGAGACTGTGACACAGTATAACCAGCATATAAGATTGTCAAAGATGTTTCTTCCAAAGGTTTGTTCTAACTTAGACCAAATCTTACCCTCCCACACATTCCGCTGTCTTCCTTATTTGCTGTGGCTTATCTTCCATTTCTTTTTTTGCACATCCTGTAAGTCATTTGTTGGCTTCTGGGAATGAAGCCAGAACATCACTGTACTGGTGGTGAAAGGCAACAGATCATGACAGTACCCCACAAAACTATGATAAACCTCTCTTTGGCAGCCAGAGTCTATAATCAGAAAAGGTTACTTGCCTGCTTCATAGTATGTCCTGCAAACATTAGGGGTAAACAGAAGCATGCATTATTTTTAAATCCATCTAGAAGAAAATACTCAGAATATAATCAAATTTTATCTATTTGTACATTAAGTTATGTTTTAACACTACAGTTGGGGGAAGGCGAGCTCATTATTGATAGTAACAGCAAGTCTAGAATAAATAAATATACTACCTAATGACTTTGCTTACCATCCTACAACAAATGAGTACTGGGAGGAAAAGAGCTGTTCCTCATTTAACCATTAACATCTAAGAACACTCATTCAAATTGCATTTTGTGATGGAACATCTTATCTCAATTAATATCATGTAAATGATGGAACGCTCTTCAGTAATGTTTAAAGAAACTAAACTAAATTATAAAGAATATAACAAAACTAAAACATATTTAGTTATCTATGTATACCTAAATCTCCTGCATGGGCTTTTATGCAGACAGCAGTGCAGCCCAGCCTTCTACACCTTGAATCCAAGGAATACATATTGGATGTTAATCTGGTTACAGCCATCTGCGATCTCCATCCATTGCTAAGTAGATGCAATACCATTCTCAATGGCTGATACGACAGTTTTTCAGCCAGCAGAAGAATGGTGGGAATCAAAACTTGCTTTCAAACTTTTGGTGGAGGGAAATATTTTAGCCAAAAATATTTCCCAATCTTAAACTATAACCAGTTATGAAATAATTAAATATAATACTTTAATATTTTATTTTAGATTTTATCAGCAGGTAGTATCTAGATCCTTCATTTATATCATATATTAAGATTATACCATATCCCAAGAATAAAGTTCCATCAGTAGGCATAAATTTTGATTATTACCTTTACTTCTTCTTTTTTCTAGTGTTTGAATGCAACAAACCCCCCCTAATCCAACAGAACTGAACAGAAGGAGTTCTTTAAGGGCCAGAGTGAAGAAATCTCATGCTCTACCAAGCACTATGAACAAAAATTCTTCAGCTCTGCTCCCACAGTTTCACTGCAGTACCAGCCTTTCAACTTTGGTGCATCTGTTTTGCACAGGGTTATTTATTTAATAGTCCACCCACTAGGCTTTTTCTACCCTTCCCAAATCCAGCTTGAATTTTCACTCTCTTCTCTGGGACAAATGCTGGGCATTTACAGTGATTACCTGCCTTTTAAGGCTGCTTGAATAGTGCGTACACCCATTGCATCGATTGTGGGACTGGCGTAGAGTCCAGGTGACAGTAACCAGCAGCATCTCTCTGGGATCACTATTCAGGCCAATACTATTTAACGTCCTCATTCACACTGATGGTGGGACAAAGTGCACTCTCAGCAAGTTTTCCAACCCCCCCCAGTTGGCAAGGGACGGTGCATAGGGTGGGAGAATTAGTATGCCTGAGGACAAGGATGTTCAATAGACCCTCAACAGGCTGGAGAAATGGTCTGACATTGGTCTCATGAAGGCCAACAAAAGCAAGTGCAAAGTCTTGCATCTGGCATGGAATAACCTTATTCAACATTATAGGCTGGGGGATGTCTGTGTCTTTCTTCTGTGTTGTCTGTGAAAAAATAGGCTCTTTTCAGAAGAGCTGGCGGACCTGGGGATCCTGTGGACTCCAAGGTGAGCATGAGCCAAGCTTGTGCTGTGGCAGCAAAGGTAGCAATTGGCATTGCCAGGCTGCATTCACAAGGCAGCAGCCAACAGGCCAAGGGAAGAGATCCTTCCCCTCAATTCAGCACTTGTGGGACTGAATCAGGAGGATTGTGTCCAGTTTTGGGCTCTCCAATGTAAACGAGGTACAAGGAGAGGCTGAGCAAGCTGGGCTTGATTGACCTTAAGATGAAGTTGAGGACGCTTGGGGAGGCCTTATTGCTGTCTATGACTACCAGGATAGGTGGAGCCAGACTTTTCTTGCTGGTGCATAGCAATATGTCGAGAGGTGATGAACATAAGTTGGAACATAGAAAGTTACAATTAGATATAAGGGAAAAATCTTTTTTACTAATAGGGCAGAAAAACACTGGAACAGCAGCCAAGTGAGTCTGTAGGATCTCTGTCCCTGGAGGAGTTCAAAACTAAGCTGGGACTGGCCCGGAGCAACCTGATCCAACTAGACCTGTTTTAAGCAGGGTGTTGTACTGCATAGATCCCAAAGATCACTTCCAACCTAAATTATTCTATGATTGAATGATTACAATGTCACCATCTGTGCCCACTGCTCCTGCCTCCTCACCACCAGCCACTCAGTCTAAACATACTTGGATCCAATGGCCTATGTCACCACTGCTTCGTGGTTATTTTGGAGCCTTTTCCTGGCATGGAGGTTGTAGAGCAGCCCTTGTACAGGGAGTGTTAGAAGTGGAGTTTCATGAAATTGCTCTTCTAGTTGAAAGAAAATGATGAAGAGAAGGAAGCAAAGGAGTAGAGAAAAGCGAAAAGCAATAAAATGCCTCAGGTAATACATTACCCTTCATGCTTGAAAATGCTTAAGTAAAACTGCCAATTCTTTCCTCAGGCAGTGTTATTTCTGCATGCACTCAAACCTCTTCTGTTCACTCAGCTGACAGTATCTTTACTATCTCTCACACTTAACACTACGGTGCCAGCAGGCTGGGCTGCACTCCCTTCTGTCTCCTGCTACAAACCAGAACAAAAACTGTCAGCAAACTTGTGGTTTACAGCCAAAATTCAGTCTTCATTTGTGGTGGCAGTGCAACAGGCAAAATTAAAGCTGATATAAGCATCTTTCTTGTGCTTCTGTGTGGATTACAGCCCAGCAACCTCATCTGTAACACAGAAACCAGGGTATACTTATTTTGTATGCACTGTCACTGCAGGCACACAAGCTGAACATGGCCCTGCATGTTCACTCTGTATTGAAAGGAATTAACTATTTTGTTCAGCAACAAATCAAACTGATTTTGTGTATGTGCAAAGATTGTTTATTGCCCAATAAGACTGAAAAATTAAAGGCAAGAAGGAGGCCTAATGCCTGTAAATGCTGTTGTGTGAGGAGACAAAGTGTTCAGCTGGTTGTGTGTTACTTCCAGATATGCCTGGACTGTGTTATAGCTATTGGTCTTCATTCAGGCATGACTTCAATTAGGCTTCAAAAAGCTGGTTGTCAACTTTGTTTCATTTTTGAGGATAAGAGGTGCGTTCTGGTGAAATCTGGGCAGTAGACATGTCTCTCTGGCTTTGCTGGCTAAGTGGCATCCTAGAGGTTTCTATAGACCAAAGGAGTCGTTAGCGACCGAGCTTGTTTTCTCATTTCTGAGGACAAACTTACGCATTTTGAAGTATTTCCTTACGATCCTCAGACCTTGCAGCTAGAAGCATGGGGTAGTTAACAATATCTGGGCTGGCTAAGAACCCCAGAGAGGAACTGCCTGATGCAGTTGCAGATTGCTGTTTGTAGCATTGTATTTAATCCGGAGATAAGATATTAACATGAAGCTGTGGTACACTGCATACTGCTCCAAATTTATTATGTATCTCAAGTTTGGTGGTAGACTCTCTATGTCAAAGGAGGCTTTAGTTCTTTTTAGGTACATGCTGCAAAATTCAAGGCTGTACTGAATTTCACTGAATTTAACTGAATTTTTTTAGAGTTGGAAGGGACCATAGAGATCATCTAGTCCAACTCCCCTGCTGAAGCAGGACACTGCTGAACTGTACACTCAGTTAGTTACTGAGCAGATAACTGTGGTAACTATATGAACGTTTGAACACTAGCCCTCAGCAAATCTAGTTAGTCAGGTGAGGTGCTCCACTACAGCTCAGAGTCAGCTCTGAGTCATTGTGGCATATCTAAAGATTTTTGCAAGTAGTCAGTTTTACAAGAAACTTCTGCTTCTTTCCTTTTGGCTCTCATATCATACTCAGAAATATGGATTCAAATGAATCATCTTTCTGAGGATGATGTATAAGCCAAAAGGAACACAGCAGAAATTTCTTATCCCGAGGGAAGCCTTCTGGCCTTGTTTTTGGAAGAGGAAAAAACAACTTGTGCTTTGAACAAATGTGGTTTACAGCCATTCAGACACATAAGATGCAGAGCCTTACATAGCTGAGGTTTTACAGTCACATTTTTAGAGTGGAACTACTTTTCCGAGAATGATAGTTTTTCCCAGTTAGTTACATCTTGGAACCTGCATTTATCATAGAACATAAAAAATTGAAAAGCGCAGTGTTACATTCTCTGGCTTCAGGTAAGAATTCTTCATTTCATTGAATTCACAGTGGACAGCTTCCTTTATTCTGAGCAACAAAAATCTTGAAAATTTGAAAAATAAAATACTAACATATGTGACTGGCACTGCCACTCTCTTGTTACGAAAAGACTAAGATGTCTTTTTCCATGCTCCCTTGGCCTGTCATTCTTGCATTAATTTCTTCTCCATTGTGTAAGTTAGTAATAATGTCCCCTTTTATTGCTCTAATTGCTTTATTTTGTTGTAAACCTGTGCTTTCGGTTATTAAGTTCTTTTTCTCTTAACGGTTAATGAATTATTTCCTTATTTAAGACTAGCCTTACATCTGTAAAGATAATTTGCAAACTCTTGTAATTAATTAAAGTGTAAAGTCAGTCTGGCAATGTTGCTCATTGCCATCAGGTTTACTGATTCTACTTAGCCTTAAATACATTGCCAGAGCACTGGTGCTGAAACAGAGACATCTTAATAGCTCTGCTGGCCCATGTGCCTACACCCAAATTCAAGAAGAAAAGCCAATTGCATTAACTGATGATGTGCAGGGAACAGTTTTTCCTGTGATGTGGGAGACGCCTCGCAACTTTTGCTTCTCTAGCTTTTATCATATACAATGTGATGCAAGTCCAATGGATTATACTGATGTAGGGACCAAAATCTTTGGTTTTTTTCCTGTAGTAAGGATATGAGATCACCATCAGTTCCTAAAACTGAAAGAGGCAATAGGAAATGTATGACTAATGCCACTTTTTTCTAACACAAATATGAGTGGATGCTGTCTATGTCTGCACTGAAATGTAAATGTGGTTTCCCAGATAAGTGCTGTAAGTGGGAGAGATACAGTTTCAGTCTGTACTGTTTGCAGAGTGTTCATCCTATGAAATGAGCAACTCCGCTAACAGTAGAGTTTTGCTGATCAATTTTTTGTTTAGGAGGGATCCTGCAGCGTAGGGACTCCATGTATCCTTGTTGCAGCTGTGTCAGCAGAATCCTGTAGTGCAAGCTCAAGAAACAAATGTTATATGCAACATTATTGACTGCATCTGAATTACCATTTGAACAAACTTTCCAGCACAAAATATTTCCTGAGCTCATCTGTGATCTGAAGATGAGCACAGTCTGTTTCCAAATAAAAGTCAAGCTTTATTTTTCTCTGGTCTGGAAATCTTCATTGTAAGATTCATATAGAGCTGTGTAAAGAAAGGGAAATAATGGTATAAAATAAACTGGCAGTGTTTGTGGTAGTGGTCGTGTTCATTCTAGGTGAAATAGAAGTCAAGCAATGAATTAATTACATATCAGGCACAGTTCATATCGGTGACAGAATAGTTCAGTGTTGAAAAGGCAGCGTCAGCAAAGACCTGTTAGTGTAATGGAAACTGAGAAGTTGGGTGTGATTAGCTCAGAAAAGATTGCTGTCCTTTCTCTTAATTGCCCTCTCTGTGAATTGCAGATGGATCATATCTTTAAAGTTTTTTTGTAGCATCATTAAAGTCTTGTTCTAGGAGCAAGTATGGGCAATGGCTTTAGTGAAATGACAGGCAGCATTTAGATTTGAGCTTTTTAAAACTGAAAAGAGCTAAATTGAAATGAGCTACTTGAATTTCTTTTCACTTTTTAGTAAATTTTTTCTCTGTAAAATAGTAGCAAAAGAACAAACTTGATTAAGAAGTCTGTATGACTGAAACACGTAACTTCTGACATAATTTCCAGTTTACCTCACCCAAGAAAACTGCAGGAAGTGGTACAAATTTTCTTTTATTCATATTAGAGTCACTGTTTTTTCACAACACATGTAACTGCTACTTTAGGGTACTTGTGACAGTGCCAAAAGCATGCACTGTATAGTGTGGTTTCTATAAGACATTTATAGTGTGGTTTCTTCTTCTTGACTACAGCAAGGCTTTTGACACTGTCTCCCATAACATCCTCATTGAGAAACTAAGGAAGTGTGAGCTGGATGAGGGCACAGTGAGGTGGATTGAGAATTGGCTGTGTGACAGGACCCAAAGGGTAATGATTAATACAGCAGGTTCAAGCTGGAGGCCTGTAACCAACGGCGTTCCCCAGGGGTCTATACTTGGTCCAGTGCTGTTCAA
>VXAK01009755.1:0-11100 GCA_013399435.1 Arenaria interpres
TTCACTGCATGTCAATAAGAATTTAAGTCAAACCTCACGCAATTAAAGCAATATAAAACTGCACAAGTTACTGAATTTGTGCAGGACTACTTAATTGTCTGTATATTACAGTGTAGGAAGGATGTAATGTATCCTATCATTCCAAAGTACAGACAAATTTAAAAGGACATTATTTCTGTAAAAGAAAGTATAACTATTTTTTTTAAATACAGAGGGGAATATAATTCTGCCAAAGTTATAAAGTATATTTTCTATGAATATAAAACTATAATATTTGTATGCACAATTTCTCATAAACCAGATCCATACACACAGTTCTGTCCTAAGACATCCCAGTGGATTCCCCTCAATAGTCCTGATCATGTCTGTACAAAAGTAATTTCTCAATATGGAAACCTCCTCTCCTCCCTATAAAAGTGTACGGACTAAAACATCTCAAGTTTAATAACAAGATCCATTAATATGATACTGAAGCTGATTGGGGGAGGAGAGGGGCAAGTAGATCAGTTAGAAGGATTTATGAAACTAAGAATCTACAGCACTTCCAGTTTAAATTGTATTATACTACAAACTAATGCAGAAAATCTCTGGTACATATTGAAATTTATTTCATAGATTAGAACACATTACAAGAAGGTTACTATTGTGTTACAAAGAACCTTAAGAAACATTGTAGAAAGGTTCAACCAGAAAGTAAAATTTTAGGCAGTAAAGGCATAGGTGCAGCAAATATTCACCTTGCCTTATTTTCAATCTGCTATTCTCCGCTCAAAGAACAATACAAGACCAACTGCCGAAGGACTACAGAGCAATGTGGTGGGAATAGTTAAGTATCATCTAGCAGTCATATCAATCACAACAAAATTCTGCAGATCAAGGAGAACTGCTCAGGAGATGGGGTATTTACTGTTCAAGTCTTAAAGTAAATCAGGTCGCTGAACTGTAGCTGAGAATTTAAAATGATAGATTTTTGAAATGCTAAGCTTGATCTAATAAGAACATACAGATGTAGAAAAGTTTTAGAGATGTGTTGTCAAGTCACTGGAGGTGCTCAGCACATATCCTTTTGCCCATGAGACAGCATATGTGCTTATCCATAAAAACCTTCTGCATTAATATTAATGTCTCTTCACCACTTGGTACACAGGTTAGGATGAAATCTTCACCTTTTCTTCTCCATCAGACCCCAAGAGACATTGTCTGCCTTCCTCATAGAAGGGAAAGTGGGAGACCCAAGATTGTGTTATAGGCAGTCCATCCCACAGAGCCTCCAGGTCAAGCTGTGAGCAGGAAACAAGGTTTCCTTCCAAACAGCTCTACCAGAGAGTCTTAGGTTTCTCCTAGGGACCTCAGTGCTGAGCCCAGATCCCTCTTGAATCAAGTCTAGAGCAAAGTTTCTGTACAAAGGCAGAGGTGGGAACAGCACGTCATAGAATCATAGAATCATTTACATTGGAAAAGATCCTTAAGGTGGAGTCCATCGGTAAAACTAACACTTCCAAGTCCACCACTAGATCATGTCTCTTAATGCCACATCTACATATGTTTTAAATACCTCCAGGGATGATGACTCAACCATTTCCCTGGGCAGCCTGTTCCAATGCTTAACAACCTTTTCGGTGAAGAAATAGAATTCACTCACATAGAGCCAAAGAATCATAGAATTGTCTAGGTTGGAAGGGACCTTTAAGATCATCGAGTCCAGCTACTAACCTAGCACTGCCAAAATCACCACCAAACCACATCCCTAAGCACCACAGATACCCATCTTTGGATACCCATCACCACCTCCAGGGGTGGTGAGTCAACAACTTCCTGAGGCAGCCTATTCCAATATTGCAATCCTTTTCAGTAAAGAACTTTTTCTTAATATATGTCCTAAACCTCCCCTGGGGCAATTTGAGGCCATTTCCTCTTGTCCTATATCTTGTTATTTGCGAGAAGAGACCAAGTCCCACCTCTCTACAACCTCATTTCAGGTAGTTGTAGAGAGCAATAGGGTCTCTCTTCAGCCTTCTCTTCTCCAGGCTAAACAACTCCAGTTCCCTCAGATGTTCCTCCTAAGACTTGTGCTCCCGACTCCCTGCGTGAGACATGGGAAAGAGTGCCACCATCACATGAATGAATCCTAGCCTGATCAAGGAGGACACATAGGCAGAAACTGTCTTTTGGTTATAAAGGAGCAACTCCATGTCAAGCTGGGTGTGAGGATCAGATGCTCTGCAACTTATACTTTTTGTACCTACTGGTCAAGTACATGAACATATCTTCTCCAGGCAGAAAGGTTTTGCCTTTGTGTACATACACTTACAGCGTAGTGTGTATGCTGCATTTGAGCTAGCTCACCAGGGAATGAGAACACTGGAAAGCTACTGCCCCACTTCATTTTTGGCTAAAAATGTGGGAAATGTCATCATTTAAGGAACAAATCTGAAAAGCATGGTGACCACAAGTAGTGAGTAATAGTTGCCAGATGACTACAGGTGTTATTTTTATTTAATATGCCTGCTAGTTTTATGTGCAATATTCTTTTTGATAAACTTACCTTTTACTTTCTGTGTCCTATTTAAGATATTTTTACTGAAGCTGTTAGAATTATTTTAAAACAGTACTCTCAGGGTATTTTAACTGATCTTCAAAATCCACCCAAATGTAGGCAGACAAACATTCACTAAGAAGAACATGAATAATCTGAAAAGTAAACATTCAATTTCTCATTTATCAGCATAACTAAACTGAAATTTTAAGGTCCCAATAAATATTTGCTTAAAATAAATACATAAAGATTCTGTGTAACCTTATGGTTACCAAAAATTACTGAAGTTACTATAAAGGCAGTACTTAATTTGAAATCTATATATCTACAATCAACACGAAACAACTTTTGTAAGCAAACAATTAAACAACAAAATGCAAAGAGAGATTAAAATTGATGTTGCTGACGTAAATTAAAGACTGACAAAATCATTTTGGCAGCGTTACACAGCAATCACTCGTGTAACTCCCCCAGAATCATTCTGCAAGCTGAAGCATTTGATGCTGATTTTCAGTGCTCAACCATCTCTCCAGAAGGCACTTAGGAGCAGCAATTGTCTTTGCACTTATTTCCATCACTGTCTTTCAAAGCGATCTTAATGGACCATGTGTTCTCAATAAAGGGTTTATTTCTCTACTGAATTCCGCTGCATACGCAGGAAGGATTATCCTGTCACATCACTGGGAAGTATAACATAGTCTCATAAGCAATCCAAACCCAGGTGCCTCCAATATTTTTTTCCCAACACAAGAGAGAAGGCCACGTCCTCCAGATTACACTAAAGGGATTAAGCATTAACCTTCAGTGGGGCAGCATTGCTCCTGGAGTCCCTTGGTCCTAGGTACAGCACAGTCCTGCAGTTAGAGCTCTGCTACCTGGTAAATGTAGCCCTGCAGGACATATTTGGCCAGTTCAGTGACAGCTGTCCCCATTTCAATACAAGAAGCAGCATGTTCCTCATCAATACCTAATTTATTTTTTCTTGGCACAAAATGCATTCACTTTTCCCAGAGCATCCTGCAGCCTTTCTTACATATCTTAGTCTTAGATGTGACTTGGCATCTTCCCTCTTCTCCCAAACTTACAAATAAGAAACAAGAGCCTACACCAACCGCAGCAAGCCCGAGTTCACCTAGGTAGGAGTCCAGCTAAAGACATCATGTCTGCAAAAGGTCACATCATTTCTGATGCTTGTGGAACAGCTAAATAAGAAACACTGGAAGTGTGTAGCAGAAATCTTAATTACTGTCTTGTTTTCTAACAGCTTCAGCTTGTCAGTAACTCAACTCCCCTCCAGAGTTTAGGGAGCAAATATATGTATTTAATCACAGTTTATGTATATTCAGATGATAATTTCCTGGTATATGATCATTTTGAAGTTGTAACTTGCATAATATGCCTGAATTGAGAAATTCTATTTATATATGTTTACATTGCATGAATACTACTCCTCCAGAGTGGAAATACTGGTCTAATGCAAAATATCCCACAGGGAAGTGATTGGCATATTTGATTATGCTCTCGCTTGTTGTCTTTGTGTTTGTTTTTTTTTAAGGTAGAGGCTCTTCTTAAGCAATCTGCCTAAAATGTTACATTACTGTCAGTGTGCATGATTGCAAAACTTGCATTAAGTCTGTATCACCAAATGAATCCATGTCAGAGTCAGTGTACTGGAGTAAGTCTTTCAGAAAACCTGAGGACCAGATCCTTACAGGTTGCGCCACTCAGCATGGTGACACTCAGACTTCTGTCCTACTGATTCCAAAGGGCAGTTTTTGCCCTGGGGAGGCTCCAGTCCCTGCTGGGCAATGCGGAGAGGGAGGCAGGGTCTGAAGCAAACCTGCTCAAGGGGAGCTGCCTAAGCAAAGCCCAAAGGAAACCTTGCATAAAGCACTCAGGCATGGCCAATGTGTGCTGGATTTCATGGGAAAAAGGTACACAGCCAGCAAATTTCGGAGGGCCCGTGTGGCCCCACGTTTAGATGTCAACCCTCTAGGCATGCTGAGTGAAGCCTCCTCCGGAGCAGTCAGAGCCTGGAGCCATACAGGAAAAGCCACAACACCCCCCTGACAGGAGCTCTGCTGCCCTTGGTAGTACCTGAGCAACAGAAAAACACTTGGCTCTTTCAGCGGGAATGAAAGAAAAGTCTTGTTGGGTTTGACAAATCCCTTTTTTGGTTGATGCTAAATGAAATATTTTGTTATCTGTTTCAGACTTTGTAATCAAAATGTCTCGGCTTTTTCCATATTATTTTTTTCTGTCTGTATGTAAAAGTATGTCCCAAGTTTTACACAAATTTGAAAAGAATTTCTCTATCCAACCACTTCAAATTTTGCAAGCAAGCTGTTCAAAATCAATTGGCCAAACCAAGTTTTAACAGGCAAGAAAAAAAATTAAATATTCTTTAGTGACAGCAGGGATATTAACAGCAAGAAGTCAAGAAACAGTGATATTCAGGTGATGCTATGCTCCTTTGTGAGCATATGTACACATAGCAAAACACAAGGTAGGCTAATTTAAGTTACCATAGGCACTGATGCCAGTGAGGATATTTGCATGGGCATTTTCATCTGTCAGCAGCTGTTCTTACCTTTCCCTGAGTGTTTGCTTTCCAGGTGCATTGCTGTTTCTTCAGGGATGTTTTTTATCCAAACTAGAGAAAATAAATTTTCACAAGTTGACTATCGGTACACAGATAATTTCATGATGTGCCATTTATCTATCCTGCCTCACTATAAGGTCTTCTTAAGTCACTTACCTGCCTTACTCCTCCTGTCTCCCAGAGGTACTTTCACAATTAATTACTTACTAATTGGTAACATTTTCACCACAATTTTTGTATCATTTATAATAGAGTTGCATATGTATCTGAGAATGATGCAATGCATGCAAACTCCCATCCATCCTCTGCTTTTGTGTGCTGAATTACTCAATAACATGTTTACCCTGCAACTATCATGACCCCAATTTTCTGAAGCAGAAGGATTGCTTTGCAAGCCCGAAGTGGTGTTTTATAAAACTTAATTTAACTTGTCAAATCATTTAAATAGCGGTTGACTACCCTGTTCACTACATAGCTTTCAACAGATATGTTCTCCGGTGAGCAAACTTAATGAGCCAGAGACTGTGCCCATTTGGAAACTGCACAGTCTTGTGCTGCAGTACCAGTAAGCTCACTTTGCATCCCCTCAACAAAATACATCCCGTTCTGGTTAAGATCCAACAGCACTTACCTCTTCCGAGTATGACATTGCATTTCATAGAGTTGTCTGGCTTCTAAACCTTTCAAATGCTCTGCTATGCAAGGTGTGAGATGCAGAGCCTATATGTTGATAAAGCCAGTTTTCTGTCAGCACAAAAGAACATTTCTGAGCACCAGCTTCCAGAAGAGACAATGACTGACATTTGTGCTTACAGAATTACTCCAGCTCCCCTCTGTTGCTTACTAATCACCTACATGAAAGAGGATAACAGGGGAATATTGAGGAATAATGTAGAAAAATTAAATCTATCAGATACTTAACACTTATGGTTATAATTATTCAATATTTAATACAGTTTTATATCATGTTAAGAATCTGAAGCCTCTGTCAGAAACGACTGTTCATTATACCAACTGCTGTACCACAAAAGCAGGACTGGAAGGAGTTGAAATTTGAATGGGGATTAGAGTGCTGATGGAGAAAAGGCAGCGGTAGTGGTGGTGGTAGTATCAGTGGTGAAGGAGAGTTACCACGCTCCATTTGGCATCTGATATTTAGAAAAGTGAAGTATACGGAATATGCAGCCATATGCAAACAACACGTTCTGTCACTATAAACAACACATCTCAGCACAGTCCTCCCCATTTACTCCTGTACTTTCCTTTCACCAGAAGCCACTGGAGTCAGAGTTTAAAAAGGCATTTCAGTTGCTATTTTTCCATCTTGTTTGTTAAGTTATTTTTTCATTTGTTTTACAGGAAGACCAGAATGCATTTACAGCAGATAGTATCATATATTTCTTGCAAAGAAAATAAAGGTTTGTTTTTTTTTTTTTTCTACGTATTTTTTGGTTACAAAAGCCAGTTTCATGATTCTCAGTTGTTTCTGCCTGTGTAACACCAGTTTCTCATTTCCCTTAGTGTGCTGTTGTTTTTTCTCTTATCAAGTAAGTGTTTTAAAAATATGGGAAACCACTCAAAATAATCAACAACCTTTTTTTCCCCCATGAAGTCATTTAAATGTACTGGGCTAAGTCACAGCCTTTCAGCAACCCGATTGAATATTAGTTTCTCAACACTTCTTGTCACTGAAGGCAGACATGGTATTACTGGCTGCTTCTGGGAACAACAATGCTCACCTCTTCCAATAAAGGCACAAAAATCTCATTCTGGAGGATAGGTCCCCAGTCAAAACACTGGGTGATCTTCCTGGAACTGATGGCATATATATACATAATTACAGAGAGCTGGTGTTTCTGTCGTTATCCAGCATCCCTTAAAAGGCCTGTATTTCACAAAAGGTAGAGTTACAAGCGCCAAGGCATTATCATTCATGTAGGTTTTCTCCAGCCACAAAGAGTGCTTTATGGAGAACAGGTGAGTTACTACAGCAGTGCAAGGAATATTTGTTGGGAATCCTCTGTGGCATCTGAATGCTAAAATGTGCTTATCAAAGATACACATACTAGCTAATAGGGCCACAGTCATAATTCTGATTTCTCTGGTAACCACGTAAAGAAGGAGAATTTCAGTGTTCTGTGTTTCTGACAATGCAGAAATAGAAATAGTAACTCCAAAGATCTACTGTGTTTTCTAAGTGCCATGGGTGTTACAATAATTAGGTTACCCCCAAAAAAATCACTTTAACCAAACCATAAATTTATATGCCATTTAGCATTTTGCTGATAATACAGATTCATATTCATTGCAGAAAGATCCCATGCCTTCCCTTGCCACACTCCAATGCTGTCAGCACAGAAAGGGAGACCAGCACTGCGACAGGGAATTTAAATGTGTGGGATGCCTTCCTTGTTCACAAATCTGAAGTGTAATGTGCTCAGTTTGTCAAATTATTTCAGATCTAGTGCCTTGCTTCTTTTCATAATATCCTATGAAATTCTAACTATATTAAAAATATATATAAATTATTCCTCAATAGTGATGTGAAAGTGACTTTAGGATGGTAAAAAAACATTATCATGCTATTAAAGTTGAGATATGTGGCCTATGAGAAGCTTCTGGACCAAACATTTAATTGAAAATCACTATAATCAGCTCTTAACCACCTGAGAGTGGTCTATCCAGGCTGTGGATATATGCCCAGTGCAGATACATCAGATCCAGGCAAAATGGAGCCAGGAGGGATGTCAGTTCAAGTACTGTACAAAAGCAGCAGCCTTGCCTCCGAGCCAGCTTCTGAAATCCCAAAAGGAGAAGAGATGCAATGGAGGAGCGAACTTACAGGCAGGAATCAGAGTACAGGGACAGATGATGTTTAGTATAAGCCAGGTCAAGCTGTCAAGCCTGGGATCCACAGGAGAGCTTGGCTGAAGAGTGAGCAGAGGCATGGGGCAGTTGGTCACAGGCTGGTTCAAAGAAAAGCAAAGGGTGTCAGACCCGGAAGGGAAAAGACATCAGACAAGATACAAGTGTCGCAGAGCACCAGCCCGAAACTTAACCCAGATCAGGATCTGAGATTCAGTCTGTACTGAGTTGTGGTATAGAAACTACTGTAATGAAGCTCTAAAGATTTCAAACCATTTCCAGTGTAATTCTACATGACTGAATCAAAGGAGACTTTACCTGACATTTAAAAAACAAAGTAGTAAATGAAGAGAAAAAATATTCCCTCATTAAGAGAACAGTAATAAATCTGAATCCCTGCAGAATGTCTTGGTTAGGTATACCCACCGATAATCAAACATCTTAAACCATCTGCCTCAGTGTGCACAGCCTTTAATTTAACCCATTGAGACTGACTAAATTTGTGCTAATGCCCTTGCTGAGAGACTGAAAACCGACTGCTGCAAGGAAAGCAATTAGTAAGAGGACATAACGCCCAGCCTTTGGTTTCCTGGAGAGTAATGTAGACTAATGCAGACTGGAAAAAATTCACAAGTGGAATAATTCTGTTGTCACTAACAGCAGAAGTTAAAAAGAGAAACAAAAAAAAAAGTGGTATTTACAGGAAAAAAGAAAAAAAACTTGTACTGCCTCCCCCACTAAAAGGCAAAAACCAACAGCAGTAAATAAAATGCTTATAAGCACTTGTTCACATCTTACAGATGCCATCTTGATCTCCTCTTTAGCAATACCTGGTTTTACACTGGCATTCAGATTTTCCTACAAGTCTGTCTGCAGAAAAGCAGTTCTTTTCTCCTCAACTCTGCAATATTTCCTGCTTGTTTATTTACACTGGGATAATCCCATTGTCTCTTTCTCCATTCCCTCTGAAGTGAATTGTTGGTCTTGTTGTGGAAAAGAAAACCTGGCAGAATCAGTATGAAATACAGAGAAGAGGTCAGCTGACAAAAATCATAAGGAATATAGGAAAAGGGAAAGTTACAGTATTTTAAAGTGTCTTGCGCACTGAGCAACTTATCGGCACCTGCTTAAAAATAAACAAACAAAAAATCCAACAGCAAAACCATGTGATTAGTCTGCTGCTTAAAAGATGTTTTAAACTGTAACATGAATGAAATATAACCTGTTTTCATGTTAGAACAAAAAAGTTATGATACCCAGGGTACATCAGCTATAAATAAAACCTCAATGCTCACTCACCAACAACTGCAGAGATCATGTCTTAGCAAGCAAAAATAATCTGGGTGTTAACATGTTAAACTAAAAAACTCTTGAAAGTGAAAATGATCATCAGACCACAAAAGAAGTGGGGATTTTTGAAAAATTGAGGCTTCTCATGGATTTTTCACTGGAACGTTTTCTCACACTGGTAGAGAGATTGTGCCAGAAGAGCTAATCACCCAGCAGTGAGGGAGAGCAGGTAAGATGGCTCTTTCTGTGCAAAAGAAGGCCTCAGTTTAAAGTCTGATGATGTGCTATAAAATGGCACTCCTGTTTTTCAGCCAACCTTTCTCCTGAGGAAGTACCAAGTGAGAGACGTCATGTTACCCTTTCTGAGACTACCATTTCTTTGAGATCAAGATCAGAGTGTCAGTTGAAAATATTTCTGAAGATTAAAGTGAAATTAAGGACCTTTGAGAGCAGTCAAAAATGTTCAGAGTTGTAGGAATAATTTGAATTATTTTATTGAAACAGAGCCTGGAAATATCATGAACAGGATGATGTATGAACAGGACAAAAATTTATTTTTTTCCTCCCATTTTAAGGATGGGTTCCAGGTATCAGGTGGATCTCAGAGAAAACCATTTCAGAAAAATAACTATTTGACTTTGGAAAACTTCCTCTTGTTTAATCTTAAATTTAATGATTACCTGGTTGTTTCTAGATGTATTGGAGCTACAGCTTACAAAAAATAGCACAGTGTTATCTATTTTCAATGGACACAAAGCGAGCAGAGACCTTTTTCCTTTCATTCATCATTTACAGTTTGCTTTAGAGATTCCACAAAGAGATGTGCTTTGGCTGTCCATGTTGGTATTCAGAAGAGCAGCTTCTGCATGCCAAACACTGAATATGTTATTGACTTTTCAATCCAGTATCACAAGCTGCAATGACTTTTGGCCTTAGCAGAAAATAAGAAGAAATGGAGGCCTAGGTCTGTGTTGTTAGCCTCTCTCTCCTCATAAATTGCAAGCATATTTTATTCAACTTCACCGTGGCTGCCACAACAGCTTTCTCCTTGTTCTCATCACCTTTTGTATGTATGCAGAGCTGAACGCCTCTCTACAGCTGACACTGCAGCAGTAACCCAAACTGTAGCAAAACTCAACATGTCAGAGCAGGAAAAAATAATATCAAGTCCAAAAAAGCAGCCTCCTTCAGAAGAGAAGAGGCAGGACCTGGTCTCTTCTGCAGTGTCAGGCCCCGGGGGCTGGGCAGCAGCTTGGGGACATAGAGGTGGAAGAGCTGTTCAGCCTGAGGAGATGAAGCTGGAAAACCTCATCCTTTCCTCTACTCAGTGCCAAACTGTCCCTTACAGACCATTTCTGTGGCCTGCCCAATGGAGACAGCAGCCACAGGACTTCTAAGGGCTGATTAGTCTATGTTTTAGGTGAAAACCTGTCTCTGTTGGTATAAAAAGGGTGTGAGGGGCCAGAGCCAGTTTTCAACACCTCATTTGTTTCACTGGGAGGAAAGTTTCTTTTGTCACTGGTGTTCATGTGCTGCCCCCTTTTTGTCATCTTTTTGCCAAACCACTTTCTCAGACATCTGGTTTCTGACTTGTCTCAGATAAGCCACTTCTTGCAGCACAATGAGAAAAAAGTAATAAAAATGCAGAGCCAGAAGGGACTTTAAGTCCTATCTCATCCATCCCTCTGCAAGAGTAAATTGTACCCAAGCCACTTTAGAAAAGCTTATTTCTATAATTTCTCTACATAGCTTGTTCTCGTGCACCATTTCCTGCTAGCTAGAATCTTTTTTTCTTAAGAGTTCTTTT
>VXAK01009762.1:143-16937 GCA_013399435.1 Arenaria interpres
GTGTGGAGGGAGGTTGCCAGTGAAGTTGTTGAGTACCTCAGCCTCGTCCTCATCCGTTGTTACCAGTTTGCCAGTCTTGCTCACCATAGGGGGTACACTTTGTTTGACCTTCCTTTTCTGGCTGACATACCTGTAGAAGCCCTTCTTATTGTTCTTTGCGTCCATTGCCAAGTTCAGCTCCAGCTGCACCTTGACCCTCCTGACCCCATTCCTACACAACTGGGCAGCATTCCTATACTCTCCCCAGGAAGATAACTGTCCCTGCTTCCACTGCCTCTGCATTTCTTTCTTGCCCTTTAGTTTGACCAGCAGGTCTTGACTCAGCCATGCTGGTGTCTTGCCTTCCATTCCTGATTTCTTACACCTGGGGATCGAGAGCTCTTGTGCTCTATGGAAAGCATCCTTTAAAATCTGCCAGGTCTGTTCTGCTTCCTTGTCCCTGGGGCAGTTTCCCAGGGGGTCCTATTGACTGACTCCTCAAAGAGCTGGAATTTTGCTTTGCTAATGACTTTACTCTTCCCCTGACCCATATCCCTCAGGACTGCGAACTCCACCAGTGCATGACCACTGCATTTTAACTTGTTCCACAGAAATTTCAATCACTGAAGACCACATTCATATTCCACATAAAAATGCAAGACAACAAAGCTAAAATCTCACTATGTGTGCATTGCACACCAGAAAAAGTAATAACAGTTTCCTGGCAAAATACCCACATAGGCTTTAAAAATGACATCTGTTCAATTTTAAAATGTATTTTTTAGTGAAAATAATCTGCAATCTGTAGCAGATAATACAGAAAACTATTGCCTTTATGCAGTCTTAAAACCTCATCTAGCATGCTAACCGTGTCGGACTTGTTGAGTTTCATACAGTTGAATGAGTTTAAGTATCCACGGTGGATGACAAATAAGCCCTGCTTTCTCTGTCTGTTTCTGAATGGCTGACTGTAGTTCAGGATACCCAGCTTTATCCAGAGTAATTCCAGGGAAAAGGTCATTAATGAGACTCATAAATAAAGGTTCATCTTCATCCACCTGCCAAGAATAAAGTAGGGGAAAATACATTATTTATTCATTTAAATTATTATTATAGCTGTAAACAATCTTCTAGAATATGCCATTTAAAAGATGGCAGTAGAAATCCTTATCTTTTCCAAAGCAAATATTATAATTATGAATCAGTTTTATTAAGTAAATTTCATACAATGCAATCACTAGTAATTTCTAAATTAAATACTTAAAACTTATAAAAATGTTAACATCTTAATACAATTTTCTTCAATATATACACACACATGTTTCTTCATTTGTTACATAAGCCAGCAAGATTTATTCAGACCGTATTTTGCCTTCGATTTTTTAATTATTTTTCCTTCTGTAAATCACTGAAGCACACCTATAGATTTGAATGCATGTACCAACGCGCTGAATAGATTAACATCCGAAATAGAGTAATTGGTTCCATCACAAAACCGGCTCCCAAGGTAAATACACACAGTCTAGACATGCTATAATATTTCAATAATAGCAATAAAAAGATAGAGGAATACTTTAAATAGTAAAATTGAAAGAGATTATACTATACAAGTAGGCGTTAGCTGCTTCCAATTACCTCACTCATTGCAATTCTTATGATGTTCTATAAAGGCAATAGATTCCCAAGAAATTTATAAATTGAAATTCTGGATTAAGGATATTTAATGCCATTATTAAAAGTTAGTACAATGTATTCTTCCTTTCAATCCGTAGATAGGGCAGAAAGAAGGAAAAAAAAAAAAGAGCTAATTAGAAGACCAAGTTAGGTCCCCTAAGTTCTGATGGCTTTTCCAATTATTTTTTCAACTAAGGCTTCTGATGTGTTTTACGGTCTTTAAAAGACAAATAGTGCCCACACTGTAACTATTCTGATTCTCCACTCACTGATAGACCATATTAAAAACTGCAAAATAGTGTATCCAACTGCTGAAGAAAAAGACCTTTTTCAAAGTGCATAATAAATACACTTAAAAATGCAAACAAAGTACTCTTTCTGGGAAAGACACCAGTATTACAGTACCAGTTTGGAGAGGTTCATGTCCCGCAGAACCCTCATCACTACAGTTTTCTCTGGCTCTTTGGGATTAGACCTTTTCATGGCTCCAAGTGTTCTTAAAACAGACAGGATATTTCTAAGCCCGAAGTCATAGTGAACCTTGAAATAATGCAAAACCACAATTGGTATCACAAAGATTATACATTTCAAAATCAACAGAGGGCTGAAAACTAAATTCATTAAAGAATGAATATGCTATTGAACTTTTAAAGATGATTAATTTTACAGCCCTTCATCAATCTCTTCATTCAATCTCCCCATGACTAACTTTTACCCATTGCCCCTCATCTCTTCCAAGTGACTCCTTGTAAAAAGGGAGTCCATCCTCTTTGTAGCCACCCTTTGAATACTGGAACATGGTGATAAGATCTCCACTAAGCCTTCTTTTCTCAAGGCTGAACAAACCCAGTTGTCTCAGCCTTTCCTCATACAACAGGCTTCCCAGTTCTCTGATCATCTTTGTGGCCCTTCTGTGGACCTTCTCTTGCCTGTCCACATCTTTTTAGTGGGGACCAAAACTGAACACCGTATTTCAGGTGTGGCCTGACAGGAGTTGAGTAGAGTAGAGTGGGATAATTACTTCATCTCTGCTGGTGATGCCCTTGTTGATGGAACTAGCATCCTGTTGGCTGGTATGAAGAAATATACTGAAATCATTCAGATACAATTTGTTATGTGCAAGCCTATCCTATCTTGTACTTCTGCTCTGTGGATGGTCTCAAAACAACCTGGTTCAGAACAGAAGGATTTACTTCCAATAGCTGTGGGCACCTTACAGGTGAAATTAACCAGCTTTGGACTTTGGCAGGTAAATATCTTCCCTTTCACTGTAAGTGTAGCTGCATATGTGCAAAGCCATACAGACATATTCAAATAATTTTAGCACCTGTACCTGAACATATAATTCTGTCTTAGTTAACATAGATTAGAAAATATAGGCTAATGCTCTATACTGTTTTTCCTCTTCAACCATTGATGCAAATCCTGGAAGGAAAGCTACCAGGGTAAAGGTTTTAAATTATAATGTCTCCACTACTGCCAGCTGCTTGGAAAACTAAGTGATAAAGACAGACATGGAAGAAGATAATAAAGATATTCTTACATTTGGAGAATATCTGCTCCCTCTGATTGATCAGAAATATTTCTGAGACCAAGTGCATAGATTCTTTTTTACACTATCTCTTGTGCATTGACCTTGGCCCACCCAGCCACCCTCTATTGCCCCTGCCCAACAGGACAGAGGGAGAAAAGAAGATGAAAAGAAAGCTCATGGTTCAATATAAAGACAGGGAGCTCACTTACCAATTGCCATCACAAGCAAAACAGACTTGACTTTAATTTGTGGCCAACTATAATATATTTGGATGGTGAGAAACAAAGACAAAATTAAAACAATACCTTCCCCCTAACCCCCATGCCTATTTCCCAGGCTGACAGAGTACAACCCAGAATTTTCAGGAAGAAGTAATTTATTGACTAGGTTGATTGATGCCTGCTTAAATAACTCTTCCACCATGAAAGAAAGAATCATGTCCAGGACAAAAATGACCATGCAAACTAAGGTAATAAGAAAATGTAATCCTACTGAGGTCAAGCCTGAGGAAAAAAGAGAGATCCATATTCAATACTTGAGACAAGCTATGGTGCTAGCTGCTGAAACTGTACACACACAAATTTTCCTAAACAATGTCCATAGATTCCACTTAAGAGTGGAATCAGTTTCAACTCTTGGAAACTGATCTTCTGACAAATGCAGCCTGAAACCTGGTAACTGTAACACAGGCAGATGACAGAACTGGGAGAGTAAGTTGGACAACAACAAATGGATTAACACTAGTCATCAATACAGGGTGATTCAGATTGCCTAAAAAATAATTTGAAGGCCAATGGAAACACCCTGGGCAATATTACAGGGAAGCCAGTAGCAAATATTACCCTTTAGAAGCCAGTCTACAACATAAAGCTGGCAAGTAAAATTCTCCCAGGAAAAGAAACCTGAGATAAATTAAAATTGGAATCCAGTTTGGTTATATATATTGAGAGTGAAATTACAGACGTATGGAGAAAGGAAGAGAAAATCCAAACCCGTACTTTTTGTTTTAATTCTGAAATAGTAAGGGCAACATGATGCACCATTACCTCATTCTGGTGTAGTCCAAGATTTCTACATAGAATTCAACAGTTACTAATAAATATGTGGTATAGAACTGAAATAATACAATGGAGAATGTAGTCAATATGCCCAGGTTGATTAAGATCCAACCAAAGCAGGCATTTGAGCTGCAATTTACCTACCATTCATATGATTTCTCTTTGAGACCCTCTAGTGGACAGCCAGTACAGGGCATTCAAAAATGCAACAGGGCAACAACTAGTTCTGTTCTTAATAGCACCTTTACCCTTTATTTCTAATTAAACACCCAATACCCCCAGAATAGCACTCTTCTGGTAGCACTCAGCAAGACAGTGCCTTCTAGGCACTCTTCAGTTATTTAGAATTCTTACACTGCCTCTCCAATAGATGTAGCCTTCATAAGTGAGGAGACTGAAAAATGTGTCCTCTACAAAGATCAGCAGAGCAATATATGCTATTTCTCATAACTTCTCCATGCTGTTTAAAAATCACAAATCAAACTGCCTTTACTATGCAAATTAGTTTGAAAAATAAAAACGACATCATGATTTCAGACTCTCTATCTAGAACTTGAAACTGAAAAGCCTAAAAAATGAATAGGTTCATGAGTGTTAAAATAATTATGTATTCTATGAAAGTATATTCTCTACATTCCCTTCCAGTGACAGCTTAAGGTTGGACAAATATTTATTTTACCTGTTTAGATAACTGCTCTTCACAGAGTTTGTAGAGTGTATAGAATTTCCGACTAAGGATTTGGTTGTCTCGGAAACCAGCACTTGCCAGCTTGACACGCATAATAATGCTACGGTCAGGCACCATCATAGCAACTGTGCGAAACTGAATCTTCAGATTTTCTGGAAGTTCCTGTCGTCCTGCATAGCCGGGGTTCTGAAAAATTGAAAATATAGAATAAAATATTATATAATGAAAGCAGAATAGGAAGGTTTATCTTTTCTGATAATTATTTGGCAAACACAGGAGCATGTGGCAGATTAGAAAGGGTAACTCGAGCATGTCTCAATTACACATTAGGACACAGTTGCCTAAATGCTGCACTTTATGAAGTATGTGGTTATCACACATGATGCCCAAGACACACAGACATAAGACAGACAAGCACTTACAGATCTTGTTGGAGCTGGTTTAAATGGTTAGCTCTTCAGGGTCTTGATAGTGTTCCCGAGCTGGAGGTTACTGTCCCTTGTGAGCATTCCCAGACCGTTTCAGAGCAAAGTCAGTCAAGCGGTGCAAGCCATTACTGAATATAATTTAAACTAATGGATCTGACCTTTCACTGAAGATGTCTAAGTCATCCATGTGACTACTGCATGGCTCAGTTGTGAGAACAGTAGTTGCTCACGTGATTACTTCTTAAACACTTCCAGCTGTTTCCATACTGCCTTCTCACTGGCCTTCGTATGCCACTAATTTGTCCTCTTTTTCAAATTAAAGTGATAACATTAACACCTTTGCAAACATAGGAAACCTTAAAATGAAAACAAATGCTTCCATTTTGAGTTATGGGTATGTAGCCTTCACAGGAGGGGGAGATAAAAAGAGGCTTTTAAGGTAGTCTTATGCTTTCCTGCTTCTTTGCCTCCTGCACTGCTAGGAGTCCACAGGCACCAAAGATAAATCTTTAGGAGGCCAGGGAACCAGAGTGAGGGTGGTTTCCTTCATGTTGTCATATAGAAGGACCATGGTCACAAGTTCTTCACAAGTGGCGAAATACCAACCAGACCAACTGCAGTGGTCCTTGCAGTGGTCAATTAATTCTGTTTTATGGGACAGACTTTGACCAAAAATATGACAGTGTTGGGTTTAGTCTCAATCCGTCAAATATTCAACTAAAAAAGCCCTTAAAATACATAGTTAATGATAATCACATACCTCAAGTCCTAAGTTCCAGTTAAACATATGGGCAAGAGAGTATATCAGCATTATTATTTGACCAAATTATTGCTCAAATTGTATTCACTATTTTCTAACAGACAGTTCCAATTATTTCAACAGGGAAATTTTAAAGGGAAATAGGAAAGATTTTTCATAATGATGTCATTTACACATATTCACATACATACCATAGTCAGGAATATACCAAATTCTCTGTCCATGTCGACAACATCACCATCAGTGAAAGTGAACTGAGGTTTCTTATTTTTCTTACACTGCAATACAATATATATCTGCTGAGCAGCTACTGATAAAACTGGGAGTTCAATGCGGTTAAATTCATCAAAACAACCCCATGCACCTGACTGGGCTAAACCTAGAAAAAGCAGAAAGCAAAATATTTTGTTAAAATATCAGCTCAAACCAGAATAATTTATATATAAAATACAGCATGTTCTATACAACTTAATGTAACATGAGAATAACAGAGAGTATGAACACAGAGTAAAATGAGAAAAAATCAAGATAAATTGGGCTGTGCATTAACGACATGCAGAAAAAGAATCACCCTTGGAAGAAAGATATACAAGCTTCTTTATAAAGAATCCTACACCTTTACAGCAACCATGAGGTAGAAAGTGTTCAATATAGCACCTAGTAGCATAAACATGCATATAGCACAGAAACTCATCTATACAGGGGGTGAAATGGTCAAAGATAAGCTTGAGACACCCCTAACTAAATGAAAAGCACAGAATCAAATTCAGAAATCACTACATTTGTGACAGAAATGTTATAGCATTTTATAACAATTAATTCATAGGTCAAAAATTGTTGCAGAATGACATCTGTCTGTTCAAGAGAGAGGAATCTGATGTCACACTTACAACTGCTCTTTGGAACAGGCCATGGAGTTCTAGACAGACGTTAGTATCTATAGACATCATGAAATTAATGTCTCTGGGGAGAGTCAAGTACTCCTCCTGTATCATGTTAGCAGGATCAACATAGGAGAGTCTACAGTGGCAGCTTTCCAGAGCAGTAGTGGAAAAACTACATAATCCCCCACTATTCCACGTTCATTTCACACGAGACAAAAGCTAGTAAGTCTATGCAGGAACTTCATGGATGCCATCTCCTCCCTTCCCAAAGCCCACTCTGGACTAGTATTTCCTATTGCGTGGGTGCAGCAAGGACCTGAATCAGTACTTCAACTGGTATTAAAAACAAATGTTCAGAGGGGTTTAATTCATTCCACTGGACTGATGGAGTTCAGTTTGGCTTAAGCTGTTTGAAGGCAGTGCTAAATGCAGAAATAAAATCTATCTCCAAGAAAAGGCGTTTGTGTGTTTGCAATGTTGAACAACGATGACCAGACCTCCCCACATCCCCATACTTTGTATGGCAATGCCTGTAGCACTGATAAAATAAATCAAGGGGTGGTTTATGTGTAATGTTAATTCCTTAAGACATTTAAGCTAATGGAAGAGAAAGTACTCAAAAATCAATAACAATACTATTAATACATACTATTTCACTTTGGTTTGTTTTCTCTTCCCTTGTCTTAGCTCTGGCCTGCTCTGCTTATTTTATCCCTCCTCCCTTCTGTTCCTTGTCTGATCTTCTCTTGCTCTTTGAGATGTTCTCTAGGAACTCTCATCTTACTCCAAATCTCCTTGAGGCCCCTTTTATGTTTCTTCTGTGCTCCTCTTCTACTCTGTCCCATCTTCTACTGTGATCAGCTATCACAGCCAAATCAATACTTGTTAGTGTTTGCAGATAGCAAAAAAAAAGAAAAAAAATGAAAATAATTCTTACATTCATTTTTTACCTTTTCTCATGCCCATTAACCACTTCTTTTAATATTGTTCCATTGATTCGTCGTTTTTACCCATTTAATTTGAGTCACACCAGATCAAAACCAGTTGTAGTACAGCCAAAATTGGCTCAAGATTTGATTCAGCGAGGGCAATACTGCAGATCTCCCATGAAATTCAGTTCAATTTCATATGTAGAGCAATCTTTTTCCTAAACTGCTTCTAATTAATTTCTGTGATATTATAAGGAAAAATATGCTCCAAAAAAAAAAAAAATTAAGACAATAAAATGTCACATGGAAGTAATTACAAAATTTAAAAGCAAATGGAATATATACAAATACCACAATGCCATAATGAAGCAAAGATAAAAGTTATTCTATAGATAGGTGCCAAATTTAAAACATGAAAGTCTTGATCCTACTGTCTTTAAAAACAAATGAATAATGTTCCTTGACTGCAGTGGTGTGGCAGCAAGTCCTTTAACTTATGTTCTCCATCTTGTATGTGGGATATAAGGGTCCTGGATGGACCAACAGGCCTTAATTGCTTTGACCAGCCTTACCTGCAGCTTCTACCCGTACTCTCTCTCCTCCAGTTCAGGAGCTCCATTTCAGCTCAGGCAGGTCTGAGTCTTCAGTCTTTGCCTGAGCTATGTTGTACATGGGGCTGGGAATGTTACCCTGACTTGCTCACTTTCTGGAGGACCCCAGAACTAGCCATAGTCTTACCTCTGCCCCTGGCTCCTGCTGTTTCTGACTGAACTTCCTAGATGGACCCTGAACCCAGCTTGTTATTTCACCTTGTCTAATGGTCACTGGACAGCTGATGGAACAAGCCATCACCAATCTGCCCCACTTAGGCACTGTGGGACAGTTCCCCGGTCAGTGAAGTCCCTGCCCTGCCTGTGTGGTGGTCACTCTAGGCTCATCATCTAGTCCTAACCCCTCTCCCATGGGCAGCGACACCTTTCACTAGACCAGGTTGCTCAAAGCCCCATCCAACTTGGTATTGAACACTTCAAGAGATGGGCCATCCACAACTTCTCTGGGCAATCTGTTCCAGTGTCTCACCACCTTCAGAGCAAATTATTTCATCCTAATACCTAATCTAAATCTCCCCTCTTTCAGTTTAAAACCATTACCCCTCATCCTATTGCTACACTCCCTGATAAAGAGTTCCTCCCAGTCCCTGCCTTTGCCTTCTGAGACTTGGGTGGTGTGTGTAGAGCCCTTGCTGGTGAAGACCAAGGCAAAAATCTCACCATCTGTATATTAAAGGGGTTTGAAATTACTTTCTCTATAGAATGGTGAGGTGAGGTTCTAACCAAACAATTTTTCCTTGGGAAAGGGAAAAAAAAATCACTTGTTCTGTAATGCCACCTGCTGCATGGAATAAGGAAACCTGACTCTCAGGCAAGGCCAATACCCCACAGCTTTGAATAAATTAGATTCTTGCAAAATTATTTCATTCTGGTGGTGTTTAGAAAGAAAAAGGAAAGAAAATACACACACACACATAAGCAAAGGCACAGCAAGCAAACTGTCAGCTGCATAACAGCTTAGAGACAATGTAATTTTACTGTACACTACCATAGTGCGCATTACTTTCTGTCCCCACACAGAACATAGTATGGTAATCAAATAAAAAAATGGAGTACAAACAGAAAATAAAGGACAGGACTAAAGAGTTCTTTAACTATGTCTAACTCACACACACACCCCTACCCCTCCCTCTCAGTGCAGATGATATCCTACAAGCCCAGTCATCACATGATATAAGAATCAAACAGCTTAGCTACTTCCACCTCAGAAAGACTTCAAAATGCATCTCTGCAATTCAGTGCCATGTTCCTTTGCATGACAGTGACCCTATGATCTATACACAGCTGGGTGGCCTGACCCTTGAACGGTACATTGTGGCCACAGCCCTCAGTGTAGGTACTGGGGCCCCCCTCATCCAGCCGGCCAGGCGATAACACCCTATGTGCTGTTCCGCACTGCAAGGTCTGGCTAAAAATAGTGAGACAGTGCAGTAATTAATTATGACAAAGCGGCTATAAACTCTCTTTTGTATTGCAGTGACACAGCTCTTAAGATTTTACACAAGGGTAGAACTATAGTGCCATAATTCAAAGCAAATTTCACTAAAACAGAACTCCTGTCTAGCCAAAGTGCAGCCCAGAAGCAGTAAGCTGGAAGGTACTTGTTGGTCCTGAAAGAATTTACAGAGCTCCATAATCGTTTATTCACTTTCTGAATTAAGATAAATATCAAAACTTACATTAAATATTGCATTAAATAACAAATCACAAAAAGGTACCTCAGGTAAGACTGGAGCTGTTTGATTGTAACTACAGAAAACAGAACCAAAGCAAACATAACTTTTATATTCATTTACAGACAACCAGAGACAAAAGGTCTCCTAAAGGGTATTCACTAACACTTTTCAGTAACAGCGATGAAGTACCCCTGATTTGCTGTTCCTGGGCAATTTTAATACTGAATTTGATATAACAGAAAACTTGAAAATTCACTTTCTCGCTTGCTTCCCTGTGACTGTCATAGGTTACCTCTGGTCCAATTCAGATGACTGAACTTACTTTTTGGTTCAAATTTCAAAAATAAAACTATCAAAGATGAAAGTCCAGGCCTTGGACGTATTGACTAGACCATCGACCTGTGAATAGCTGGAGTCACACAGGAAAACAAAAGACAGGAAGACAGAGAGACGGGGAGATAGAACCTCAGCTCTGAGTCAATCAGGAGAACTCTAAATTATAATTTTATAGTATACAATATATTGTTATGTATGGTATAGTATGGTATATTTTTCTATTTCTTTATTCTGAAGATCAACCTTTGTCCTTACAGAAAATACATGGCTGCAGACATGACACCATCACCTCCATGCCCACCCTTTTTTCCCCTCACTGCTAAATCTGCTAATATCTCATAACTTGACCCACAGCACCAGATGAAGTGAAAAGGCATTAGGAAATTATCTTGTCTCTTGATATGCAAAGATCTAGCCTTGGTTATAAACACAGTATTTACCTCAGTAAAACAATACATTCAGTAGAAAAGTCATTGCTTTCTATGAAAGTTTAACCCACATCCCAGCATTATTTAATGGGACACTATGAAACCTGTCTTCAGCTCTCACTGCTCATGGGAGCACGGAGCCAGTTTCAGCCTTCTCCAAAGGCAGTGAATGCCTGCATTCATCTAAAAAGATGAAAGATAAAGCTAGAAGACTAGCTAAAAGACTGCCTAATGCTTTAAATGAAGACTGTGATCAAACTTTCCATTCTTGTGTAATTCGCAAAACTTCCAGCCAGAAGAGTGGGCTCTTCATGGGACCAGTTCAGGACTGGGGATTAAACACAGGAGCTAATGATGGTGACTAGCTCTACCATCTGCTGCTTCCATATTCACCACTCACTCAGTATGGAAATGATGGGGCTGCTCTAGCAGGGAGGACTTTACCCTCTCTTTTTGTAGTGGTGTCTCCTCAACTGTTTTCTCCAGCTCTCCTGCTTGCTCCGGGTTGGCCCTTTATGGGAGCTCCAACTAGGAAAATCCCCAATGGGAGGGAAGGCAAAAAACGTGAGCATGCCTCGGGGCCAGGGAGGAGGCGGGGAGTGAGAAAGACAGGAAAAGACACCAGTGCCTTTCCGAAGTTCAGTGTATCTCTTCATTCATGGCTCAGAGGAACAAAGAAAGGCAAAGAAAGCAAGAATGGAAATGTTTCTTTCTTATCTTTTTTCACATTCTTACAAATGGAGCTAATGTGTTTGATTAGTGAGGATGGCATTCTGCAGGATGCACAGAGGACTACAAAACTTGGCTGGTTAAATATTTTTCCTTCTTTCTTTGCTCTACTTCTTCCCATTTCCCTCTTTTTGATACGGCCATTAAAGAAAGTTAACAAGTTAATGAGGCCTAAAAATATCTGTAAAAGTACAAAAGGAAGAACAGTAGTTGAGTAAAGTCAGCACAAGTAGTGCTTTTAACTCAGTTCTTCCCAAATATATACTATTGGTCATCTTGATCCAACTCAGCCACAAACAAACCCAGTAAGACCACAGAAGAGGTAAGAGAGAAATATGGAAAATCTCTTCACAATTAAATACAAAATTACTTTAGTCCAAACCTGGCATACCTTTCAGGCTTTCTATCTCTGTTACAAAGCCTAATTGGATACTCTTAAATATGAAGCCAAAGACAAAAGTTACTACTATTAAAATCTTGGCCAGCTTTGCTGGCTTCTTAATTAAAACTAGAAATGACCTCCAAGTCACATTTTAACCTTCAGGAGATATCAAAACAGGGGAAATTATGTTTATTATATCTTTTATTAGATTAAAAGCCCACCACTCACAGAAAATGGTGGTGTTCTGTGGTCTGCCTCTCCATATAACCAATAGTGGTTATGCATTAGAAAACAAACATAATGGAGTCCACAGATATTGGATCACTTGATTACCCTTTACAAAACTGACTTCAAAACTCTGCTTATCATGAAAAGTTATCAGAGCTTGATCACTATCTCATTTTCCTGGTTTCAAAAAAGTTCTAGAGTTTGAAATAAGACACTACAGCACTTTGCATGTTTCCCAGACCTGCACAACATTATTAAGCTTTGTATTTGTTTGTCTTGCTTGATACAAAAATGGCAAAGGAGGGCTAAATATCCTCCCCCTTGGGATGAGCGGAATAGAGACACAAAGAAAAGTGGTAGAAGTGATTAAAAGGGAAAAGGAAAAGAAGACATAGATAGGAAATACCCTCCCAGAATATATAAAAAAAAAAAGACTGGAAAGCATATGAGAAGAAAAAGGGAAAAAACAAGGAGAAATAATCATATATCAGGAAAAGCTGATGAGCATCTGAAAATAAGAGGAAACAGAGAAGAAAATCCCCTAGTAATCATTGCTAACTCACTAGTGAAGAGACAAAACCTTATGACTCTAAAATGAAAATATGAGATTATTTCTTACCTTTATAGATACGACCAAGTCCTCTGTAGTCCATTTGGTCTGAACAATTGAAAACAACAACATACTTTCCCAGGCATTTGCCCATGTCTTTAGTCGTCTCTGTTTTCCCTGTCCCTGCAGGTCCTGCTGGTGCACCACCCATGCTCATGCCCAGGGCCTGTGCCAGAGTGATGTAACACCTAGGGACAGAATGAAGAGTTCTATTAATCTTTTTCTACTATCAATTACTTGAAGTCCATTAACGTAACCACAGAATTTGTACTATACAGAGATGAGGCAGGGTGCAGAAACGAGTGTGCTTCTGTGTGGCAAGTCCTCACTCACCCCCTTTGCACTCTCTGAAGCTGAGTTACCAAGTACCATCTTTGCTCCACCTGCAGAAAAGCATGCATCCAGCACAGTGATGACTGCAACAGCCCAGGAAACAGCCAAGCCGATTCTAAATGTTGAATAGCAAAATACTGTGGTATTGTGATTTTCTCACACTGATCATACGACCTCCCTCAACGACTCAGCTTCATTCTGCAGCACCCAGACCCACTGGGTTTCCACCTTTTTTCCCTTCTTCCTATTCCCTACCCAGAGCACACAAGATGGGCCCTCTGACTTGGCAATAGGAAGACACAGAGGCTGCACGCAGTTCCTGTTCTTGCCATTTCCCTACCAGCATGCCAAACCAGAGCAGTGCTGCCAGTCACATGAGATCTTTGAGTTCCAGGAGGAGAATGGATGAGTGGAAAGATTGTAATGGGCAATGGAGAAAGAAGGAATCCATGAATCCTAGGACCATCTCCTGCTTCAGCCTCCATCCTGGATTGACATCCTCAAGTTTAAGTCTCAGCCTCCCCAGACAGTGTGAAGACTACTGAAGGGTGTAGGAAGACTTTTGTTCTAATTTACAATGCTCCAAAATCCCAGTAGGCCCATTTTAACACTGTGAAATTCAATAGCTTTATCTGGGGATAGAAAATGGGCACTGAAATAACCCAAATAATACCGGCTACTATCACTCACTATAGAATAATACAGTACTCATTCTAATATCACCTTGTTACTCAGTAATCAGTTAACAGGCACTCAGTTAAGGCAGAAAGAATACCGCTCCTAATGATTCTCCTACTGAAAATGAACTAAGGACAAACTGTAAACATAGTACAAGTCCTAAACAGAACTTGCATTTCATTTTTTTTATCTGCCATGACATGGTCTGTGTCTGACATGATGTTCAGGAGCACTCAATTTCAGCCCCATTATCTTAATGTAATGTACTACTGCCAGTGTGTATTTATCATGTGCTTCGGGAATTTTTCTGAACACAAAATCATTAGCCAAACAGCACTTGACTCCAAGCTGATTAATGGAAAGCAAAGATATCATTACCTCAAAACTGCCAGAAGCTCATACAAGTCCATAAAGTAATATTAAAATATTAAAATGGAAAAAGCCTATGAGGGGAATAAAATCTGTTCTTATTCAACGCTGCCTAGGTACATAAGTCTCCCATGCCAACACTACAAAACATCTCTGCTTCAAATACTCTTTCAGTATATGACAGTGGATAGCCACCAATCCCTACAGCTCTTTTTGGCTCTTCTAGGTTTGCCCAAAGACCAGTAACTCTGTTCCTTTTTGTTATTATTATAGTTTAAACTCATTCAAAAGACTTACCTTCTTCAATAATGTCACCCTGTGCTAGCTTTCAGTCTCGTGTGACATAGCGCCCTGAATCAATCCCTAACCAATTGGGTTGCATTTAATTCTGTGAAAAAATTTTGAACAACAACATTTTCTTGATATTGTCTCTGCCAGTGGGCAAAAATATTGTCTGCATGGTAGTGCTGCCGTACCTGCTAATCAACTGCATGTTTACTGCTGCAAACAGATCTCTACCCAGCATAGGAATAGTAGGGTACACAACATAGAATTTGGTAAATGTGTGTTACATATTAAAAGCCAGGTATCCAAGCACAGAGATTTGGCTCTCTTAAATAGCTTACTGGGCATATTTTTTGTTCAGAAATTGACAAACGTCTGAAATTTCGCTAGTAAATAAAATCTAGTTGCACAGAGAGTATAAAGACAATTCCAACATTAGTTCTACGGCCTGCAACCATTCCTCACACAGCAAATGACCAGACATCCATAGTATTTTGACATTTCTATCTGCACTTAAAAGAACAATCTCTGGCATAGCAAATACATCTGCCTCTTGTATAGCTGAAGCACTAACACATTCTTTAGGAAAATACGTATCTAATGGAGTGTGTGCTGTATAACTAACACTCCAGCAATAATAAGTTCTCCTTGTGTTTTGCCCTCAAAGCTTTTTTCTGTGTTTGTAGCCCTGTAATTCTCGACAGCCCTTGCTTAAAACCATATTGACACTAGTTATTCAATGCTACGTCCTGCATTACTGCTTTTTCCTCTAGGGTGCCTTCAAACAAATCACTTGCCATAATCCCAAATTCTCATGCAACCACTAGCTTATTGAAAGCAGCAATATTTTGGGGTTTAGATCCACTCTGTTTAGGCTGGTGAAGTGTATGGCATTCAGCTATATTCATCTTGAGCACAAGTAGATTTTTCAATGCCTACCACAGCACATACAGCTCAAGCAAACACACAAAGAGAATTCAAGACCCCTCCTGGAGTTGCCCGCTTTCAAAAGCTGAATAAATAAGCACTGGCCTCTGCTGTTCACCAGCGATATTGCAGCATTATACGGCAACCAAAGAAAGAATTCTGATTCATGAAAGTTAAAGGAAATAAACCAAGGAATTAAGCCAAAGGAATTAAGTCTTAGCTTCAGTACTATGCAGTACTATGCATTCTTTTTATAACTACCTGTCAGTTAAGGGAGTTATAACAAGCCTGTCTGTACACCCTAAGTATTCATTGCAGTAGGTGAACTCAACATCAGTGATTTGGATAACGCACTTATCCAAGTCTTCAAGAAAGTAAAATCGAGACTGCTTTTGCCATTCAAAATCAGACGGAGATTTAATGTTCATATGGACCTATAATGGAATAGAAAAATCATTAATACAGAAATGAAACAATATTACAAATTCATCTTAAATTCCATACAGAAAAAAAGCCTACTGTGCATAAATTCAGGAGCCAGAAGAATGACCACAGAATCTGGCAAGAGTCAAGACATCCAGAATTATGTTTTCAAACCCATCTATGACATGCTCTGAACCTTTTGACCCCTTTGGTTTTCCTTTGACTTGTACAGAGATTGTGAGTATCTCTTACAGAGATATTGAAGAACAGTGATGGAAAACTTCATAAAAAACTAAGTAACAATACTGTTTACACTGCATGGTATCTGGTGCCATTAGTCACAGAAATACTAGATCATGGACAACACTTGAATACATTGTACACGTCTATGTGTTTATCTGGGATATATTTTTCAGTATAAACTTGACACACACATATTTAGATTTGTGGCATATTAATAGATCTTGATTCATTATTTTTGACACTTCAACTCAAAACCACTGGCCTCTTATAGAATATGTAGTCCCAATTATCGGCCTTGCAGAGATGGTGTGAGGTGAAGAGGACGTTCTGGATTCACTGCCACTTCCCTCTACATTCTCTCAATCACAAAAGGACATGTTTATCAGGGAACAGGATGTTTTGAGAGAAAAAGGTAATAAATGTATCAATTAAGAATTCTTTTCCCAGTTTTCGACGTGCCACTGATTTTTAATTTCACATACAGACCCTTTAAATTTAACCAATTTTCTGTGATTTAATTTTATTATAATATTATAATATGACATTACATTAATTGATGACTAAATGTTCAATTAAGAAAATAATTATGAAAATAAATTGAA
>VXAK01009763.1:9648-29927 GCA_013399435.1 Arenaria interpres
AAGGGAAGGGAAGGGAAGGGAAAGAAGTGGGTGCTGATTTAAAGCAAAGGTGAGTCAGTAAAACCCAAGTATGAACTCAAAAAG
This sequence comes from Arenaria interpres, assembly GCA_013399435.1. Taxonomy (NCBI): domain Eukaryota; kingdom Metazoa; phylum Chordata; class Aves; order Charadriiformes; family Scolopacidae; genus Arenaria; species Arenaria interpres. The sequence continues at coordinate 9,733 of VXAK01009763.1, forward strand.
CAAGGAAAATTGGAAAGATAAATAATAGAAAACTTACAGTGAGAGTAGCAAAGACAGAGCAGTTCACAACACACATATTATTATTTTGCATCTGACTCCTGATTCGCAAATTCTGTAGCACAACTCTGACACTAACCAGCGCTGAAAAGCTCACTAGAAGGAGGAAAGGCAGAGGTGAGAAAAAATGTTCTTAGCTTCCTAGGTGCTAGCTGTGTCTGCAAACTCTGTATCTCAAGCAACAGTCTGTTCTGTTTTCACATTTGTCCTCTTCATATGCGATTACGGTCCTGGCCTTGCAGGTATCCTGCATTCCACAGACTAACCACATATTTTTTGACAAATAGTCCATATTTTAACTCATATTTTTTGTGTGTGTGTCAGTATTTTCTAACTAGAAAATCTGCAACTAGAACTTTCTAATCTACCTGTTTCAGAACATTTGCTTTTCCTATTTTTCTCTCTGCATTTCTCTTTTTCTCTTTGTTCCTAGGGGTGCATCGCCAGACTGAAATGTGTTTATTTTGACCACAAAAGACCACCACCGTAAGCATTCAAAGAATAAAGTGTGTTTTGTGACACTGCTCTAAAAATGCATAACATTATACATTAGGAAAAAAATAATTAAAAATGTGAATAAGATCAAAAAAGTTCTAAGAAAATGAGAGTATTCATACTACACAGTTTTCTCTGTAGTGACAAGGAAGAAGCTACCTGATCAGTGTTTGATGCCAGTCATATTCTGTCATATATTTTCTCCACCAGAAAATAATAAAATTCAACACAATTAAATTTGGTGGGCAGAGGTAAGAACCAATTAAGAAAAAATAATCCATCTCATAGATAAACCAGAGATTTTTCTATACTTTCCATCCTGGATCTTTGCAGTCATAAACTGCATAAGCTGTAGGATATAACTACTTCTGTGTATTTCATCCTTTACAACAAAAAGCTCTGTTACAACTCATTCCTGTCCTAGCAGCTCTGTCCTTCTGCATGGGACTCCATTTCTGACTTGGCTATTAAGTGTCGTGGGACATTGCTGCAAAGGCGTGGGGGAGCAATGGTGGAAGATTGGACAACATGTCCAACACTGCTCAAGAGATTTATTTTAGTTTTTTTTCTAAAAGCATGAACCAAACCAGTCAGTTTCTTCACAAGTCCACTGGAAATAAGTCTCCCTGCAAGCACCTTGCTGCCACAGCTACCTTGAAAATTCCCTGTGCTAAGCGCTGGTGTAGCTTCTTTGCTACATGTAGTACTTCATGAGATCTGCTTCTGCCAAAGGTATACTGAGCTGTGGAGCAACAAAGTGCTCCTCAGGTTCCTAGGGTGCACAATACCATAGTGCTTCAAGACCCACCTATACATCCAAGCTTCTCTGTGATGGGCCTGCCACCAAGGCTTGCTTGGTGGGGATACCAGCCTGTGCACCACTGCTGCAAAGAAAGTGACCATTATAACCAAGAACTTCTGTCTGACTTGCCTTATCCAAGGGGAAAGGATTTCAAAAGATATGGTATGGTTTCCTAAGGACTGGACAAGTACACTACAGCTAGCTTCACATTGGGATGTCCTAAGCAGACATACGAGACCAAGTCCTTTCCCTCTAGCAGGCCCTGAATCTTGTCTCATAGTTGCCTGGGCTCAGGCTTGATGTAAATTTGGCAGTTGTAAGTTTGGATAAAAATATAAGCTCATAGAGACTCAACAGACAATAGATTATTATAGGACTGGTGTTGACAGTTCACTGGTGATGCCACATCTAATATGCAGCAGTCCTGGGTGTGACTTCTAGCCATGTACAAAACACATTTTCCTCTGTTAATGATTTGTTAATAAATAATTACAGTACCTCTATTCTGCAATGTTCACAGAAAAAACCAAACAACGACCAAACCAGAACCCCCCCTAATATTTCTATTATGCTGTCTGTCTTTCTTGGTTGCATCACTTTCCCTCAAGGATAAATAAAATAATTGTTTGAAACATACCCATTTGCTTAGCTGTTTCACACAGCTTTAGCTGCTCAGTTTTCTCACCCACAAATTGTCCTGTCTCTCAGTTTCTAGATTTCATCTTCATTTTAAACACCATGAAATGTTGTTGGTGAGGAATCAGAGCTTGTCATTTTAATTACAAATAGGTGGGTTAATAAATATTGGAGAAAAACACTTTAAGAGCAGGAAGATGTTTAACACAGTCACATTGCTACCAGTCTAGTAGTATCTGGTCTGTGCCACAGAAAAAGTTACATTTGAAGGAAAGATTTTGAGTATGCCTGTAATTCTAGCAATTGAGAGGTCAAGGTTTTCAGGGAAGAACGATCTTGGAAATAGACAGCAAAGTAAACCACTCTGTAGACTTAGCCAGCCTTCTGCCTGTTTATCTTCAGGGACAATTTATCAAACTCATATGAACTTCATCTGTTTTTTCCTTCAGGGAGAAGATCAAGTTTAGTGAGAATTAAATACTCAACAAAGCTTTAACTTGTCTTTGATACAAATAAAATAGTGATTCTGTCCTTTATTCTTATTCAGCAGATCTATCTGCTGAGCTCAAATCCATGTCTCCCAAAAGCAATTTTTTCCATTTTATGTGATCCGTCAAATTTCTTGCAAGACTTAGATTTCTATAAGGAAATAAAATGCTGTATTTAAATATGGTTTTGGCCAAAAATGTCTGAACTTGGATTTTCTTATAACACTCCAATTTCCAAAGCTATTGCCTAGAAACTGAATGTCAGCTCAGAGATGAATGGTAGATAAATTGCAAAATAAAAATAATTTTTTAAAAATTCCTCTTTAGAGACATATGATTTAAATTCACCAGTCACCTCAAGCAGAAATTGGATTTCTATTTTCTTTTACTTTACTCCCTTTTATTCTATAACATATCCCAGGAATGTCTACTTCTACTATACATCTTCATCATTTTTTTCTCCCCTCCCCTCTTCCCTGCCGGTGTTGTGACTTAGACTGTCAAGCCCTTAAAGCCACATACTTTATTAGTCTGTCTTGCAAATAATACAGTTTCTTCTTTTTCCTGCCCTTTAGGCTTTATAAGACAAAAACAGGACTCAATATTACTTTAAAGAAGGAAAATCATTTACATTTGAAACCATGTAGTGGTAATGTTACAGTGGAAGCCTTGGAATGATCAGATTGTTTCAAAACTTTTGTGTGACTTTAATTGAATTTGCTTGTGGCACTCCTAGTGGTAATGGTACTGTGATTATTTAAGCACCAAGTACCTTCAGGATAGACTGAGCATGTTAACTTTGAATTTCCTAGCCTTCGTCATCTGGCATTTTCCAGTTTGCATTCAAGAACACTGGACAGTGCATTCTGTGGCATTTACTGCAGCTGTCATTTACTTACTTTTCATGTTTGGATTTGCTGCATACTTTTGTGGAAACGTTTGTATGCTGTTTCCATGTTGAGTATGTCATAGGCTTGCCGAGGCACTAAAACAGTACTGGCATTCTTTAGAGAAGACAGGCCTCTGTGTATCCTCTTCACAGAAAAAAAATTATCAAGCAGCAGACAGCCATGGCTACTTGCGAGGAAATGGGGTAAGGAGAGATCTCGCAGTCTCTGGATAAACAGTTGAACAGTCTGCAGGACTTATCACAGCTTTACAGTATGGTGTCTTGTCATTTTACAATGTCACACAAGTCACTCTCAGTAGCAGAGTATTCCTCCTCTTCTGACAGCACCTCTCACGCTTCCATATGGCACGTTCATTGCTCCTTCTGGGGAATGCAGCAGGTGGATAGAAGGGCAGGAACCTGTTTCCTCCTTTCCTTTGGGGGAGCTGCCCCACAGCACAGTGCCCTTGTCCTACATTCTCTCCTTTTGCCTGTAAACTCTGGGATTTAACTCCTTAGTCATCCCAGTTCTCTCACGTCATTAAGAGACAGTAACCTTTTAATTCTGTGATACTACGTTGGTTTTACTTCTATTTGTAGCATTCTTTTTATAACTGTCTTCACTTGCAGCCCACACACAGACATCTCCTCTCGTATTCAGCATGGTGCAAATAATAATTTCCCATCACACACTTCCCATTCAAAAGTAATGATTTTTGTTCAGTTTTGGAAAAGAAAGAAGTATATAAATATCTTCATTTTTATTAAAAAAAAATTAAAGGACAAAGTTATTTTTAAACATGCCTGACAAATACATTTTGATTTGGGGCAGTTGATGTGAATTTTTTTGTCACTGAAGAAAAGTGAAAGAAATGTAAATAAATATTTTTCTGAGGTCATAAGAAAAAAGTTTAAACATTACTTTCACTCTTGGTTTCTGTACCTTTTGCCTTTAAAACACTCACAACACACATCATGTTTCTGGAGATGTCTTTTGGAGTCTTCTTCTCTCCTTGGTTTCAGAGGGAGGCAGAAGTGCTTGCAACTCCCCCACAAACAAGACACTAGTTTTTATTTTGGTTTTCTGTTTTGGATGTTATCAAGCATTACAGGAGTTTACAGCATTTTAACTGGATAGAAGATATACTATCACACTATGAGCACATATGAAGGCCAGAGCAATTTAATACCAAAGGCTACACGGACAAGTTGTTAAAGGGCCATGGGACCTGAACTGCACTGCAAGAAGAGTACATTTTAAGGAGTATTAGAGCTTGGAAAGGAATTTGTCTTACATTCACTTGCCTAAAATTCAAATTTATATTTATTTTACTGGTTTGGCAGCTCTCTGGCTACAACTTAAATGCCTAAAACAAAGATTAAATTGCTAACAAGGATACTTTGGATTTTAGATCATTCTTGGAAATAACAGAAAATACTGGAATGTAAAAAAATATGAGAATACTGAAACTCTTAGGGAACTGTTCAGAAAAAGAATAAAATACAAAACCATTTAAATAATAACCAGAGAAGACCAAGATCTTTTGATGGTAAAATGCCCCTTCCTGACATTTTATTAACCTTATAAAACAAATGACCATACCCTACTCAGGCTATGTACGTCATTTAAAACAACAACAACAAATTATAAAATTTGTAGGGATTTTTTAGTATAAGGCATTTATTTTTTATGTATCATCTGCTTTTCATGCCAGAACCCTCTTATGTTTTATCCTGGAACTGACTGTTCCAGAGGTAGGTGTGATATTTCATATCATGAAATAAACATGGTAAAAACCATGACAGCTCAAAAAGTAAACAGTGTTCAATATTCTCCTTAAGCAAAATCTTTCTTGTGGATTTTTGTAAGCTTACAGTTCCTAACATTAGACTCCACTGTTTCCTCTCCTATTTATATCTATCTATATCTATATATCTATATCTAATCTATCTATATATCTATATCTATCTATCTATACGTATATAAGGGAGATAGGCATCAAAGCAGCATGAACGGTATCATACTAAATCATGTTTTGGAGGTGTAGAGTGATTTGACTCTGAAGGCAGGTAGCCAGAAAAAATACCTGGATTATTTAATGTGAAATTCACCAAAACACTCAAATTTGGAAGTGTCAGTGTATTAAAGAGAAAGGAGACATCATTCGATGTTTCAGTGGTAAAACATTTTCCACAGAGGTTTCATGAGAAAACTCCATGACATAACTGTTTTGTAAGATATGTTTAGCAGATACAATTCCAGAATTACAGTTCTTCATTTTACCTCAACAGCAGCTGACTATATGTCATTAGCTTTAATTATAAATGTGAATATTATTTTAAATTTGGGATTGATGATACAAAGTCATAAGCACACTTAACTCCAAAATGCAACACCAAGAATATGTTATGAGAGTACTCATCTCCTCAAGAACCAATGCCTGCCATTTGCATGCTATTTAGGTAAGTAAACCGTTATTATATGGAGAGTTTTTATACAGCTATTTTAAAATATGTCCTAGGATATAGACAGTGGCTACAATTTCCTCTGATTTCAATGAAAGAAGTATCAAGTATGATTTGGAAGCAAAGTTTTAGAGAATGTGAGAAAGCAGAAATAGCCATAATGGAAGACAGGAGAGAGCTAACATTGTAAAATCTAATAACTCCTTCATCAGAACCATATTCTGTGATCTAAATGTATAATAAAAACTATTAAAAATATACCTTGTGTGTTTTAAGTTCAAAAAACAGTTCAAGAAATATTTTTGTTACCAGTAGTCTTGTAGTTTTTGAAGCACTTCCTCTGTGTGTCCATTAAGATGCTTATGAATCTGCAGTTTCATATGCATTCATAGGTATACACATGATTGACTGGCAAAAAAAAAGTGCAGTATGTCATGGATTTTAGCTCCAAACACTAGACCTGTTATTTTAATACTAAATTGCTCCCAGCTGGAGGATGTGTACACCAAGTTTAATCCACAAGATAATTAAAACTACTGATTTAGGAGCCTTCTGAGAAAAAAATTTTAAAAATTTTAAAAAATTAAAGGACAAGTCAAATCTGCCACTCTTGCTGGGGCAGCAATAATTGCACTATTACCGTAGGTAACTGTTTTTCTGCATATCATGGCTACTTGAATTGATATGTTTCAAATGCACATGATCTTCATGGCCCTTACTCCCAATGAGATGTTCTCAAATTGGCATATTTATCTACAACACAGTTTTCTTACAATAATACTAAAAATTTTCTTATTTTAAAAGTGTGGTGACTATTTACCTGAACCATTTGAAAGAATCTTATATTTTTGCTGCTGTTTAAAACAGCATTTTGCTGCTAATATCATCACAGTGATATTGCCAGCTAGGTCTGAAAGCCAGACCTCTTGCACAGCAGGCATTCTGTCTGATTACGTAAAATTAGTTTTCTTGCCAATAGGAACTATATGAAAGATTCCAGAACAGTTTTGCTATCAATTAGAAGTGATGAAACATCTGGTTTCTTGCATCAACTAGGGTTTTTTTTCAGCAGAATTTTGATTTTTTTAAGAACTGAAAAGAAAAATTTATAATTCAACATTTAAACCAATAGCAGACCATTTCCCTGTCCAAGTAAAAGTAAATGAGATATCTTATATATGTCTTTAAAAACAAAAAGGTAAAAAAATAGGTAAAAAACCCAATAGTGTGACTTTTTTGATAAAAACTGGTAAAAACAGTTCCGTCAAAGCTTTAGTACTTGTATGTTGTGGGAAAATTTTAAGGAACAACAACTAAAAAAAAACCACAACAAACTATAAGCCACAAGCCCTGCTTGTGCTAAAGCATCCGCATGTACTTTGAGAAATAAAATATACAGAGTTTCTATACATTTGGAGTGAAGAGAACCTAAACTGAACAGCACTGGCAGACTACCCCTCTCAGAATACTTGAAAAAGTAGACACAACAATATTGTTCACATGAGTAAACATTTCGAATATAGGTACGTGTTACATGTTTTAAGTCACATCATTGGCTATTTCAGAATACAACCAGGAAGAATTATTGAGAAATAAACCTTTTCGCATGTAGGTTTCCTGACTGTTTTCTTTCGGGAGAAATCTGAGCAAGTTGTAAATGATTCTGAAACGTAATACTTTTTTTGGGTTGGTTTTTTTTTTTTTTTGGTGACAAAAGCAATAATTACACAAGTATCATTATCTTCCAGTAAATGTGAAAAGAATGGTAGATAATTAGGAAGCTATTTTGTTTTTATTTTTGCTCTAGAGATACTTCTAATCTTGCACTGTTAGCTATATGCTCTGCACCTGGTGAAATTGATAAGAAACATTGTTGGGCAGGCAGATAAGTACAGGCTGTATGAAAATAGAATGAAAACACATTAGAATTTCAAAGATGTTTGTCTTATACGTACATTTCAAAGTAAATCCATAACCATTCCCTTAGGTTCTTATGTGATTTAACATTATATTTAATTCAATTCTTAAACTGTATCACTATACTTGCAAAAAATGCTCTGTCCACAAAAGTAGGTTTTGATCTCTGCAAAATTAGGTAAAAATGGAATAATCCCAAAGATTTAACTGAATCAGAATTTAGTCCATAGGATTTATTACAAATTGGAAAAAGATCTGTAAGTCCCTTGTCACGGCTGTTGCTTTAGAGAAGAAGATAAGGAATGTAAACATTGGTAAGAACAATATTCATGGAAGAAAAAACCTTCAAAACTTTTCCACTGATGAGGTTATGCTTCAAATTATGAATTCTGATTAAATTTGTTATGGCTCTGAAAACCATCAATAATCTTACTTCTCACAAAAAGTATTCAATTTATTCAGTATTTGATGTGCATGGCATATGGCAAGTTAAATGTGACTGTAGCATTCCACTTTATAAAGCTGTGTATCAACCGGAGTTTTGTTGTTTCAGTTTTGTTGTATTGAAGAAATAAGATTTCATTGACTTTTACCCACACTGAAGGTCCACTGATAAAACATACATCACAACAAAAGCTATTGGGAACTGTGATCATAGGGAAGTGAGAGCACTGAAACAGTTAGGAGGATGACTCGAGCTGCAAAAGGCAGGAGCTCCACTCAGTAAGGAGCTTTGCTGTAAAAAATGAAAGTCTGTGCTATGTCTGAATCCCATCTTCACATCCCAATGAAAACACACACACACAAAGGAAGATCTACATTTAAAAGAGAAACCTTCTATATCTGTGGCAAACAGGGGAATGAATATTTTCATCTCTTGCTGTATACTAAATGCCATTGTATAGAAATATGATTTAATAGAGGTTCAGCCTCGTCTCAGTCCTGTACAGAGAGCAGAAAGTATTAACCAAGATTGTCACAAACCTAAAGCATATCCATACTGGCTATGCAGAGGGCAAGATAAACCAAATGGTAGGGTCTCTGACAGCAAATAAAGTTCTCTTTCCTTTTTCTTATTCTACTTTGTTTGCTTGTTTGTTTGTTTTCTGAATGATAGCTATTCTGCACAGTCACCTGTGCAATGTACCAACTTAATTTTAAAATACCTTCACTCCCTCCACACCATCAGGTGCCAAGGCAATGCAGCAACACTTTGAAGAAGAAATGCTGCCCATGATACATGCAGGCAACCCTGGATGAGCCCAGATGACTCTCAAAATTGCAGGAACCAGACGGTAAGGGGGAGGAAAGGTCTGAGGTCAGAGTAGACCTAATTAAGAACTAATTTTAAGAGACAAGGGAATACTTGTAACTGAAATGGAGGCATGCTTGTTGTCCTTGTATATAAAATATGAGGTCGGTTACACACACCCTAAGTGCTAGGTATTTGTAAAGGCACCACCTTAATGAATCTTGCCAGGAGCTTGGAAGAGAATAGGCATGGGGGTACCTTGGCCATGTTAAAACACCTTTGTTCCATTAAAAAGCACAGGTACTTGTTAATTCTTTGTTTTCCTGTTGCAGGTCATATTTATTAGGCCACCCATCATTTGTATAGTCAAGATGCCTTTAATCATCAGGGAAAGGAGGGAGGAAAGAACGAAAGGAGAAAGAGGAAACTAAACCAACATTAAGTAAAGCCATTGCCTGATTCCAGAGCATGTACACAGTAGTAAATCTCACATTCATTTTTACGGAACAAGTTCACAGAATCATAGAATCACAAAATGTTTTGTGTTGGAAGAGACCGTAAACATTATCTAGCTCCAACCCCACTTCCATGGGCGGGGACATCTTCCCCTAGAGCAGGTTACTCAAATGCCCATCCAGCCTGGCCTTGAACACTGCCAGGGATGGGGCATCCACAATTTCTCTGGGCAGCCTGTTCTAGTGTCTCACAACCCTCAGAGTAAAGAATTTCTTGCTAATATCTAATCTATACCTCCCCTCTTTTAGTTTAAAACCTTTACCCTTTGTCCTCCCACTACACGCCCTGATGTTTGTTTGGTTTTGTGTTTGTTTCCTCAATAAGGTGCACACGGAAGGCATAAAGAGCATTGAAGTTTAGGGGTTCTTTACTATTTAATTGAGTCTATAGGACACCATACATACCATGACTGACATTCATTGTGCTTTACATAAATTATCCCAAAGACTTTGTAGTAAATGTATGGTGATATTTTTCATTTACTCTTCCTCCTGTCTGCTGGAATAAACAGTTACTTATTTATCTTTGTATGAGTAAAGAGTCATTCAATTGGGAAGCTGACTAAGAGGCATTTTTGAGAAACTGCTTTTCAACCCAAATGCTCAATTGTAATATATATTATGTAATTTAATAATCATAATCTTTTGAGGCTCTATATGCATGCTCTATGTGTAAAATGAGTTCTACAAACTTCTAATACTTCTACCAAACACTAGAAACTCACAAAAAATATTTAGTATAAGATTCTTTTTTTTGTGTTCTTCTTTCATAAAAATATAATTTCTTTTTTAAATGCTATATAGAAAACAGATATTAGAACTCTGCAGCACTCTTCTGTTTTCCCTTAATACTTTGTATTCTAGGTTAACTTGGGAGGGGAATGAGGCAATGGCATGAATTTTTTTTATATAAAAATGTTTAGGAAACAGGAAAAGGACTTCTCTTTTGCTCTTGTTTTTAGGGCATAAACTCTTATATCACTGTGTCCTGGGTTGAGAGACACAGGACTAACTTTTCTTCTAATGCTGGGGAAAATTGCACTTCTAGAAGACTCTGGTGTCTGAATTTGTGAAAATATTTACTTTATAGCCATCCAGGCTCCGTGGGATTCAAGGTCTTAGTGTTTTTGAGCCTTACCACGTGCAGGGACAAGGAGGATCAAGGCCTGGGCATTTGACCCAGGCTGGCCAACAGGATTATTTCATACCATGAACGTCACATTCAATATAAATTAGAAAAGTTTGCTGCGTAGCTCTCTCTCCCTTGATGGCGGCAGTTCCAGACAACTCCTTGTCCCGGTGCCGGACCCCTGAAACCTTCCCTTCCTCCTGAAGCCATTGCGCTCGCAGTGTCCAACATTTGCTGTTCCTGCTGGGAATGCACAGCTTCCTACTGATATAATTGACTGAATATAATTCCTGGATTTTATATCAGTATCGGGATTAATACTGGTTCTTTAGTATTATTGTTAATGATTTAGTCTTAGTCTATTAAATCTATTTATATTTCAACCCTTGTGTATTCTTGTGTTCCCTGATTCTCCTTTCAGGGTGGGGAGGGGTCTTTGAGTGATAGAATAATTGCCTAAACAACAATAGATTGTTATGGGTTTTCTCAAACCATAACACACTTTCATGCTTTAATCCTCTGTGGTCTAAACCAACAGTGCTGTAAAATGTATTACACACAGAATTTTGAGGGAGTTTTTTGGGACTTTGGTGTTGGGTTTTTTTTTTGGTAGTTGTTGGCATTAAAATGGTTATTTGTTGGTGTGGTCAATCACATTATGGACATGCAAGCTGATTTTTCGTCAACCAGTCATTAATAAAACCCCTATAGCATAAATTGAGCCGTAGGCAATGATTTCAGACTGCAATAAAACATCTTTAAATTAGCCCACCACCTTGAATCAGAAAAGTGACATTTCCAGGTGAAAATGATGTTTTGAAATGTGTCCTTTCTGCTTTTTGCAATGTGTATATTCATAACCATTCAACTCAAGCCGAAGACCTTTGTCTTTAATTCATGGCTTGGAAGAGAAAATCTCACATGAAAATCTCTTGCTAGATTAAAAACCCCCTATCTTTAGTCCATTTGTTTTGAAAATCCAACTGTATTGAGACTAATCGGGTAGGCATGCCTTTTTGAATTTCAATATTTTCATTAAATTAAAAAAAAAAGTAGGATAAAATTGCACTAACCAAGTGACAAGCTAAAATATGTAGCGTTACATTGCAAAGCAAGCCTGACTGTCATATCTGGCAGAGGGGTCTTGGCATCCGTTCTGCTTTCATCTGCATTTCTCATTCCAGCATAAATGAAGCTTACAACAGCCGCTAAAATCATAGAATAGAAGCATTTTAAAATCTGAATTCATAGGTAAACTGCATCCAAAATCTTTACAAGTTGAAAAACATATATAAAATGTTTACATATATACTTTGGTACCCAGATGACAGTAACCTAAGGAATTGTGTTATGTGAATTAACATTACAATGTCAAACTGATGGTAGAACCTTATATTTAGACAAAGGAGGAATGTCTCTGTGGTCTGAAACAGTAATGCAGTCTGACCACAAGTTAAAAAAACAAGCTTTATTGAGGCAGTAGGAAAGATGAGTAACAATACACCCATATGGTACCTCACTCAATCACCAGTAGCAAGCACAGGATCATAAGCTGTGCCATGACTCTAGGGGACTGACAGGGACATATGGTGTCCAGGGCATCTGGCAGCAACAGCCAATTGTGCAAATGCCTTTTGAAAGAGTTGTGCTGCCCCTTGGCTCCACCAGTGATGGTAGTGATGGTGTGATTGGAAAGAAGCATACCCTACATGAATAGAGTAGGCAGCATCCTGCCTATGCTGATGATGTTGGGCCGGGGGACAGGGTGTTGGCAGTCTGTCTACATTGCTGATCCTGGTCAAGGAGCAGGGTTTCAGGAGGTAGAGTGTCAGTGCCCCAATTTTCATACCTAGGAAATAAAAATTTTTCAAAAGGACACTAAATATGTAACAAAAATACTACACTATAGTACAAAATGATATTATCTGAACTGTCAGGGTGGTTTCATACTATGCAGAATTCTGTGTTCTAGATATGTATAGAAACATTATGGCCTTAATTTGGCAAGTTTGGCACAGTTTATATCAAACTATGAGAGGCTTTCCAAACCGTGACGATTCATGTTTGTAAAAATGCCACCTAGTAAACGCTCTGCTGAATGGGGTTTTACAAAATACCACAAAAGAATTAATTTTCACAGCAGTAAAACACACTGGTCCTTAATCTCTATGGAAGGATCTTAATGCCCCCTATGTAGTAAAATACATGCTACTCACTGTCTATCACTTCTGTGTACCCCCTTTGAAAAATACTTCTGCCATGTCTTTTATTAAAGCGTGCAATCTATTTATGCATCTTCTTAGAAGTCTTTTTGCAGTGATAGAAATTCCTTATAGCCTTCATGCTTTCCAGTCAGTATCTGGTGTTCAGTATACCTTTTTTGGGAAATATCAGTGAAAAGGCAATAAGAATACAATATGAGAAAACTTCAGGTTTCTTGGATGATCCTCACATGTTTAAGAGCAAATCCTGGCAAAAGTAAAGGAAATCACCTACATGACCATTGATATTTCTCCAGAACAGCTATATTGAAGCTTGTGTATCTTGGTGATGCAACCTGATCTTTGATAATATTTAACTATGAAGTACTACTGACAGGACTGTGAGACCTGGCAAAACGTCCCTCACAAATTGGTATTGTTCTTTTCTCTCAAGTCAACACTGTAGGACACTGCTAGATGACCTCTCCTTCTAACTCAAGCAAATTGAACTGAGGCTCAATCCTGCAATTTATTCTGTTCCCACCTCTTTTTGTCAATAGCTGTAGATCTGTGGACCTGGGGAAATTCTGAGGTTGTACACCTTTTTGTTTCACCCAGACAGTGTTTTCTTTCTTCAGACTCTTTTCAGTCAGGCAGAGGTTGAGGCCTGAATGCTACCCAGTTGGCTGAAGTTTGACTCAGATAAGGCATCTGTTATTCCAGTTAGTGAAGGGAAACACTTTTGTTTCACTGGCAATGTACTAAGTTTCTCAAACAGATCGAGGTTTGTGTCTCATCAATGTCAAAGTGTTACGTGCTATGGTGGAGGCATTGCAGAATCACCACACCTTCCACATTATTGCTTTGACTCCATGATCTATTCACCCCTTATTTTTAATGCTTGACTTCATTTTACTGGTGGTCTCACTCAACCCCTAGGAGCCCTTTTGTTGCCTCTAGTGGGGATTGGATCAGGCTCTGTTCATAGAGCCCCTTCTCTCAATCTGATTTAGCCGGTACCTCCTGCATGAGGTTGTCGAGAGAGACAATGTTCCATCTGGGTTCCGCAATGTTTGCAGGGTACTAAGGCATGCATGTGAAGTTGAACTAAAAACCAAATTTCTCCTAAAAACAAATTCCAAGCTTGACTTCCTATCATGTTGGAGGTGGTTTTCTCACAGGAAAAAAACAGTAGAAAGGTAAAAGCCAGCCGCTTTCTGGAACTGACTTGAAACAGAAGCATATTCACCTATGACCACATCTATATCTAGACAGAGTTCCAAATGACATCTCTTTGCACTGGCTTTCTGCTTGTGATGAACTGTAGTACCTTAGGTATTTAGCTGACCGCTCACTTTCTTTAAAGCTTCGTACACAGATGAGGGCATGGAATCTTGCCTTTTTGTTATAAAATATTACTGGCACAATTTCAGACATATAAAAGTGCACCTGACTGCCACATGTAACAAAGAGTACATTTCTCTTCAAATATATGATTTTTCAGAGGTTTTAAGACAACTTATAAGAAAAGGTGGATTGCAGTAGTTAATGCATTAAGTTATGAAGATACTTTAAACCTTTTTAAAAGAAAGGAAAAGCCCAAGCTTTCACTTTTGGTAACAGTATTGGTCTTTTTTCTCCATTATCCTGTACATCATACAGTCATGGAAGAATTAATTCAGGTCACTAAACAGTAGGTATCCAGTGGGATTTGAGACATTGTAAGGTACTGAAATGTCTACATGAGACTGGCAGATAAGATAGAAGTTTTCTGGGAGATGTATTTGCTTCCTGAAGGCTGAAGGTCAGAATCACTACTGTAACACTCAAAAAATATAAGACAAATATTCAAACAATTCTAAAGCTAGGCAAATGATAACCTTTATGCCTTTTGATACAATTCTTTTGGTTGTTTTGAAACTTCTGATCACAGTTTCTGGGGCAGTTTTAGTGGTGATGTTAGTTAAATCCAATTACTGATGAAAAACTGTTCAGTTTTTAATTTGTGTGCTGAAATAAGACTATTATCTTCTGACTTAGATGTTTACAGTGTAGGTTTCAACATCCAACACAGGTCTTTAAATACAGACAATGGAGAATGAATGAAAATCATCAGACTTGTTTAAGCGTCTTTTTACGATGAGGAGAATCACTCTTTATGTCATATCATGACATCATTGCCTCTTTCCAGCTTTCCTTCCTAAAATTGCTCCTTGGTCCTATCAAAAGAATAACCAATGCTGGAGGATCTGCTATGGCTGTCCTTAATGTGAATTTGGAATTCTGAAAAATCAGAGAGACTGAGATATTATTATTCAATCCAGTCCTCTTAATCAAGGTAGAAGAGCAAGTTTTGTCAAATGAGAGGAAAAAATCAAAGCACAAAGGTCCTGATATCAATGCTACATACTTTTTTGACACATCAACATGAAACCCTTCCTTCTACCTGCATCCCTTGAAAAATTTCTGACATTGACTTTTTATGTTGCCCTGGTACTTTGATTATTTTTTTTTTCTTTAACTTCTTTTAACACAAATTGCTTTTTGAAGAGTTCACCAATGGTGTTACCTAAAGGTTTGTTCATTTTCAAGATGATGTCTTTTCTTAACCAATAAAAATACTTGAAATAGATTTGTTGTGTGTTTAAGTGGAAGAGATCCCTTGGGTAGAAACTGTAGATAGCTTTCCCATGTACGTGTATCACATCTTATGCTGTACCAAAAATATTCTAACAGTGATGTGATGATGGTGATTTACAAAGTGCTCATCTTTAATGATACACCAAGGCAAAACTGCTAGAATTGGGTGAAATTATGATTCATCAAATCTTCTTAATATTGTATTGTCATTTTCATCCAAGTCTATGACTGTATCGGCAACAAGACCAAAAACTGAGAAAGACATCTATGCTACCTCTCCTTCTTTTTTCCAAGCTGTCAGGATGAATAGATCACTGCAGAGCTATCAAGACTTGTCAGTTCAATTTATTTGGGTTTGGTGGGGCTTTTCTGTGAATATTCTTTTTTTGTTGTTTCTGTTTTTTGATTTTATAATCCTTAAATGAAGTGGCCCTAAACATCAGAGCACAGCAGAAGAGATTTTTCTCCTGTCCTCTGAGGGGCCTGGAAATCTAGACATACTGGCCTTGATATCTATAAAGTCTAACTTCTGACCTATGAGTTAGAGAACTCTAGTCATGTAATACCACTTCAGCACAAAAAAAACCCCTGTTGTTAATATTTCTCCACTAAATCAGTCTTCAAAGGAGGATGGTTTTGAATAAGCACAGAATACTGGACAATAGTCTAACCCAGAGGCACCTTTGCTACCAAATCACATATTGGAAGAAGAAAATGCTTACTAAATAGTACAGGTGGCAAGGGATCATAGGAAAGACAAGTGCAGTGTCAAAAGTGTGCCTTTCGCTTGTAGTGCCTTTTTTGGTGATTTTTTTTTCTTGTTTCACTTACTGTTGAGTGCTACTAAACCTCCCAGCTGTTCTATTACATGATGTACTGTGCTAACAAACAATACTGTTGGAAGGTTCTGGTTTTTTAAGCCAACATCTTCAAGTGTGACTGCAACTCCCAGCATGTAGTAAGCATAGTGAGGTTCTTAACAGCACTAAAGGGGATTAACTGCCGCCTCCTTCTTCAGCACATTAGTCGAAAGTAATCTTACAAATATTCCAGGCAGGCTAACATCTAGCTTATGCTTTTATGGATACAGTACTGGTGACAGTGTTTGACTTGGTGAACTTGATAGTGTTTGCTGTCAGAGTAGTATCCTGTGCCAATAGTATGTTGCACTCCAAATAGTGCGGTCTATATCAGCAGCTTAAAAGACTACGGTGCTGTTGTTCTGAGCCTGACTTTGCCAATGACTTCTGTGAACTGCTTACAGCAACATTTTTCGGGTGTGATATAGATTCTAATTTCAAATTTCATTTATGCTTAGATTCACAAAAGCTCCTAGGTACCTATAGCAGCACTTTCACAGAATTCAAGCAACCCACTCCAGCCGCAACTTCTCTTCTCAGGTGTTTGGAAATTTATAGATGCCTGTATTTTCACTACCTCTGGAAATCAAATGTGTACTCCTGTACACATATGGGCACTTACATCCCAGTTGGGCATTGCAGTTTCCTGTTTATTTCTCTCATAAACCTATTTCATATATTACCTATCTCTGTAACTATTTTTTATAGAAATAAAATCACCAGAAAAGTGAAGAAATCACACCCACACCTTAAAGCATGTTACTGCAGTAATATATGTAATATTTCGGAGAACAGACAAAAAAAAAAACAAGCAAAGATAGACATGACTGTAGATAAAGGAGCTAGGGAGATGAGACTTGGATTCTGATCCCTGTTTCTAACAAAACTTCTCAATTTTCTCTATAACCAGCACCAAGATTCAGAGTAGGGACAGGTGTCCCTTCATCTCATGTCATTGACAAAAGTCTGCAAAAGTAATCATGATGTGTCTGCTTTCCCATCATCTAAACCTTGATTTCCTTCACATGTCCTTTGTGAGAGAGTTTGTTTTTTACAAACTCAGCTGCAGTAGGAGTAAGAGAATGTGAAATTTACTACCAAGATATTCAGCAGCATCCCATGCCAGTGTGCCTTCTCAGAAAGCATTTAGTTATTCGTAAGGTTTGGTGGTATGCAAGTCATGATTTCGGAGATCTTCAGGATATACTCACAGGTGAACACGAGCATAAATTTCATACTGGGATCAAAGCTTCTTAAAAGTTTTCAAAAAAATGGTGTCCTGAGTTTAAATTAATCTTCCATAGGAAAAACAAAATGCCCTCTTTATACGGCATGCAGATACCGCACTTATTAAATTGTCTAGAGGATATGGATGTCTGCTTCTTTAACTGGAGAATAGTTATGGTAGCAGCAAAAAAAATAGCAGCAAAAATTTTTACCCCTTTTTTTCTTCTCATTTCCTATACTGGGCTCTGGAACACTCTCTGTAGGTTGTAAAACAAAATAAACAAGAGATTTCAAATAAAACAATGGAAGAAATATCTAAAATCATTATTTTCTTTTGGGAGCAGCACAGAGTTTCTACACCTTGAGTTAGCTCACAAACGCACAGAATAAATCTGTGAGTATTCAAGATGGATGGATCCAGATTTTCAGCTTACAATTTTCTCACATAAAAGAGATATGAAAAATTAGACTTCATAAACGAGGAAAGGTATGACTAACACCTATTTCTAGAATGCTAGCCTCTCTCCTCCCAGTAACTGCTAAGATCTCTAATTAACAGCTTAAATAACAGAAACAGGTTATCAGAACATGAGCAACATTCTTTGTACCAAGCAGATGAATTGCCATGGTGCAACACTGCAGCCCAATTCCTCATCTCCCTGTATATTCTCTATTCCTTTCTCTTATACAAGTAAAATGCCTGGGGGTGGAATCTCTGGTCCACTGGTTTTGCTTAGAAGCTTGGTATAATAGAGTTCAGTATTAGAAAGTAACCATTTCTGTCTTGTTCTGTTAACCTGTCACTCCCTCTTTGCTGATGGCTCTTGGACCTTACAATTAGTATCTGCATCACATACCCCACCTTGAATGAGAATAAAAGAGGAACTCAACTTCAAAAATTAAACTGTTCTCTTGTCAAGACAATCATTTCAAAGGTACTAAAATTGATGCACATCCTCTGAGAAAAATCTAGCTTCTCTAACTCTAGCCTTCTCCAAACTTATAGGACATTCAGCTTCGGTTACTTACATCTTCACGTTTAGTTAATATCTTATAGAGTGAGCAAGTAGGCCTCAGATGAAAGAACATTCTGTTACTTAATTGTTCCTGCAAATTCTTTTATTCTGCTTGGGTACGATATAATAAATGATACAACTATAGTGATGTTAATGATAAATTAGTATCCATGAAGAAACTTGACAATTCAAAATATACAGCCTTGGTTTGAGAGTCATCAAGGATTTCAATCTTTTCATTCAATGGGCCTGATAAATTAACAAATATTTACATTAGATGTAAGGGCTTTCATGCTTCAACCTTCTATTTGTCAACTTAATCAAAATGTATTGATCAACGTAAAAAGTAAAATCACTACACAGAAAATAGATATTATTTTATAGTATCTGCTATATTTTTATTTCCATAAATGATCTGCTGATTGTTGTTATATATCCTATGCTCATGTTTAAACTAATGATGCTTTAATTTTCTTCAGATTGTGTTAACGTGAATGAGAAGGTATTATAAGATGCCTTTAATTGAGTTCAAATTGGTTGACTGGACATAAAATGATGTTTGATGGAATTTTAGTTTACAGCTAAGTAGTTTATTATTTGGCTGTAAACCAAATTGGCTCAAACTGTTAAAAGTTAAACATCAAAACAAGTGAAGGTAAAAATGGAAAGCAAGTTAACTGCTTCTGGTGTGTGAATTTACATTTTTGGCTTCTGTTTGTACTGTACTTGTCCAATGAACTTAAGAAAAATATCTTAGAAGAGAAATTAGATTTATGACCACAATAATAGAGTTATTTTAGGTGCAGTGAACCTTTCTACCTTTACTGAAGTAGAGGCTTTTTTAAGAGTGAATGTATTAACTTCTACATAATATTGAACATTGTGATCCAAACCCTTGTTATTCATAGAATCATAGAATGTTTTGCGTTGGAAGGCACCTTACAGATCATCTAGTTCCAAACTCCCTACCATGGCAAGGGACACCTCCCAGTAGACCATGTTGCTCAAAGCCCCATCCAGCCTGGTCTTGAACACTTCCAGGGAAGGGGCATCCATGGCTTCTCTGGGCAACCTGCTTCAGTGTCTCACCACCCTCACACGAAGTAATTTCTTCCTTATATCTGATCTAAATCTACCCTTTTTCAATTTAAATCCATTACCCCTCATCCTGTCGCTCTGCTCCCTCATAAAGAGTCCCTTTCCATCTCTCCTGTAGACCCCCTTTAGGTATTGGAAGGCTGCTAGAAGCCTTCCTTCTTCTCCTCCAGGCTGAACAACCCCAACTCTCTCTCTCAGCCTGTTCTCATAAGAAAGGTGCTCCAGCCCTCTGATCCATTTCGTGGTCCTCCTCTGGACCTGTTTCAACAGGTCCATGTCCTTCTTATGTTGGGGAATCCAAAGCTAGAAACAGTTCTGTAGGTGGGGTCTGATGAGAGTGGAGTAGAGGGGTTCTGTTTCTTAAATCTTACAGATTATGGAGGAGGGAAAGAAAATCTATGAATTACTGTTTCATCTAAGTACCCTATGGGCATAGCATTAGGATCTATTTTTGGTTAGTAAAAAAAATGCCCTGTCAGATAGTTCTGTGACCAGTGGTGTCCCTCA
>VXAK01009767.1:0-26731 GCA_013399435.1 Arenaria interpres
TTCTATGATTCTATGATTTATTAGACTGGTATGTGCAGTGGTACACCAAATCTCTTCCCGTTTGGTTTGCATGCTACAACTGAATATGGAAGAAGAAATAAAACATACATTGTTGCTATTTTGGCTGTCTTATCCTTGAGTACAGAAAAAGCACCATGGTCATAATTTTATTTAAAATCAGATACTTAGTCTTTCATCATTGAAATAAATAGTCTATCAGGGTGAGATTCACCAAATTCAGGCATAATAGTTTTTCCTATCCTGCTTTGCATTCACAGGTTGATTGCACCTTAATCAAGGGAGAGTAGAGAAGCCAGGAGCTGCTTCTGTTTGTTTTTTCTGCTTTCACTGTCATTATAGTGTGTAAAAATGAGATACATTAGAAGATTAAAACTAAGCAAATCCACTGAAACTAGATAGGCTCTTGCAAAATTAATTTTAAAGCGCTAGACAATTTTAAAAAGAAAGTGTTCTGCTCTGGGCCTCTTGAACTACCTCAAGTAGCTGTAATTGTATGTTTTTGGAAGTTCTGTCAAGTATTTCAAAACATCTGTAAAATAAAATTCATTATTATAAAAGTGTTTAAAAATAATTTCTATATGAAACACTTAGTCTTCCAATTTTTGTAAACTGCTTTTTTCCCATGAAATGAGCAGAAATGGGACATTGTTGTTTACACCAGATTTTTTTTTTTTTTTTGTATTACCATTAGTAATTTCTGAGGTGACTATGTCTGTGGTCACTACAAGAGGGAAGAAGGTCTGTAACGTGTCTCTTGTTCTAACATCTCAGAAAAATTTATGTAATTGAACTTATGAATACCTATTTTCCTAAAGACTGATCTCTATATTTTCTACAGAAATTCATGAACTCAGGGAATTGTCAGTTCTGTATCTCTAATGCTAGAGCTTGTGTCTACAAAAAGGTGGCTTTTAACTATAGTTCCTTAAGAGTTTGTGACAGCTTACTAGCTGATTGAGAGTTAATCTTCTTGATAGTGGCAGGTGATATGGCAAGGGGCACACACCATAAGTTACAGCTTGACAGGTACAAAATAAGCATAAGGAAGAACTTTTCTCACAGAGCATAGTGCAGCTCTGGAGCAGGTCGCTTAGGCTGTAAAATCTCCATCCTCGTAGATTTTCCAAAACTTAGCGAGGCAGAGGGGTGACTGAGCTCTCCTGGAGTTCTTGGTAGTCCCAAGCAGGAGGCAGGGCAAGATGACCCCCAGAGGCTCCTTCCAGCCGATACTTCTGAGTCTGTAATTTGGGGAGCACTGGTGGGAATGGAAAGAAGGGGAAAAATACAGTCCTTTGAAGATGCATCTTTCTTTAGAGTTTTTCTGCTTGCAAATTTATGTGCAGTTAATTTAAGAAAATTTAGCTGCTGAAAAGAGTAATTTTATTAGAAGTAGTTAATGATTTGTTTCAAGTTCTTCAAATGAGATTGACTTTTTGAAGTGGTGATACATTCCTTTTAACCTAAAAATAAGGTTAATACGGTAAATAATTATTGAATTAAAGCACTGTTTCATTTTTGGCCTAACAAAATATTTCTGATTAATTGGATCTTTTTCATTCAGGCATCAAACTGAAGAGTCTCTTATTTACCTAACTCTGAGTAGTGAAACTGAATCTCTGATAGATCTCCATCAGGAGTTAACTCAGTGATTAATGTATTCTGAATAAATTACCTGTCAAAGGAATCCTATTCCTATTAGTGAATTATCTAAAATCTAACAGTGGTTTTTTTGGTTTGTTTTTTTTTTTAATAACTATTTTGGAACTGTAATGAATTGTCAGTATATGCATACTTTAACTTATGC
This sequence comes from Arenaria interpres, assembly GCA_013399435.1. Classification (NCBI taxonomy): domain Eukaryota; kingdom Metazoa; phylum Chordata; class Aves; order Charadriiformes; family Scolopacidae; genus Arenaria; species Arenaria interpres. The sequence continues at coordinate 1,826 of VXAK01009767.1, forward strand.
TTTGTCAGTGGAGTAATTCACCTCATACACTACTTTCTCCCTCTTCTGACCACTGTACTGTTGCTGTTGTTCCTGGACTTTTCCACACAAAAACCCCTTCTCTTTCTCCAGTTGATCATCTACTGTGTTATAATAATAGCAATACCTATTTTCAGATTTGCTGTTATTAAATATTCCTGTGAAAATCTTTCCAGCGGCTTAGTTGTTCAATTATTGTAAATATTCTGTTGATTGCATATTTATCAGTTGCTTTTATATGGAAAGCACCATGAAAAGGAAGTAAAATTACTTGCAAAAAACTTGATGTCTTAGCTCATTAACGAGCATAGTAGAGAAGCAGAGTATATAGCAGTTCAAGATAAAACTTCCAGTGAAAAAAACAGTGGCAGACAAAGGATGCATTAGGGTTAACATGAACAATGAACGTTATCTGCTGAGAAAACATAAAACCTGCAGCTAAAAGGCTCTTTCTCAGGACCTTTGAGTATCAGAGACTTCACAGCTTCAGGTACTGGTCTTATGGATGTTGGAACAGATTTAAGTGAAGCAGTTTCAGGCAGAATTTAAACTAAAGAAACTATTTACCCATGTTTTTCTGATTTAGAGTATGTGCAGTCATGGAAAAAGATGTTATTTCATTATATGAGGAATTACAGCATCATTTTATGATGAGGACTTAAAACCTACACACTTGTATCTTAGTTAACTTGGGTGACATTTTAGTTAACATGGATGACATTTGGGCATTTACAATTATGGAGACTGTATTTGCTTTTTGATTCATCGTTGTAATGGTTAGTGCTTTCTTCTCATATGTAGTTAAATTAAAAACTATTGTATTCATTGTTTTGGTCGGTAGTTCAGGAGATTAATGAAATTTGGTACTGCTGAAGATGGTTGTTTAAATTACTGAATAGTTTAATAGGCAAGTCAATATCAAAAAGTTTTCAAGCTGTTTCCATTACAGTATATTAAATGCATTGGAGAAATTCTATGAAACTGCATTCATTGGCATGCTGTTGTTTGAATATATGACTAGAGATGCCATGATCATGTTTTTCTTGAAGGTGAATAGGCTGAATAAAGAGTGATGCCATTTGTTGCTCTTCTGATATAGCTATTAAACCATTAACAGTTTTCTGTATTGTATTTAAGTCCATTGGCTAGATTAAAAAATGCTGCCTTTAATCAAGTCCTAATAGAGAAAGCATGATTTTTTCCCCCAGACTTCCTTTCTAAGAAAAGACGTGCAGTTATTGCAATCATGTTTGCATTTTATCAAAAGTCGAGAAAACAGTTATAGATATTTTAGTTCAGATGGTTGAAAAGAGTTAAAAGTTGGAATGGAATAAAAATATTCACCATTTTTTGTGCCACACAACCATGCTTGCAAATGCACCCTATGCTGTTCTCTCTCTCACAGACATACCACAGTCTGTACCTTTCTAGAGAGAAGCTAGACAAATGATCCACTCTGTTGTTCCCTCTGTTTTCCCTTTGGTTGATCATTTTGTCATTTTCCCATAAAATCCATGGATTTTATATGCTTCGTTGAACACTAATTAGAATGACTTGTTTTTAATGTGATGAAGCAAGACATTGCTAATGCTTGAATTATTCATGGATATTTATCAAGTTCATCCATAGGAACTATAAATACAAATAATGCAGTATGGTTTCTTAAAAATGAATATTTGATATCATGAAATTTTAAATAGCAATGTATGTAATGCTTTGTAGGAGTATATCAACTCAATTTATTCAAGCTCATTCCTCTTTCACTTATTTTTCTAATAAGTTTTTCCTTCTTTTCATCCACTCATTTCTAACAACTGGAAAGTTTATACTGCTTTACTTTTCTATAAAAGTCAATTTGTTATTGTCATTTGGTCATATCGCTGAAGCTCAAACACAGGAAGAGAATGAGACGTTCTTATGTGCTTTGTTAGAGTCATCTGTTGTTAGGAAATAAATATCTGCTGAATGTTTTCTGGAAGCTATTTCAAGCATTTCTTATAAGAAAATACAAGAAAAGCAGTACTTGCTACAAAACCTCATTAAGCTTTTCTATAATGCAACTATAATTTTTACATCCCTTTTCTTCAAAAGGCTAATAATTGTCTTAGTTTTGTTGTTAAATTACCATATTATATAAAGTTTGCTGCTTCCAGAATTTTATTTTTAAAATAATTTATATTTGTTGACATTTGCCTGCATATCTGATCTTTGGGGTTTCAAATACTGTGATTCCAAAGAAAATAGATGTAAAAATTAATGTAGTAAAAATAAACTCTACCATGTATCATTAAGAAGTACTGGGATTTTTTTACTTTTTTTAAAATTGCAGGTTTTAGCAGTGAAAAGTCTTGTCCTCTATACTAACAAGATAGCTGAAGAAACCCAATGGTAGTTCCCTGGTGGAAAGAATTGTTCTGTTTCCCTTGTTGGGGTCACTGTCATTCCCGTACCACAGTCTCCTTGCCAGCTCTCTCGACTTAACTCTGGGAATGACTTTAGACTTGGACTGGAGACCCAGAAAGCAGAAATGCTCCATGAGTTGCATTGTATAGGTAATAGAGTCTCCCTCCCCTTCTCTAACAAAAGGAAGGAGTATTCCATGTGTTTACAGGTAAAAGCTATAAGAAGGATTAACAGAGACCACTATTTTTTAGGATAGCGAGTATATGCATAAGACTAGCATTTAATATTTCAGTCATCAGACCATCATCGTTAACCCTGGGCTGCTCATGTTTAGCTTTTGTGTGTAGGTTTAGACATTGAAATTAAGGGATCAGGCAGTTAAGCTAACTGAATAATGACTCGAAACAAGGAAAATGCCACCATCCACGAAAACAGAAGTCTTTGGAAGACTGCATAGGCAGGAGAACAAAGACATGTGGTTCACTAGCTAGATACAGAAAGAATCCAGAAGTGTGAATTCATGTCTTTCGATGTTTCTTCCAGGAGGGTTGAGGCTAGATCAGCTTGCACTAGTAGGGTTTATGTTCAGAACAATCCCAGTGTTTCAGTGTCCCTGCCTGCTTCTGGGTTGCCCTTTTGATGCAACCTGTTCTATCTGGCTGTGTTGTATCTTCTATGACATCAATAATATTTCCTGATGTTGAAAGGCCTTATTATTCTATTTTATTTATTCATAGTGTTTTTTTTCAAAAAAGAAATCAAAATATGTGAAGGTTGAGAAAAGAGGCAATACTACTGGGTCAGCTTTGTCTGTACTTGTCACTAGCTAGTGTTTTGTAAGCCTTAGTAGCTTACAGCTTGTGTCTGAATTCCTATTCTTGGAAGCTACTCCTTTTATAGAAAAAACCTTGACAGAGATCTTCAAAGTGTTGTGGTTTTTCTTACTAGGGTTTGCAGAAAGCTTTTAAAATTTGAATTCATTTGGGTGTTGGTTATTTTGGCCACGTGCAGCGTATCTGCTAGCATCAGCTTTGCCTACTCACTCCTACCTGAATGAATTGTAAAGAGCATGATATATATTCAGCCTTCATTAGAAAGGGTAAATGAGTATTCCTGTGAAGAATGCACAGGTTGAAGCCAAACAGGATGGTTTTTGTTGGGTTTTTGTGATGAACTCTGAGCTTGGAGTGACTCTGCATGAATCAGATCTCCTGTCTCCTCGCACTGTTTGGTAGCCCTCAACTGTGGCATTTATGGTGGTGCCTGCACACTGGATAATATTCTTGCTTACCAGTTTATGAGTCTAAGTAAAACGATGGCCTGCTTATTATTTTAGCTTCATTGACTATGTCAAACCTTTCTTGGGCAATGACATGTGAGCATATACTGGGTTCCATGGGAGACAGCTCAACTAAAGATTTCTGTTGGCTTGTTCACATTCCCTGGCTGGCAAGTTTCAAAGAATGAAATTTAATTGTACTATACGAAAGATGGTGAAGCTGGGCTGCTGTCACCTAAGTTTAAGCACCTGTAGTTTGTCTTCAACAGCAGTGATTGTTCATAAGTTGGAAATTATATTTTAAATGTTTTACTAACATATACGTAACAAAAGCCTGTTGTTTATTAATTGGATTACAATGGAAATAGCATTCTGATATTTTTCCATTTTGAAGTACAGAAAGTATTTATTATTGTGATAAATTCTTGACCTTACAGAACACTCTAAGAGTCACTTATACCAGCAAAATAAGCTGAGTTAATTAAACCAAAAGAAAGCAATTGCTACTAGAGCTTGGGAGCAATATGGCTGTACTTTAGGATAACACATAAGGCAGTGTATAAAAAAGAGCAGTACCTCCCTTCTTTTTGTCTTCTTAAATTACCCAGACTGAGACAATAGGAAAGCATTGCAGATTTTAATTTTTTAATTGTCAACATGTCATGTGGCATGAATTAGTGATACAGCTATAATGCCTGAATGCTAGCAGTAGCAGTCATATGCATATTTTTTCCTACTGGTGCCCCTTGGCACGGCCTCTCAAGCATCCTATGGGATCAGGACACAGAGACCTGGGAGGTAGGATGCTCACCTGGAGGGCTGTGAGTCTCCCCTCTCAACTTCTATATGCAAGAATTCTTTTTTTTTGGTTAATGTGCCTTTCAGCCAGGCAGGCAGCTGTACGTGCTTAACTTCAAGAATGTGAATAAAGCAAAATGGGACTGTTCCCATGAACGACAATGTGTGTCTGTTGGGGGTGGGGAAGTCTCCAACCCATGATGGATTTTGTGTTTTCTTGCCTCAGCACTAACCACATAGCAGAATGATGGGGGCATTTAGGAGGACTTCCTGTGACAGCCAAGGGGTTTGCTTATAAAAACTTGAAAGATCTCACTTCCAACTGTCAAACTTATCAGCTAGTTGTGCATCCAAATGATGTGTTAGGAGCAATGGAGCTGCACCATTTCTGAAAGCTTCAACAAAATACAATAATTTCAGTTAGATGTCCAGATTGAATATGAGCACAAGTCTCAAGATTTGAAAAATTATTTCCCTATTCATCTTTGTGAAGTCTGTAATCTGTCTTTGGATGCAAACACAATCTTTTCTCGTATTTATTGAGTATGATATTAAGTATTATGTTTATAGTAGTATAAGTATCTAAAATATTTTTAAAGGAACTGTTAAACATAGCCACAAACGAAGATGAGAATCACATCTGGATATTTTACAGTTCATTTTGACTTCAGCACTACAATAAATGTAAATGGAATTTGTGCGGTAAGTCATATGGGATAAAACAATAGTGTGAAAAATACCCTGCAGTATTAATTCGTCTGAGAAGGAAAACTACTGAGTCTGAGTATTTCTGTGTGCCAAATGTGTGTTTCATTGCCATAAGGATAAGACACCTCACTACAGATTCTGCATTCACGTTTATACCAAGCTGTAAAGTACAAAGGGAACCATTGCAGAAAGCAGGCTAATAGTGTTATTTCCTGATGGACATACAGTGGCATGGAATAAAGATTTCCTAAAAATACTTAACTAAATAATTACAGGATGAGGTGCTATATTGTTGTAGTTTTTTAAGTCTGCTTTTTAAGCAGTTGTCCTGCTTTTGAATTAGGTAGAAAATCAAGAAAGGCAAATATGGAGAAATTCTTCATATTGCGTATTTTGTAACTATTTGAAGACTGGCTTGGGTTTGTTTTTTTTTTTTTTTTTTTTTGATTGCTTGGGAGGTTTTTTTTGTTTTGGTTTGTTGTTTTTTTTTTTTTAAAAAAACAACAGGCAGAAGGCAATTTGAATACTGTAATTTATCTTTGATGGATGATGTATTTAAATCAGCTGAAAGCAAATAATTTGAGCATGTAGCAATTAACATTCTGATCCCACTAAGGCATTTGCATATGCTGACCCTCACCATCCAAATGTGGCTCTTAGCAGGTATGAGGTCTAGTTCCAGTTTCAGCTGCAAGGGAAAAATATTACGCTTTCCTGTGTTGATTTGATATGAAATGCCAAGAGATTGTACAAAACTTTCTAGCACATCCAGATTTCAGTGGCCCAACCATTTGCTACAAAGCAAATCTGCAGACTTCCCTTTGGGAAGGCACAAAAGGAGTCATGAGCCAGTGGCACGTCAAGCCTTAGCCTAAATAACATGAGCAAATATAATATGATCTGTATAAATCTTTATGATTGCTGATGATGTGGAGTCTCACACAGGCATGGTGTGTCTTCCCCATCCTCTTTTCATAAATGCTTGTTGGAGAAGAATCAATGGCACCAGGGGGACTCTGCTGCTCTTAACCGGTTTCCTTGATGGCAGTACAGCTGTAGTACAAGTAGATTTTGCTGTGTGTGGTGTGAAACAGCCATTCAGCTGCCCTGGAATTTGGATCAAAATGACAAGAAATGTAAAAGCGGATTTGTGTTCTTTTTTAACATGCGATCCTGCAGCCATATAATCATATTTTTTCTGTGTATGTTTTATAATGCCTTATTGAACAACATGATCCTGCATTGCTCCTTCACAGATGTCTCCTAGCAAGAAATAAGCTGTGAAAAAAGTGCACTAGTGACATTGACATAAAAAGCTATTTTCTTCCAAAAAAGAAAGTCCAAGACCGTATATACAAGATCAGTGTGAAGTTGTTGGCTTGGATTTTAGGCAGTAACTCAACCTCGGTTGTGAACCAGTAAATAAGCAGTAGTTTGAGAGTGCACACTTGTAAAGAAAAGGTATAAAATTATAAAAATTAAATAGCCAATTTGGGGAAAAACAGTTCCATCTATGTATAGTCCATACACTTTTGCCCAATTTCTTTAAAGGACTGTTTCAGATAATAATGAGCTTTATAGACTAGTGCCTTGATATTTTAGGCATGTTAATTCCTAAATGCCTGTGTTTACTTTCTGTTGTCATTAATGGATTTCAAACTTTTTCCAATTATATATGGGGGAAAAAAAGGCTCTTTATATTATAAAATAATCCTATGCCTTTATTGCCAATTAAGGGAACATGCTAAACTCTATTTCTTGTTCTTGTTAGAGAACGTTACCTGGCAAATAACTGAATTGTTTTGAAGTAGGAAGCTACCAACAGAATGAATATTGAAGTTACAAAAGATTCTTCTCTCAGAAGTGGGATCATCTTTCCCATACTGACTTTCGAATAAAACTTTGAAGTTAGAAGCTTCCTTTTGTTTGTAGTATCTCAATAAGAACATAGGCCAGATTTTGTCTTCCCCCAAACTCTGCACTTGTGATACTGAGTATACATGGAATTACACTGCTTTTTAGTGTTCAACTTTATTCTGAAATTAAGCTAATCTATTTCAGATTATCTTTAATTGAAGATATTCTTGTTTGCAAAAGATACAGCATCTCTGAGTAAAGTAAAATAAGGAAAATTTTAAGCAAAACAAATATTTAAAACTTTAGTAGTTCTTTTTGGATATCTAAAGTTGATATAGTAAATAATTCCAGTTTAGGTACTCTCTTCTTTTCATTCACCCTTTTATTTCTCTGCCTAGACTTTAAGTGAACAACTCAGCCTTTCTGAGAGGGCACAGATGCCTATCTGGAGCCATTTAAAAGCTATTATTGAAGAAAATTTGTTTACTTTGACGTTTGTAAGCTAAAGTATGCTTAATAATGGCATTTAAAAGTAACTTGCTGACATGCCATCATGTGATTGCAGTCTTTTCTTTGCTCCTGGGTTAACTCATCAGGGTTGTGTAACAAAGATTTTTTTAAAAAACATTTTCTTTCTATTGTCTATTGAAATACAAAATAGATTCAATGGTTGAGAAACAGTATATAGATTGTGAATAAGGTCTGACTGTGCAGAATATATTCACAAAATAAAATGCAAGTAGAAATCAGTTCTTAGAGTGGTCCAATAGTTGGTTTTGAGTTTAGGTTGGTTTCTCCCCATCCCCAGTAATTCGAAGTGATTTAAATTTTAAGTTTTTTATAGATTACAGGGTTCTGCTTGTTTTACTGTGATAGTCAACAGTCCATACTAGAATTAGTACATGTTGGTCACCCATTGAGTATTGACCAGTTACCCTTATGCAGCTGTGCTGTACAGCACTTGTGGTGAGGCTTCTTGTTTCTTCTGCAGCCCTTTGAAGTCCCCAGGTATGTTCAGTGTCTCTAAATACTGTATCTGCTGTATCAGAACACATATTGCAATAGCATTAATTTTTTGAATTATAACATAAATGTGTAGCTTATTACAAAATAAGACTCAGTGAAAATATATATTGCATTTAGAAACATAGTGCAATGAGTAATTTTACTCTAATAAGGCTTTCTGAATACGTGGAAGCACTATTATCATAGCAGTCAAAATAACTTGAAATGGCTGACTACTGCTTTTGGTATTTCTTAATGTGGCACCAGAGCTTTCCATTTAGATTCGTAATATGTTTATGTAAGCCCTCAAAATAGTTTTGTTTGGAGTAAAACATCTATTTTGTGATAATAGCTTGAAATAGATTTAGAGAAATATGGAAAAAATTACCATTAAAACTTAGTTGAAGCTGATTTTTTTTTAAGTAGTTCAGTCAGTCTGAGCAGAAAATGAAGAAATATTGAGCCAATGACCTTATAAGATGCAAGGAAGGAAGAAAAAATCAGAATGCAAAATATTGTCTGGGTAGTTTGACCGTTTACTTCCCCTCTGTCACCCTACTAGCTTTACCAAGTGCTTTTAAAATGACACATAATTGCTGTTTCAACTCCCTCTCTGGTACAACTTAACATTAATGTATTTGAAGATACTGCGCATTATGTGCTAACCATTTTATATCGGTAGTGAAAATAAAAATAAAAAATTGGATTGACAGAATTTAACATTGGTTTCTACAGCTTAAAAAAGCATAGATGTGTAAATATGTTTTGTGGAAGACATAACTTTCCATGTTCTTGCTATTGCTTGCATTTTCTTGTAGGTCAAATGATTTTAGTAAGCATTGGGAAAATATGAGATTAATTAAAACAATGGGAAAAGCCACAAGGGAAGTTAGTATCTGTTTACTCTTGTCGTTACCATGAGAACTTCTATGGCTTAAATGGTAATTCTTTCAGAAGAGTGAGTTTTGTCAGAAAAGAACAGTCAGTACTAGTGCTGCATCATTTGTTGGTGAAAGCAAGTCATTAGGTCTTGACCAGCTTATCCTTTACTAGAAATGAATTACCATTTTATATTTCAAAGACTAAAATGAGAGGTGAAACCCTGTTGCCATGATATTACCCCTTTTGCAGGACTCAGCAAAACAACAGATTCAGGCTCTTTCAGCATTATCTTATAGTTCATCTTGATCTAAACTGAACATAGCTTAAGCTCTGCCCTTTTGGTTGAGATGAAAGGGAAGAGAAGAGGCAAAATGCCACTTTTTCATTCCCATCAGTCCAGATCTGCATGGCTGTGCTTTTTGATCCACAGCTGGCTTGTCTTGCAAGGTTAAATCCTCTGGACCATGGAAGCATCTGGCAAGATTATAAAGCAGGACATCTGACCATTTTCCCCAAAAACAATTAAAAAAAAATATTCCATCTTTAACTTCATGCTGCTTAACTTCTAACTGCCTCACTGCGTTTACTAAGAATCACATAAATATGAGTCCTGCTACAGTAGCTTAAATTGTTTATCTAAAGCTTATACAGTCAATCTTAAAAGCTGCACATGGACAGGGAGATCTTGCCATCACAAAGATAAGCTTTGGGATCACCTCTTATTCTCTGAAGAAAAATTCCTGAGAGAACTGTTTTTTTCTGTGTGATTGGTGGAAACCCCAATTATCATCATACCTGGAAAGGTATCTGTAATTTTACAGTGAAGTCTTCCACTTAAGATGGGCAAATATTGAATTATTTCACTTTATCACCGTTTTTTTTTTTCCTTTCTTGATCACCAACCATTGCTCAGAAAATAATGCCAAGTCCTGTAGGTAAACAGAATAGTGTGAAATCAAACCTCTAAAGGAAAGCATGAAATAGATCACGTGGTTTTACATTCCCGACTGGAGTCAGTGGTAGGAATGAAATCTGTAAAACCAGAGAGATTTGTTACAATGCTATTTCCAACACACATTTTGCAAAGGCTTCAGGGTGATTCACATTATAAAAATGTGCATGCTGGTTTCACCTTGAGATCCTGTCATCAAAAGTATAAAATGCTTCTTTGTGCTTCAGGCAAACATTCCCAGCTTTATTCAGACTTAAATTCTCCATATCTTGTTTTTATCAAGTAGTCTCAGATTTTAATTTTGCTTTGAGTTTTGTAAGTTCATTGTAAATTTAAGTGAATAGAAGTATAGACTATCATTTTCTCAATGAAAAAATTTAAGTGCTTGGCTTTATTGCTTTCCCTGGACACTGAAATGCCGGTCCACTGATATTAATGATTTTAGCATTTGATCCACTGGCATTAATGTTTTTAGCTTTTAAAAATTTTTAAAAGGTGTTTAAAATGTATAATTTTTACTTGATTGTTTCCATCTGTGGGATTAATTTTGAGATCTGTGACATTTATAAATATATATTTCATAGGTTTGAAGCCACCTACCTGCTTAAGACCAACTGTGGTTCATAATAGTGTAATTAGATATTGCTATCTTTTTGTAAAGTTGGAATAAGCTTTTGATTTTAATTAAATTATGATTTATAGGATATCTCTTAATATACAGTTCATGTAATGATGGCACGGGGCAAGGACCAATCTCTACCCTGATCACTGAATGACTAAGTTGAAGGAGACATACAAGTATTCTTATCCTTCTGATTTAGCTAGAGAGCTGAACCAAAACTTTCACAAAGTAGGGTTGGAAAAACTTTCTTTGAAGTATGAACAGGAACATATTTTAAATAAAATAATTTAAATGCAGTTATAGATGAGGCTTAACAACTTCAAGCTATGTTACTAGGTTATGCCCAGCCCTAGGTCAGGCCAAAAAGGGAGACTATGTTTGGATGATTTTTCTTGAAAGTCTGTCAATGTGAGAAATAATTTTGATACCTTCCCACACTCTTAAAAATCATTTTGTATGCTTGGATGCCATTAAGCATACATTAACCTGTGTTTTTTTAACAGGATGAAAAGGCAGAAAAAAGATGAAAGACCATCTTTCATATTCTTGGTGCACATTCTGTCTGAGATAACAGTGCACATATAGTATGTGTGTAAGCAGTAGTGATGCAACATTGTATAGGATGAAATCTTACATTGAGTGTTACAAACAAACAAATTTTTTAAAGTGAACTTAAGCCTTTGGTGGAAGAAATATTTCTCGTTGTCAGTGAAGTTTAAATAATTCACCTGATAACTCAGTGGTTTTAGAATTTTCAGGGTAAAACTTAGTAACTTCCAAACCAGAGTAGTTTGTATTCTCATGAAAGTTTGCCTTCTTGCAGTGGCTTATTCCAAGAAAAACGGCTTATTCCATTGTACACAGATTAAGAAATGCAGAATGGTAATATATAGAAAAATTAATGGATTCCTTTATTACATCATAAATGGAATGAATCATCTTTTTCATCTTTTCAGCCTGGAGAAGAGAAGACTGCAGGGAGACCTTATAGCAGCCTTCTAATACCTGAAGGGAGCCTACAGGAGAGCTGGCGAGAGACTCTTTGCCAGGAAGTATAGTGACAGGACAAGGGGTAATGGGTTTAAATTGGAAGAGGGGAGATATAGATTAGATACCAGAAAGAAGTTCTTTACTGTGAGGGTGGTGAGGCACTGGAACAGGGTGCCCAGGGAAGTTGTGCCCCATCCCTGGAAGTGTCCAAGGCCAGGCTGGATGGGGCTTTGAGCCACCAACTCTAGTGGGAGGTGTCCCTGCCTGCAGCAGGGGGGTTGGAACTCGATGATCTTTAAGGTCCCTTCCAACTCTAACCGTTCTATGATTCTATGATCTTTGCACTAACTAAATATGGAATTGGATTTGAACCTTTAACGTGTTTTAGAAATATGCATTCACCTATAGGTTTTACCTGATTAACTCTTTCAGTAACTTGTTGCCACTGTTACTATTAGGAAACTGGGCATTGCTCTGAGGGCTGTATTTTGAGGCTGAGACACTGGGCAAATATAAAAACTTCAAGTAATTATCTATGCTCAACTACTGCTGTTTGGACTTGTCTAGGTGGGTGTCCTGTGTGCCGATCTATTCTGGTGCATTGAGGCCAGCATTAACTATTTGCTGATTGACTGCAAGTCATCTGGTTAATTCTAACAGTTCCAGGCTGGAAATTATCTTAGTTTCACTATTTTGGTACCACAAAAAAAGCTACTACAAAATGCTTTGCTTCCTACCCTAAGTCATTTTGCTATGTCTAAGTTTAAGGCAAATAGAACAAAATCACAAATAGTTCATCTGCTGCATCATCTCATAACTTCTATGTATCTTCCTATTTCAGCTTCTTTAAACACTTGGAGTTTCTGTTTTAGGTGTACACCATTTTTCCCCTACTCCCTGCAAAACTCAATAAATTGAATAAATACACATTTATTCAAACATAACAGACCTCACCAAACACAGTATTACTTTGGCCATTCGCCTATTGTCTTCTGTTTGCCTCAGTTTATTTTATTATTTTATGTTTATTTTATTTGCTTAAACGGCAAATGAAATAAACCAGAAACTCTTCAAGGTATGAGTTCAAGTCCTGTGACAGACTATAAAATATCTAGGCTATTCTGTTATGCTGCATCTGTAATGTTGTAAATACCATTTAATTACAATAACTAATCAAACCTCTCATAGATTTCCTTTTGCGTAAAGAACAAGTGAGGTAGTGTCTCTCAGGAGGTGATCCTGGAATAATCTGCTTATTTAGAAGGAAGTTGTTTGTTTTCAGTCTTTCTCATAAGAGCTATAAATACAAGAAGAATATAGGATATAAGGAAATAAATGTTTGAAGTAGCGTACTTTTATTGGTGGTTTTTTTTTAATGCTGCCTTCTATGAAATAACTGTTTTATATTTAGAAAACCTCAGTGTCTGAGGAATGTCATTACATGTGATATATGAACTTTAATACAAGAAAATTGTGGGTTCTGATATACTACGGTTATTAGGTGTTACTCGGATAGCATTACTTAAGTGTTCAAAGGCTTCAAAGTCAATGTTAATCAGTTGATCCTGGAGTGAACTTAGTTGATAAACTGCTGTGTTCTTCATCTGTAGAAAGCAATACAAATTGCTGGCACTATTGATTTTAATGCTGAAAAGCAGAAAGACAATCTCTCAGGGGAGCTTGCCCTTTTAAATATCAGCCTGAGCATTAAAATTACACCTTTATTTAATATTATTTTTTGAAGAGAGATGGAGAGTGGCATTTATTCTCTGGTTGAATCAAGTTACCATGTCATAGGTGGTATCATATTCAACAACAACGTTCGAAATCTATGAAGGGCTCCATAGACACAGCAAATTTCAAATCAATACACAAGCTTAAAAACAACTGCTATGAATTTGTCTAGATGTGTATCAATTTATGCAAGTGGAATGATAACTGGTAGTTTGGAGGCAGAGGAGATGTTAGCAGCAGAGAGGTGCGATGAGATGTTTAATGTCTAAGGAAAAGAGAGACAGAAAAATAATATATGCTTAATTCACTATGGAGGCAGGAGGAGATCATTATGTTATAATTGTGCGTTATGAAGTATAGTTGAGATTCTCCTAGGAGAAAAGGAAAGAGGAATGTCTGGGAAGTATTCATTCCAGTGACTGGGGAAAAGTGTCAACAACTTATGTACATATTGCTTTATGCCCAGGCAGCACTGATGGTCTAGCTATACTTGAGGTATGTCGGTTCTCATGGAAGGTACATTTGAGGGTGAGCTTAGTCAGGATAGTGAACTGCTTGAATTATAGAAAACATGGCTCCGGGAAGATTTCTTTGAAGATGGATAATCTTCTGGTACTAGGTGTAACTGTTTCAAGACTTTTGGTATAGGTGCCAAGGTAGGATAATGTGTGGCATCCAGGGCGTACAATCACTGTGTATTACAGGAAATTCCTGTGTGTTATTCAGGTGGTTCTTAGCAAAATGCTACCAAAAAGCATACCTAAAGGTGTGCTTTAGGTGAAAGTGGCACTTTTCAGGACCAGAAGTACTCAATATTAATTGTGTATTTATTTATATAAAGCTACATAATTTGCATTTTTGATTTATGATGTGGGATGGCAAAAATATAAATGGCGTCGGAAGTTTAATATGTTTTTCACCACTATCAAATGTTAGATTGTAAAGCCAGGGGTTAAATATGTATGCTTTTGTTCCCATTTTGTAGTAGCATGTCAGTGCTGATTTCTTGGACAGTGAAATGCAGCGAAGTGCTTTTTAATTGGTAAAGGATGTTATGTTCTAGACTGGGATTTATAGTTCTCTCCTTTCACAGAGCAATTCCTGTGAAGGATTATGCATCTAGGCGTAGGGCTAAATGGCATAGTCAGAGCCCAGGGATGAGCTGTTTCACTATGAGGCTGATACCTTCATGTACATGGGGGACTGTGTCTGACTAACAAAGGAGTGAGAGTTCAACCCTCTACAATTTTAAAGTGACGATAATTTTGTAGTACCTGACTTTCAGTTGTAGCCTTTTGATGGAGTTTTTAATTACATTTTAGCAAATTTACTATAGGTGGTGGTAGTGCTAAGGGATTAAGAACGTTTCAGTACAAAGTGAAACAAAAAAATTTGGGGATGAGATACTGCATTATTATAAACAATGAAAAGCAAACAAAAAACTTCCTACCTGTCTTTTAAAGTGCTGTATCTTCTCAAACAAAAGAAAGATAATACTGTGATATTTTTGTAAAAATTAGAAGCCTCTTGAATTTTCATATTAATTGGAGAGATTCACAAAAGGTTTCTCAGACGTAGCACAAAAAAAACCAAAAAGTTTTCTTTTGCTGGTCAGTCCTGAGAGACAATCAAGACAGAGGAAAGGCTGGGAAAGTAAGCTGACCGACTACCTGATGCCGAGAGAGGTGCGTGAGCTAGTTTCTGGTCCCCACAACACACAGTGCTCTAGGAGACGGAAGCCAAGCCTTATGCTTCTGAGGAGGAGGTTTCACAGTGCTGCTGCTGCCCTCACTGCTCCTCTGGGGAGATCGGAAATGCCGCCATTTCTTTTACTTCATAGTCTTCAAACGCTGAGTGCACTAAGAGCCTAAGTAAGCATTGACCACATGAACTTGGTCTTGCCTTTTTTAATGTTTTCTCCACACATGGGACACTGTGTCTGAAATCTCCTGGTATTTTTAAGACCAGAAAAAAAAAAAAAGCTCTCTAAATACAGTGGCTTTCTTCCTCGTACCAATGTAGTTGAGAGATTTTTGCCTTTGGTTATTTGTTCTGTGATTAATTAGTCCCTAACAATTGTTTCATTTATTTGATTAAAGTAAGAGCATGGGCTTGGGAACTTTAGTGTACTGATTATCTTTCCATTAAAAAGGACATTGCCAGCACTCAAATCAAATTCTGAATACAAATAGAGTCTAATATACAGTACATATTCCAATTTTTCAAACTGAATATGCAAGCCGTGAAACGGTAGCACAACCTATGCAGACAAGTTTCACATGCAGAGTCATGTTTGTTGGAGTTTAAGTACCAAATCTAACAAACACTTCAGAGACCAACTGTGATTGCTGGTTGATGTACAGGTGCTCTGAAACCTTGCAGAAATACTAATGACATGGCTTTTTGCCTGGAAGTTGAGAACTTTTTATGTAAGGGTTTGATTTAAAAACAATATAATGGTTTCATCATAAATGCAGAAGGTAATGTGATAAAGAAATTATTATATTTGCAAACCAATAATTTTCAGTGACAGCATTTCTTTGATCTGTTAAAAAATCCATTAGTTTCAGGATGGGTATAATAAATTTCTTATAAAATATTGAAAATACTAATTAATTATGGTAATCAATTGCTATAAAATTTATCTGATTACATTGAAGTAGTTCTGTAATGAGTTTTGTAACTTAAAATATAAATAATCCTTCCATATCAGGGTTAAAAAAAACTCACAAAGATAACCTTTTTGATTATATAGTCTTAAAAGAGAATTATGGAGAAGTCCAGACTATGAAAGCATTCTATTTAGATATTTCATATTTCTTCATGGCTTGACTACTTGCTGTGAGCGATTTAATGATCTTTTGTTATGTGGATCTCTGTAGTTTTATCACACTCATTTTTTTTTATTCCTGCTTTTCTGCAAATAATTGTAGGCTCTCTAATAAGAATCAGCTGAAAATATCTAAGTTGCACCCAGCATATCAAATTTCCAGAATAACATTCTTTCCCTGCTTGCGTGGATGGAGCACCATGCCAGCATGTACTCCGGCACAAGCAGGCACGTGCATCAACTACAAGCCCATTGCACCTCTCTTAGAGGTAGATCGTGCCAGTTAGTTCCTTGTAGTCAGCAAATGTTTGCACTATAAATTGCAGATAATTGAACTTATAATTGATCTTTCTCAATGTCATCTTCATACTGCTGCTCCTCCTACTGTGCTGGCTTTTGAGAGTAGATATCTGTCTTGAACATCACAGTGGAGGAACATAAATTAGACAGTGCTACACTGCACGCTACGTTGTCCCAATTTGAACAAACTCACTGCTGAGAAGTCTGACAGAGTTGTATTATCTTAAACACACAACGGAGTGGTTGTTGTAAGTAAACCTGTTCAACAGAGGTCTTAATTTTTCCCTATCACTTTTAAAAACAAACTAGGGTGACCTGAGGACAGAAGGAGACCTGCTCCCACACATGTTATCAATGTATGGCTGCTTCATTATGGGTCAGCAAAAAAGCTAATCCATATCTTGTATAACTCCCTGAAATATAGAAGCAGGCATTTTTATTCTTTCATCTCTCCAGTGCCACAGAGCAGTTTGGTATTTCGAATAAGCCTGAGGGTAGGAAAAGATACAATTCTGAGCACCTATCATATAAGTGAAGTACAGAAACAGGTAGAAACAATTATTCCTGAAGCCTCTTTTGAAGCTTCTCTTCAGAAAACTTGTAAAATATGGCAATTATTTCATGTTTCAGTATTTCCATCTCTGTTTTCACTAACAATGGAAGATGCTTAAAAAAATATCACTAAAGTCTTAATACTTAAAGGTACTTAAGAGAAACATTGCTCAAGTGTAGTTAGCTTTTAGTTTTGGTTCCAGAAGTTCAACTCTGTTTAGCTAATAGAATTTGGCCTCTCTAAGCATTTGACAGCTAATAAGAAGCTCCTTGTACATAAATAATATTTGCTTTGTGCAGTTCATTTTGGCAATGTTTTAAATAGGAGAGGCAGCAATTTATATCAGTGAGTTCTGGTGAGGAAAGCAACACCAACAAAAAGATCAATGCTTTGTTCAAAATGGAAACTTCCACTGCAGAGCGTTTAGGACAGCTTCAGAGATATGACAAAAGGTTACCTACCAGTAGTGTTGGTGGGTCATTGCTTAAACTGTGAAGATATTCACAGCAGCTTGATGGGCTGAAATCTGATTTTACTTCACTGATGCACCAGTTGCATGAATGACCTAGTACTCCTTATGTCCCCATGATCCGATTGCTTCTTTTATTCCTGCCAGCTCCTTTTCAGTATTATGAGGCATAACCATTTCAGAGCAGAAGATTTTTCAGATATTCTGTAAATCATGGTAAAGTAAAGCAATGCCTTTACTCACCAATGTTTTGTATATGCTAATTTTCTATGTCTTTGGGAGGAAAGTGAAAGCTTATCCACCAAGGTGTTGTCTGGCCCATGGTGGTTCTGTCTGGATATTTTTCTCAAGTTCTAGGAGTAACTTTTTCTGCGTTTCCTAGTGGTTTATATTAAGATGGGGAGTCTAGACAATACAGCATTTGAAAGAAGTAAAATGAGGCTTTATAGATATGTACATGAATTATTTCTGGTTTTGGTCTACTTTACATTTAGAAAAGAGTGTTCATTTTATGAGGAAAAACTATACTCAATCTGTACTTGAAACTGAGCTTACTGGGATGCACTACCACATTAACTCTGACATTTGTTGGGTTGGATTATGCTGCTTGACCTCCTGCTAAAATGCAAAGATGCATCATAGCAACGAAGCACCAAAAGCAGCCCACAGAAGTTAATGATGCTTTAGATATATAGTCCATCCTTTTATTCAGCTAATCCTCTGTTCTGCTTTTTCTGCCACCTTTTTAATTATGAGGCCAGTGAAAACAGTGGAGTCTTTTTTATCATCAACTTTACAAGGCAGATAAAAGACCAAGACAGAAATATTTTGTTGGTCAAGGTTGCTTTCAGAGTTGCTAGCAGAGAGATTAAAGTGGCACAGCCTTGTAGTGTGATGTCTCGAATCAGACTAATGTCCTCACCCATTTTTTGTACTGAATGCTGCTTACTTGCATTGTCAGCATTCCATATGGTTAATACATGAGCCAATTCACAGATCTTTTTTCCTCTGCTACTTTAATTTTCTTTGCTAGGAATAATGTGTCTGCAGATCCTTGGTACTATTCTGTTTCTCTTTCGTCTTAGACAAGAAAAACAAGTTGAAATCACAATTAAATATTAATAGCCTAGAATAATGGGGATGGTAAAATGATTCATTAGTTTTATCTTAGAAATTTGAGATGTTTATTCATTAGTCACAACTTTATGAATCAATTGCTTAATGGGAAATTAATCTAATTATTTTTTCCTTCAAAAAGTAATTGTTTGGAATTCATTTCTCTTGATTAAAATCCAGCTCTTGTAAGTACAAGAGAAAGTACAAGAGAAACTTGAATTCTTTCACATGAGCAACTATTTACACTACAAGCAACTACATCTTTTGTATGTGTATGCTTAGTTGTGTATAGGAAGAGGGCAGAGTATTTTCTCACATGCACCCAACAATAGAACCTAATTACAATGAAGAATAGAACTGAATGAAGAGTTCACCCAAGCTACATAAAAGAGCTTTCAATTCTCTGGCTCAAATGCACATACAGGAAATTAGTTGCATCAAGAATCCAGTTTGCAGTGTTGGTGTGAAAGACTGATGTTATTTAAAGTCATGGATTGACTAAGCAGTGAGTATTCCTCAGCTTAGCCCTCCAAATACAACTCAACCAGATTGTTAAAAGGGATCTCAAGACCTAATTTCTCCAACTCTCAGCTGTTTTCTCCAGTGATTTTTCTAAGTAAGAGCATATGCCGCCTTCACAACCACATGACTTTGCTAAGGGCAAATCATTCCTGACAAATTTGATGGCGTTCTGTGACACGGTTACAGCATTGGTGGATAAGGGAAGAGCAACTGACATCATCTACCTGGACTTGTGCAAAGCATTTGACATTCGCATCACATCCTTGTTTCTAAATTGGAGAGATATGGATTTGACAGATGGACTACAAGGTTGATAAGGAACTGGCGGGCTGGTCACACTCAAAGAGTTGTGGTAAACAGCTCCATGTCCAGGTGGACACCAGTGACAAGTGGCATTCCGTGAGGTTTGGTACTGGGACCGCTGCTGTTTAACATCTCTATCAGCAGCATGAGCAGTGGGATTGAGGTACACTCTCAGCGAGTTTTCTGACAACACTAAGCCATGTGGTGCAGTTGACACACTAGAGGGAAGGCACGCCATCCAGAGGGCAAGCTCCAAAAGTGTGCCTGTGCAAACCTCATGAAGTTCAACAACACCAAGTGCAAGGTCCTGCAATTGGAGGTCAGAGCAATTCCAAGCAGAAATACAGGCTGGGTGGAGAGCAGCCCTGAGGAGAAGGATGTGGGGGTGTTAGTTGATGAGAAGCTCAACATGACCTGGCAATGTGCATTCACAGCCCAGAAATCCAACCACATCTTGGGCTGCATCAAAAGAAGTGTGACCAGTAGGTCAAGGGAGGTCATTCTGCCCCTTTGCTCTGGTGAGACCCCAGCTGGAGTGCTGGGTTCAGTGCTCTGGAGCCCTCAGTGTAAGCTGCTTCTTGAGCTGTTGGAGTGGGTCCAGAGGAGGGCCACAAAGATGATCAGAGGGCTGAAGTTCCTCTCCTGTGAAGATAGGCTGAGAGAGCTGGGGTTGTTCAGCCTGGAGAAGAGAAGGCCCTGGGGACACCTTATAGCAGCCTTCCAGTACCTGAAGGGGGCCTACAGGAAATCTGGGGAGGGCCTCATTATGAGGCAGTGTAGTGATAGGATGAGGGGTAATGGTTTTAAACTGAAAGAGGGGAGATTTGGATTAGTTACTGGGAAGAAATTATTTACTGTGAAGGTAGAGAGACACTGGAATGGGTAGCCCAGAGAAGTTGTGGATGCCTCATCCCTGGAAGTGCTCAACGTCAGGTTGGATGAGGCTTTGAGCAACCTGGGCTAGTGGGAGGTGTTGGAACTTGATGATCTTTAAGGTCCCTTCCAACCTGAACCATTCTATGATTCTATGACATGAATGTCAGCTTGTCCTGTGTTGTCTCCAGGAGTCATAAGTCCTTATGATATTGCCTTCCCCTATGCTTTCCCACAACCTGGGTATTTTCAACCCCAATTCATATATGCTCTTGACTATGTCATAACCCTCAATTGAATAGTTTTTCCATACCGATCCTGTTGTTTTTCAAAGGCTGTATGCAAAGTAATCCCTACAGTGAAGACAGATGAGTAATATAGTTGTCATGATGCTTCACAGCACAGGGGGACTCTGTTTGTTATCAGTAGCTGAAGTCATGACTTAACTACAGTGTGTTAACAACTACTATGTTAAATTAACTTTGTATATACTACCCATAAGCATAGCTATAGTTGAGATTTGATCAGACTTTAGGCATCTTAGCAAGGAAATTTGTGACCTCATGTTGTTTCTTTGATCCTAGTGCTGTTCCTTGGTATTGTGAAGTCAGGACCTTTCTTTTTTGCGCTTATTCTTTTTTTTTTTTCCTCTTTGCTTCCATACATGCATCCATCACTACAGGCACATAAGAGCTGTGCAAAAATAGCCCTCCAGTCAGAGGTTTCATCACATCATCCAAAAAACCACAGCCTTCATGCCTTACTTTCTCCTACTTGCTTTAGCCTTCAGGCTGTCTTGATCTGGC
Source organism: Arenaria interpres (assembly GCA_013399435.1). NCBI lineage: Eukaryota > Metazoa > Chordata > Aves > Charadriiformes > Scolopacidae > Arenaria > Arenaria interpres. Next base: position 22,846 of record VXAK01009767.1, read on the forward strand.
TGAGTTTGTGTTGGGTTAGACACGTTACAAGATCAGCTTTCCTCAGTCCCATGCGTACCAGCTATTTGTCCGGGTGGTCTTGAGGCCTCCCGCTGGCTGTGTAGGGCATATCTGTGACTTGCAATGTGCTGTGTGAGAACTATTTCCTTTTGTTTGTTCATTTGAGTATCCTAAGTGAATAGTTCATTCCTAGCAACTTTTTCCATGTCTTATCATAATTGCCTGTTCAAGATGAAGTGCCCTTTTTTATTCACTTGTTCCTTGCACAGGAAACTTTTCCATATTTTGATAGTCCTTGTTACCCTTCTTTGAATTATCTCAATTTCTTAAAATTTCCCGTGTATCTTTTGTTTTCTTGAGTGCTGCTGAGTATTGAACTGATCTTCCGTAGAACCACAGATCGTAATCCAGAGGTTATCTCACTCTGGCCACTTCGTGCTCATCCATTCAGCCTTGTAATGTCCTGAAGTTCTTAATAGTCAGTCTTTGCCCTCTGCATCCTGAATAGCACAGTACTGTTGGCAAGCTGCCAGCCAGCCAACTCTTTTCAAGCAAAAAACATTTATTCTGATGTACTACCAATTCTAGACTTTCTGCTATTTTTAATCATTTCCCTAGTACCGTCATCAACATTTGGGTCCCCAGATCTGTCATATTTTTTCCCTGTTGAAAATGCATTTATCATTCTTCAGTTCTCAGATGCCAAGGTTGTTTTAAGCATGAGATTATATCCTGCAAATAATAATTTAGCTATTTGATCCCTGAGGTCCTTTAGGATCCTTAGGCATAAACTGTCTGGTCCTGACTTTGTTTTTTTTGCCCCCTTCTGCATATATGAAAAAGGTGTATTCAAATTTTATCTTTGTTGGTGCTAAATAAAACAACCTGAACAATGTTTTCAAAGTGAAAATGCAGTGTCAAGCCATTAGCTTAATTTGGATGGCTTTTTAAAGTCTAGAAGACAATGACAAACATGAAAATACCTGATCTTGGATGTCTTTCTTTTTGATGGTATTTATTTTTCCCTTGAGTCAGCGTGACAAAAGTTTTCCTATTTTAAGACCAAAGGAGAAGAGAAATGTCTTTAAATGTTTTAAGTGTTTTTAACAGCTTTTGAAAAACTGTACATTTCTGCTGGATTCAAAGCTTAGTTACTTCCATGGGAGTTGATCAATTTATCCAAAGGATTTAGATTCAAACTCCCATTACAAGGTTTGAAAGTTTTGCTGACTGAAACAGGTAATGGTACCAACAAGGATAAGCAGGAGCTCCTCTAAAGACTGTAGCAATAAATATTTATATTTTAACTTTATATTTGAAAACAATGACTTGAAAATAAAAAGGATACATTTACAGGTAGGACTAAGTAAAATATATTTTAGATTTCTTACTTAGACTTTAAGTTACATTGCTGAATATGGGGGTCTGAATTGCCCAAACATCAGATTTTTTACTATAATATGTAATATAGAATCATAGAATATTTTGGGAATTGGGTTGGAAAGGACCTTAAAAGGTGATCTAGTCCATATCACCCCTGCAATGAGCAGGGACATCTTCAACTAAATTAGGTTGCTCAGAGCCTCGTCCAACCAGGCCTTGAATGTTTCCAGGGATGAGGCATCTACCACCTCTCTGGGCAACCTGTTCCAGTGTTTCACTGTAAACAAAGTCTATTTATTCTAAAGATGTATATGGAATACTTTTACTTAGCAAAAAATAAATAGATTCATCTCAACTCATTTTAGAACTCAAGAAACTCGATCTTAATTTTCAGTCCTATCTCATAAAGACTATGAAATTCTAGCAGGAATAAAATAAATATACAGTGTATAAGTATACATTAAGTATACAGTGTAATTTAAAAGGAAGTAATATAAAGCATTTCCTGTAACCTCAATTCTCTTCTTATTATTGCTGTACAAAAACTTCTCAGAAGCAAGCTAGCAAAAGATTTAAAATAGAAAACAAGTGGCCCAATAGGCTGAAAGTATAATTATTATATTTTTTCTTTTGATATGTTATCCTAATTATTAAGGTAAGATTTACCAGATATTTTTATAAAATCTTTTTAAATTTGTCTTTTAGAAAATGAAACATTTTGTGGAATGGATTATGGCCTGATAATATGTAGTCTTTTTGCTGAAGCAAAAGTTTTCTAAACTTTCAAACCCACAGTTAAGCTGTTTTTGAATGAGTAAATCTTCAAGGATAGTTGTATCACAGAGAAAATGTCTCTCTATGCAGCAGCCTTTCTTGTCACAAAGAGCATCTTTGCTGAACAGCTGCATAAACATTTGGGATACTATTGTTATTAGAGGAATTGTCCAAGTGTGCATGTTTTTAAAACTTACCATTATGCTTGGATTGATAGCCTGGGAAGAGAATTTTGAATACTGTACTATCTTAACCAGCTGTTGCGGTATGTCAGCCACTTACTTGTTTTCCAAAGCTGCACCTAAATGAAAAGATAAGCTGGGTAGCATAGTTACAAATGATAAAGCATGTCCCAGTTTGAGGCAAAACAGAACCAACTTTCTGTTCAGTGATTTTATCTTAGCTAGGCCTCTTCTAACTCTCTGAAATTAACAGCATATTGTGGAGAAAACNAACGGAGGGATCAAAGGGTCAGCTCTCTTTCTTCAATGGCCAATGTCCAAAGAGGACTCTGTCAGTTCATCTGCCTTTGATCCCGATCTGTATATTCCTGACTCCGGATCTGGAATTCAGTTCCCATCCATCGCTAAGTCCAGTCTGGGACTTCCCCAGTGCCTGCCAGTGACATCATCCTGGGAGCTTGATATGGTTTTGTATATATTGTATCTATTTTCATTATTTCCTTTTGAATTTTAATATTAATATTTCATTAAAGTAGTTTACTTCATTCTAAAATCATAAATCTCTTCACCTCTTCCCCTTTTTCTCCTGAAGTGAGAAACTGGGGGGAGAGCATCTGTTGCCATCATAGGGCAACTCACCCTAAAGCACGAGAGAGCATCAGGAAAGTACTCTTCTCAAACTAACCTATAAGCTAGACAGGCATTATATGCTGGTGAATAGTCTTTGGGTAATTGTTAGACAAGATATTAGCAAGGGTTGCGCTACTTACTATTGCTCTAGCTTTTGTTTTATCATAGTATTGGTAAAAAATAATTTTAAAAATTATTTCTTCTGCAGTTCCTTCCTATGATTTACATTTCCAATTCTGTCTTTAAAGTGGAGCAAATCCCTTCTTTCTGTTTTCCCTGTAATTTAGATTGAAAATACTGTCTTCTTTTGAAATGTGAGTAAGTTTATGCTGTTGAAATTCCTTGAATCAATAAATGCTTCTGCTTAACCATCTCTTTTTCAGAGAGCTTGGTTATGGCCTTGCATTATACTGCTATCTTACCATCCTTGCCCTACCTAGGATCAAGAAAATTTTTAGGTCCACTAAATCTCTTTGTTACTCAGTAGAAGACTAATATAAAATGGCAGATCTGGCTGGCTGAGGGTTGCTGTGGAAAGAGGGAGAACGTCCAGTTAATCAGCAAAGTTTCTGAACAGAGCTGGACAGGTCCTTCCAAAAGAAATCCACAAGTCCACAAAGCTCGCCTGAAATGTAGTTCTGCAAAGTTGAAAGGCACACTAATGACCCAGTTTCCAATGAAGACAAGCCACATACACCTGATATTATTCAATGTCACACCTTGGCTATATTTCAGGTAATGACAGATGGTGTTAGGATTTTGACTGAAGCTTTCTGGATATAACTTAGGCAATTCTGGCTAAAAGACAAAACTTCAAAAAATATTTGAAGGCTTCTCAAATTTGAAGAAGTTTTTCTAAACCTATCATATAATACATATATACATACATAATACATATAAATATATATTTATATATT